>UELW01000955.1:0-386195 GCA_900490495.1 Danionella dracula
GAGAGGAAAGAAGCGTTCTGCAGGAAGCGTGGACTCATTTTTAACACATCTGGGTTCGTGTGACAGACTCAGAGATTGAAATATTCAGCGCATCATCTTCTGCTTTTCACAACATGGGTCTTTTTCACGGTTCTTCCTTATAGCATTCACACTCTTTATCCCTCTCCTTCTTCTTTGAATGTTCTTGGTGTCTTTGGATCTTAATGAAATACTCAGCAAGAGATGAATCCAGATGAATTCAGATTCTAACGCTTTGTTTTAGTGCAGTTGAAATGTTTTGACATTAGTACCGGTTATATTTTTAGTATGTGTAGCACTCCCTTTTTGTGCTGTTTTGGTTTTATACACAACATTTTGTTTAGTCAACTGCTTTTTCTGCGAGGGGTGAAGGGTTTGTCTTGCTAAAAATATCCAAGTGCGTAGAAGTCAATGTATTTATCTTTATTGATCTCCAATTGTTGCTGCTATATCGAGAAAAAAAAAACTATCTCCTGAACCCGAGGGTAGCTGAGGTTACCAGGTCCCTTTAGACTGCACAGAAAAGCAGCGAACAGATATGGAGCTGCCATCCTTGCATTAAATGAATGCGTTCATCAGCAGAACACACGGAGGATCTCTATAAAGAGGCTTGTGGGGTCAGAGGGCATCTTCTTCAAACAGTCGAGTCGTGACGCGTGCTCACAGACCGGTGGAAGCAGGGCGCTATGCTGAAGGAAGTGTCTGGAGCGTTCCTTAAATGGAAGAAGCTCTATGGTCGCGTGAGCCGAATCATCTGCCCTGCTGAGTCAAATCAGAGGGTTTTATCAGAGGATTTTTGGTGGATTATTTAAGATTGAAAATGGGGACGGTATGGTTGATATCACGCTTGTGCTGAGCTTTGTGGCCACAGTTTTCTGTTCCTGCACTCACCTCTGCAGTAGCTGCATTCTAAGATAAGAGTCTCAGTGCATCACTTTCCAATAAACGTATACAACCAGATCCCAGCATCTCAATCTTCTGCTCATGTTCCAGAAATTGCTCCTGGGCTGACTCGCCAAATGCAGTTGTGATGCTTACCTTAAAAACAAGCTCTTACGGATGTACTAATGCAACAAACACACTTAACAGAAGCTTCTTACTGTGTTACAGACTAGAAAAGGCAGCTAAGAGTCCTGCTTCAAAGCAGATTTGTTCTTCAGCTGGTGTCTAAAGTGACACAAAGCAGAGGACCCTCATTTTATATTTTCATAACAGTCGGAACAGATCAATTCTGATTAAAAAAAGCAAAACAAACAACCTGGGTCGCGTTCAGATGAGGTCCTGAATCTGATACATATCTGATTGGTTTTAATACCAATGCAATCTCGGTTTGAATGTCCTGGTTACGTTTTTCTGGGTTTTGTGCCCAACTTCATGCAAGATGTTCTTTTATTGAAACTTACATGATGAAACTTAGAAACTCATTTAAAGCTTAACAAAGTCTAGTTATCTAAACACTTCAAATTTTGCTTCCGTGAATATTTTGTAATCTGTGTTATCTTCTGTCTTGTTCGCTTTCTTAATACCTTTTAGTACTAATAAAGTTGGCTGATCAGAGGTGTGTATGAGAGCAGGCGCTTGCAGTGCATTCTGAGGGACGTAGTTTCCTCTTCTGCGCCAATGATGGATAGGTGCGTCGACTCATGACAGGAAATGGAGCAGAAGTAGTTTATGGATGACAGTGGATAGTGATAGGGACTGGATAGGCCTTGGTACAACATTTTCGAAAGTACTCGTACTTGTTAAAAGACCCCTGATACCGGGGACTGATACGGCCGTCTGAGAAAAGTCTGTTTGAGCGGCGTGTAAGGGGTTAATCACAGGTGCCGAGTGCCCCACCACACACACACACACACACACACACACACACACACACCCCGACTGCAGCTCCGAGCGGGGAGAAGACGAGGCGAGACGTGTCAGCGTGTGAAACTATTTCAAAGCGAACCAAGATGACAAAACAAATGTGGACTGCAAGCTTGTGCTCAGCGATATTGTTCATAGGCGGATTAGAAGGTAGCGCAGTTAACACGAGTGATTTAATCAAGCACCTAAAATGTTCTGAGCCCAGATGTGACGTCCCGAGCCACTGCTACATGACTGACACGCGGCGGCCTAAACTACAAGATTCCGTGAAAAACATAATTATCCACAGCCTGCTGCAAACCTCCTCTGCGTTCGGTTTCTCCACGGAGATTTGGACAGTAGCATTAGCCCCGTGTCGCTAATGAGCCTAACCTCCCAGAGCTTCATGGCACAACGAGCCGTAAAACATACAAAACAATTCCACAGTTCGAACACCAGCCAGACGTAATTTAAGAATTAAAATTTAAGCCCTTATTTTTTTATTCCGTAATATGTTACCTACAACATGATTTTCATTGTAAATAAAAGGTCGCAAACGGTTTGATATTTTTTGTAAAAAGTCTAGTCCCTTGTTTGTTTTTTTAATTATATGACTAAAGCTGTTACCTGTAAATTTAAGTCATGTTTTTATTAAGTGTCAGTATCGGGGAGTCCTGAAAGGCAAGTACTTGTACACGTTTTCCAAAAAAGTGGTATCGGTGCATCCCTAGATAGCGACAAGCTCGTCATTTTGGTGTCCTAGTGTCTCATAAAGACTACAATAACTTGACAAAAGGCAATATGGTGTGACGTTGCTGTGAGATTGGGGGTCAATGGTGAGTTTCATTGTCTTAAACTGTGTCCCTGAGAGTGCTATCCAAGGGTGAGGCGTGTCGTTGCATTAGCAGAGCTGTGAAAGCCCCTGCAAGACGCCGGTGCAAAGATTACGTTCAGTTGAATTCGTATTGTGTGTATGGCGATCTTAAGACGCTTCAGTCTATAATTTGTGTGGTTAGCGAGTATTTTACATGTTAAGCTAATCGATAGGCGTTCTTTTCCAGGCCATTTGCGGTCATGCCAACCAATCAGGAGCTTCCAAGGGAAGTCATGTGAGGGAGAAACTCAAAAACCAGCAATGGGAAAAGGCAGTGCTCGCCTGTCAACGAATGACACAATAGCGTTGAGAATTGCTAATTATAAATAGAATAAGGTGTGTGATAAGTGGTGGAGGTAGTAAAATATAAAGTAATAGAACTATAACTTTATCAGAAGTCCAAGGAGCTTATAGCAGGTAATGTGCAGACCAAAAGCGTAAGTAAAAATAAAGTGCAGCAACAGAATATTAAGAATATCGAACATGCAAGTTCTGTTTTTTGCGTGAAAACCATTAGAGCAGTGTTTGACATCACTGCTGGGAAGATCAGCACGGCTTGTCTAAGTTGGCTTCAACCGAGTGCTGAGCCATCTGTGTAAAAAGACCTAATGGAAGTTGAACACTTTATGTTCAGACATATTTAAGGTTCTCTCTGATTTGAAACAAAACAATAACAAGATACCACCAGACTTTACAGCTTTACGTTTTTTCTGGACTCTCATGAAGCCGTCTCTGAGCAGACTCCTCTACGGTTCTGCGTTGAAGCTGCAGATTCTATCAGCAGGTGCCTCTGAGCTTTATTTTTTCAGTGCTGTGTTCATACACATAGTTAGCTTGGTTTTCTTTGAAATGCGTTCAGTGTTTTGAAGAAGATGTAAATCACTGAAGCCGTTTCACCAACACCTTGGTCTCGCACATAACTGCTTCAGATTCCTCCGGCGTACCAAGCACAAAGCTAATGGAGAGCTTGCGAATGAGCTATGGATAAATCCCAGTTATCAGTACAGCGGGCTAATTAAAATGCCCTTTTCACCCGCAGTCGGGAACACTGAACCACATCCGTGTGACATTCGTTTAGAGCGCTGGGAGAAAACGACGTGTGGACGGAGATGCAGGAGGTGGTGTAATCTAGCACAGCTGGACGGCCATGTTAAGAGGGATTTCACTAGCACGCTAAACCCAGCTGCTAATTGAGTTTGGTAACTTGTGTTATTGGTTTGTTTTCTTCATAGCCTTTTTTTCATACTTGTTCGCATGTTTAAAGCTTAACTTGAAAAAAATAAGTCACTTAATGGATAAAAACTGTTGAACATGAATGCAAATCCTCAAGAAGCATTCAAGAACTAATAGAATCAGAACCAATCACTATTGTATATTAAAATAAAATCATTTCAAAATCTTTAGACTTAAGCGATAAAGCTACAATGGACTGTTTAGCTTTAACACACTTCAAGGTCCGAAATATACACATAATACATAATGCCCCACAAGTGATTGAGGGAAAGAAGCAGCACTACAATAACTCTGGTGCGATGCCAGTCATGTTTAAGATCATGAATGATGATCTGAAAGTCGATTAGACAGACCGGAAGTGATGCATCCAACATAGATGCCTGCAGAAAAAAAAAAGAAAACTTTTCCATTAGGCATCTCTTAAATTTACCTTTGTGTGAATGATAACTGAGTGAACGACATTTGAAGGACATTCTGTACATCATTAGATTTGATGCATCTGTAACCACTGTTTAGAACGTTTTAATGATACGCCAAGTGAAGAAGTAATGATGATTTGAAAGAATGATCGGACAGACCGGTATCGAGCGGCCCTCCGATGACTATCGGATTGAAATCGCCTTTCCTTACGAAGACGACCCTTTTGATTGATGATTATTTTGTTTGTTTCCTGCTTTTGTAGAAAATTGGCAAAAGACAGGAAAAGTGCTACTCCTTAACTAGGCCCATTGAAGTAATGTAGAAAAACTATTTTGCATGATTAACTCACTTAATTGCCTTAACGAATGGAAACTTGGAAAGTTCCCAAGGAAGGAATGTGGGTGTTTTGGCAATTAGGTGACCTGATTTAACATTTATTTAATTAATAAATTGGACCAGATTCCATGAAAAGACAGTCTGGCCTTAAAGCTTGAGTACATGAAAAAGACTGTCTGAGTTAAAAGGAGTGATGCTTTTCTGATTAGGATACGCAGCTAGAGACAAATATCTGCCACGTGAAACTTATCTGCAAGGATAATTTTCTGTATATGTGCGCCACCTATGGAGGGACAGGGAGGTACAGTTTTCAGAGTCGGTTCTGTCACCATGCTTCCTGCTGTTCATCAAATCTTATGCTGAAAAGTAAAGAGAAAATCGGACTGAAAGTCGTAGTCTGTCTTTATTGAAATTATGTTCAAAAGATTATTTAAATCAAGGGATGATAAACAACCACACTATCGTATAACATTTACTTTCTGAAATGAAGGGTCGGTTGCAATAATTTGGAACAATCTTTTTAAATTCTATATCACCTCGAAATTGTTTTGTTTGATTATTTTTCCCCTCATCAAAATACGCCTCGATCTTGTGTAGCCACAGCCATTGGCAAAAACAGCGGCAATTAACCAATCAGGTGAAGTCCTGAAGCAGCTCATCTCAATGAAGAAGGTATGCCTTGACTGACCTGGAAGTGAACCGTGGAGAACTGCGTCGATAAACAATGAAACACTGTTTTTTGACACCAAAAGATGAATGTAGTCATGGGAAAATGTTTGTTTTTTTGTGTGACATGACAGAAGCATGGCAGGGCGAAAGAACAGTGACACGCGCACTTCACACGACCGTAGATCCACTTATTTCCACGCTATCAGAAAAAGTCTCCACAGATTCTGAAAGCTGAGAAATGCCTCCTCCGACTGTAAAAGGGTTAAGGGTGCAGTGAGAGTCTAGAGAGATCAGTTATCTCTGATCAACGATTTAAAGTGGGCACGGTATGGTATCTTTTTAAAATAAAATTAATTGTTAAATGTTAAGAATCTCAGAACAAAAGGAACCAATGTTTCCAGATCAGTTGCTAAAGTTGCAAGGACAGTGATGCTGCCAATGTCGATATTTGTTGATTTCCGCATTTGATTATATACTAACCTTTTTTGGGTTGTTATTTATTGTTAATTTATTCTTCAGTTCAGCACTTTTTGCAGCTTTCTGTGAAATCAAAGCTTGCTTACTCTTATTCTTTTTTTTCTTCTCTCAATTGACCCCTGAAAGCTATTTATGCCCAAAGTTACAAAACTCAGATTGTTGTTGGGCATTTGTGACCTGTATAATAATAATAATAATAATAATAATAACAACAACAATTTATTTATATAAAACGCCTTTGAAGCGATGTAATATTTGCATGACAGTCTGAACAGCTCAATTCAGAAGTTTTGTTATGTTTAAAGTCCAATCTGTTTGCTTTCAGATGAGCTCCTGGATCTCAGACTTATCTTTTTTTTTTCTTTCGCAATGCGACCCTTGTTTGATTGCTTTTGTCACATTTTTCTGGCTTATTAGTCAATGAGCCCACCTTAACCGTGACTTCATACAGACAGCAACTGCTGGAGAGGATGTTCTTTTACTGAAATGTTACAAGACGATGTTCAGAGGTTACGTAATACTTGTTAATACTAGTAAAGTTTGCTCAGAAATGTCAGATCACGTCAATATTTAATTCCGTTAACAGGGCATTCTGGGTGATGGAGTTTGCTCTTCCATGCATGCATATTGCATTGAAACCACATTTGGTTCTCACAGAAGACTGCTTGTTATACACACCAACACACAAAGATGCACAAAAAAATTTACAAAATGACAATTTATATTTGAGAAGTTGAACATTAAGGCCTACAATTTACATAAACGTAATAAAACATAACGAACATAATACGTTTAGTTAAATACAGAAAAAAACTGTTTTTTGACATGTAAATTAAAAAAATCTGAAGTGTTTTGTTTTTCCAATAAAATCAACCATCAACCAATCTGAAGTCGTGATTAATTTCTGCGAAACACACTCTAGCACTGCCTTGAGATTATTTTAATCGAACATTCTGAGAGTTTTTTCTCGAGCTTTCTCATTAAGACGAGCACGTTTCATGTACAAACGCAGCCATGAAACGTCTTCTCGTTTGAGGGGACTCTGAGTTCTTTTTCCAGAAGTCTCGGTTGAGCCTGAGCTTTTCTAACTTCGACCTCCTCCTGTGTATATTATCTGAAGTGAGCAGCACTGCGACTCCATTACACACACCGCTGCTCGCTCGAGGCATCATTTGCATACCCAAAATTCCTTTTCAGACGGGTTACTTGGAGATCGCTCACCCAACAATCAGCAAAACTCCATTTGCTCTCACTAAAGCGGTTTCAGGCTCTTCAGAGGTTTGTTAAATATTTTTTGATGATCGCCACCAGGCTCGGTGTAAAAAATAAATAAATAAATAAATCCTAAATCGATGACTGCTGGTTTGGAACGTGGAGGAAACCGAAGTTCTAGAACCCGTTGCAGCAGCGTAAATGGAGAGAACATTTTCCTTGTTGGCCGAACTGTCCATTTAAGAGTTTGCGAGGAGAGAGGAGTCTTATTTTTGGATTGGCAGCAGCTTGTGAATTTTCCAAAATCCATCTGCAAATGTTTGCTTTGGCTGAAGGGTGGTTCCGTGAAGCAGCCGTCGGTGTGCGCTGCATCCGTCCTGTGCAGGACCACAACGCTTCTCTGTTTTCACTCAATTTAATGACCCATTTCTCCTTTATTTTTCAGTGTTTCTTCTTTTAGATGTTGTCTGAAAGTATTCGTTTTGTTGGGAGTATGGTGACGAGTATGGTTGCCTCTAAACAAGCTCAAGTGTTGCTCTGTTGGATTTAGTCGTTTGAAGTCTTTGCTCCGGATTTAATTTCATTGTGTTCTTTGCTCAAAACTGAGCAGTAATCTGTCCAGGTCTGACTGGCTTTCTGCACGTCTGCTTAAAGGGAACATCTGATGCCAATTCTACAAATGGCCAACTCTGTGCAAATGTCAACCTTGCCATGAAAAATTAAAAAGGTTTTTGTTAGAATATTAAAAACCCTTCTACGTTTTCTGTTAAGGACTTAAAATTCAGTAATATAAAGACAGTCTGTGAGCTGCGTAGGAAATAATTGTTTTAATTAAATAAATCCTAAGAATTAAACAAAGTTGATTGCCTTTCTGAATTTAAGACGCGTGCGAAACAAATAATAAAAAGTATTAAAAAACATGAAGCGTTGAGGTGGAAGTGTGCTTGGCCACGTTCACACAGCAGCTCTTGATGCCAAATTTAGATTTATTTTGTGGTGTTTTTGTTCACATTACTAATAACATGAGTCTGCCATTCATCTTTAGTGTGAACGAAAGGCAGATTCGATGTGACTGGCATGCGCAGAAGAGGAAACCACATCCCCCAGAATGCACTGCTAACAGACGTAAGCATTGAAGATTCTGTTCTCGGACACGCTTGAGGTTTTGTGGGCGTAATTATCTGATCAGAGCCAACTTTATTAGCATTAAATATTTCTCTGAAACACCACATCGTACACATTTTCTCTAATCGAACATATAAAACGGGGTTCTTTATGCTGTGTATGTTGTGGCTTTTAACGCTCAAATGACAAACCTTGTTTAACAGCTTCATGGCAGAAAGATCAAGAACTCTGGACAAGCGAGTTGTGTTTGCTATGTTGTTTCTGCTTAACAGTTATGAGCAGTACTTGGTCATTGGTTGCTGTAGTTAAATGACCCTTTATCATCATCATCTTCTTCTTTCGGCTGTTCCCAGTTTAGGGGTCGCCACAGCAAATCATCTGTTTCCACCTAACTCTGGCCTCAGTATCCTCTACTCTTGCACCAATTACCTTCATGTCCTCCTTCAGCACACCCATATAACTTGTCTTTGGCCTTCCTCTCGCCCTCTTGCCTGGCAGCTCCATCTCCAACATCCTTCTACCAATATAACTCCTATCCCTTCTCTGCACATGTCCAAACCATCTCAATCTGGCTTCTCTGACTTTGTCTCCAAAACAACCAGCCTGAGCTGTTCCTCTGATGTGCTCGTTCCTAATCTTGTCCATCCTTTTCACTCCTAAACTGAACCTCAACATCCTCATCTCTGCTACTTCCATCTCTGCCTCGTGTCTCTTCCTCTCTGCTACAGTCTCTAACCCATACATCATAGCTGGTCTCACTACTGTTCTGTACACCTTTCCTTTGATTCTTGCTGACACTCTTCTGTCACACAACACCCCTGACACTTTTCTCCACCCACTCCAACTTGCCTGCACTCGCCTCTTCACCTCTTTTCCACACTCCCCGTCGCATTGGACTGTTGACCCCAAATACCTAAACTCCTCCACCTTCTTGACCTCAGCCCCCTGTAACCTCACTGTTCTACTTCCCTCCCTCTCGTTCAAACACATGTATTCTGTCTTACTACGACTGACTTTCATTCCTCTTCTTTCTAGAGCAGACCTCCAACTTTCCAGGTGTCCCTCCACCTGCTCTCTACTCTCACTACAGATTACAATGTCATCTGCAAACATCATTGTCCATGGAGATTCCTGTCTGACCTCATCTGTCAACCTGTCCATCACCATAGCAAACAAGAAGGGACTCAAAGCCGATCCTTGATGCAGCCCCACCTCCACCTTGAACTCCTCCGTCTGACCTGCAGCACATCTCACTGTTGTCATACTCCTCTCATACATATTCTGAACTACTCTGACGTACTTCTCTGCCACTCCTGACATCCTCATACAGGACCATAGCTCCTCTCTCGGCACCCTGTCATACGCTTTCTCTAAGTCCACAAAGATGCAGTGCAGCTCCTTCTGACCATCTCTGTACTTCTCCATTAGCATTCTCAGAGCAAAAATTGCATCAGTAGTGCTCTTCTTGGGCATGAAGCCATACTGCTGCTGGCAAATATCCACTTCCCTTCTTAGCCTAGCTTCCACTACTCTTTCCCAGAGTTTCATTGTGTGGCTCATCAACTTTATACCTCTGTAGTTGTTACAACTCTGCACATCACCCTTGTTCTTAAAGATTGGCACTAGGACACTTCTCCTCCATTCCTCAGGCATCTTCTCACTCTCTAGAATCCTGTTGAATAACTTAGATAGCTGTCTCTCCTAGACACTTCAAATGACAAGTTAAAAATTCCTAGACAAGTTAAATGACCCTTTATGCATAAGTTAAATTACTTTTATAGGGTGAGCTTTCTCCAGCTTTGCTCTACGCCTTGAATAAAAGCCACAGATGCAGTAAAAATATTAAATACGATTTTGCGTAGTTCTCCTGATGGCGAGCTTGCGGAGTGAGAATAGCTGGCGTGTAAATCCTGAAGCCCAGCCCCTAAACCCAGTTGTTCAGTGGAAGGGTTCCCGGCGCTTGTTTGAACAAGCCGTTTCTCCCAGCTTTAATTCACGCTAGGAAAACACTGCATTTGCATGAACTTGTGTGCTTTCGCTTGTGAGCACACGCTCGCGGTTTCAGTAGTTTTCCACAGGGCCCAGAAGAAGATGCTTGTGCTAGACGTAGCCTGTTAGTCCTGGCTCTTCTCATCATTTGAGTGCGGATCCATGTCTGCGTGCTAAAGGATCTTCCAGGTTTCAACACTCCCTCGTTCATCTGAGGTGTGGTTTAAGTTCGAGACGCAAACAGAGAGAGAGAGAGAGAGAGAGAGAGACCGTATCATTGCAGGGATAAATCTTAATTTGTTTTGTTTAAACGCTGAACTCGCTGTGCAATCTGTATTGGTTTCATGAGGGCACATTTGAATTAATTTTAGCTCGATCAACCGATTAAGCCAGGTTTTATATTTAACAGACTGTTCATACAAACAAGGTTTCTCGTTTGATTTGTGTTTTAAGGTTATTGTTCACCCTAGCACTATGCAGTAAATTAGATGTTTCTAACAACATACGTCTTGGTCTCTAAAGATAATAAACACTGTTTAATAATTATTGAGTATTTTTTAAGGAGTCATTGTTTTTTATTTTATTATTATTCTCCGCAGATGTAGAGTTCAACACATTTATTGATTTTGTAGAAGTAATTAAGAAGTCATTCTCCATTTCTGGTGCTTTCATAATTTTATAATGAATTTCCAGTTTCTGATTAATTTAAATGCAATACATTAACACTATCTTCTTATTTTATTAAGGAATAATTTTTACATTTAATTTTTTTTTGCGATTTCAATAATTAAGCTGTGGTTACCTGTGTTTTACCGTAAACTGTCCCAAATTAAATGTATGATGTGTTTATACCTGGCCACAGTACATTTTAATTGTAGAAATTAGCATAAAAAGTACATTTTACTGGTAAGTGCAGCTCTCTATAGTTTACTGCAGTGGTTCTCAAATAGTGGGGGCAGAGGCTCCATCAAGGGGGGAGCGTTTGTCTTCGGGGAACATGCTTTTTATTTTTTATTTATTTATTTATTTATTTTGTTACTGTTCTAGAATAACGTGCAATACCACTCCACAACATTAGGGGGCAGTGGTGCTCTCATTGGCGGAGAGAGAAGGAGATAAAGAGACAAACGAAAGTCGTTTGTAGCGCTTGGCTTCACTGTGACTGCGGTGGGAGACGAGGAGAGACAGGTGTGCTTACTGAGTCTAAACATGTTAGCAGTGGACAGCATGAAGCCAAATGAATGAAGACATTACACTCCAATCACGCTGATAAACCGCTTGAGTTTTTTCAGAGAAAACGTGTCGGATACTGTGTTATGCAGAGGTGTACTTATAACAAATTTAAAGACAAATAATATTATTTGTAGTTGCGCGGGAGGAGTGCGTGGGGGTTACACTGGTTTACTGTAGGTGCATTTTCTGACTGCTTTATAAAGTTTGAAAACTGCATGTTATTGTATCTGTTTTGCTTGTTATGGTTCACAAAACCCATTTTCCCGTCTGTAAGGGGACTCGTGGTATTGACTGTACTTGATGGAGACAAATCACCTCACTGATGTGTTTTCTCTCGTCTCATTATGAAAACTTGATTTCCAGCCTCAATCTTTTTACTTACCGGAGAGGTTTCTGCAGTCCCTTGCGCTCTTCTGATACGAGTCTGTTTGTGAGATGGAGATTAGGACCCCATGTTCAATCCCCTGAAAACATCTCTCAGGGGTCTTGAGCTTCAAGCACTCGAACAAACCGCCTCAAGTACATTTTTTATTATGGCATGCGTTTCGGGAATTTCAGTTCGCTGCGACTTCAGGCATCTGCTTGATAATAAATGAAGAGGGACATAAAGTAAGCACTTATTTTTCAATGGTTTGAAAAGTTAGGCACCATTTTTACTTTGGCTAAAAGCAATTTATTTAACGGAGTTGATTTTGACAATCCCTCTTACAAGACTCTTATGTCTTAGTCGTTCAGGACTTTTCAGGTCCAGTGTGTTCTGTGCTTAATATCCTGCTTAGTAAGGAAATGTTGGAAGTAGCTAACAGGAGGATTTCAGCCATGTTTGAAAGAGGCACTGCTCCCCAATTCGTGTTTCTGATGTCTTAATCCAGTGGTTCTCAAATAGTGAGGCTCCGTCAAGGGGCGCGCGTTTGACCTCGGGTAAACATGATTTTTTAATTTTTCTATTTTTTTTTTAATTAATTTTTTTTACTTTTCTAGAATGAAGTGCAATACCACTCCACTACATTGGGGGCAGTGGCGCTCTCATTAGCAGAGTATGAAGTGTAGATACAAAGTGTAGAAGACAGACGGAGAGAGAAGGAGATAAAAAGACAAACGAAAGTCTCCCGAAAGCTAAGACGAGGAAATATGACGCGTATGTAGCGCTTGGCTTCACTGTGACTGCGGTGGGAGACGAGGAGAGACAGGTGTGCTTACTGAGTCTAAACATGTTAACAGCGGACAGCATGAAGCCAAATAAATGAAGGCGTCACTTAAAGACGTTACGCTCTAATCACGCTGATAAACCGCTTGAGTTTTTTCAGAGAAAACGTGTCGAATATTGCCAGCAATCACGATCAGTCAAACAATGTTTATAGTTTTATTAAGGTTTTATTTTAGTTTGATTTATTAAGTTTTTTTTATTTAATTTTATTAAGTTTTATTTACACTGTTTTACTGTAGGTAAATCACAGTTGTACGTGGTGCATTTTCTGACTGCTTTATAAAGTTTGAAAACGGCATGTTATTATATCTGTTTAATAAATAATTGAGAAACACTGTCGTAATCAATCAGAACCATGTACAGCTTTCAGCCATTACTAAGCCATGTTCAGACCAAAGATTGGATAGCCACGTGGGCCATCCTTAAATGGTAAAAAGAAAAGCTTTTCCTGCAGGCAAAGTACATCTTCTGAAAATTCAAGGTCACATGGTAGTATTAAAAGACCTAACTACGTGTTTCTGCCCAGCCTTTAACTGTTTTTTTTTTTTTTTGACTTTTATGCAGACAGAAAGGTTAAACTCCTATTTTTGTTACCAATACAAAAGAAGTGCTATCTCCAAACTGTGTTTGGACATGACTTGTGCGCATCAAACGTTTAACCCGCTGAGAATCACTCTTAAAGTTTACTCTGTTCCTGAATCACCCTCATGATGCTTTGCTACCATACTTTGCCATCATGGGACATTTCACATACTGCCTTTAATGGCTACGTTTGTATTGAAAGATTTGCACTTGCTTTAAGAGGCGGAGCTTACCTTTAGTCTGAAGAAAGCTGGAATTGTTATATAGAGTAAGAGTAGAAGACGAAGGCTAAACCGTTTACAGCCGAAGCTGGATATCAGCCAGAGCTACCGGACCATTTCTGATCCGTTCTTGATCTACAACATCTCAAAGCTCTGGGCCACTGCACTGGTCGTGTTGGAGCTTTGCCATGAAAGGAAAGCACCAAAAGAATGATTTGAGCTTTTGCACTTCTTGTGTTTAGTTTTAAAAGGAACAAAAATCAAAGAGAAGTGATGGACCGATTCTGTGGCTGCGAATTAAGTATTGATTATGGAATGCACTGGCAACATTTCTCCTCTAGTTGGCTTGCACCCTTCATAACGCGGATAATGTAGAGGTTTAGTTAACTCTGCAAGTTAGGACAGCCATGATAACACAATCAATAGGACAGTCAAATTATATATTTGTGTTTCTTATATTGTTACTTGAAAACTAAATGCGAGATTGCCAAAGATCCCTTTATGTAGTCACGTTTTGCTTCTGCTTGCTCTTTTGATTATGACCTAGATGATTTCGGGCAAGTTGTGTTGGTGAAATGGAACAACGTTGTAACGCGCTCCTCGTTTAATGTTGGGGTACCAGAACGTGGTTCGCTCGGTCAATGATTTTTATTTTTGTTCAGCGAGGTTATCAGGATGTATGCTTTATGACTTGTCATACGTCAGTCATACACTCTATCTTTGGTAGAACAGAAATTACTCATAAAAGAAGCCCAAAACAAGTAAAGGTTGAATCACCCATCATATATTATTTTACGTGCACAAAAATTAAGACGACGTGATTTCATGGGTCATCTTTCACAATTCATAAACATCAAACTTCAGTTTCAACAATGCATTTCAATCATACACAAAAATCGACAATACGCTTCTTCCAAAAAAATCCTAATAAAGACAAGAGTTCATTGATCCACAACAGTTCCCGAAATAGAAGAGCGTTATTCGTCACGATAGTCAAATCAATAGTAGTCGTTGACTGAATGAGACTCACGGTTCCCCCGAACGCTCCTGCAAGTCGGCGTGCTCCTCACAAAACCAGCGATGAGAGTGCTCCAACTCGCAACGCCTGTACTTTACCGAGGAAGAAAATAAACCGTGCAAAAACGCTTTTCATGCCAGCCAAACCATCCGATTGATTTTGCGGCTCACACCCCCCTCTTCGCAAAACCGACTTTCTGCTTATCTTCTCTTTCACTGCCGCCTTTCCGGTTAAACACACTTCTTCGCAGTCTCCCGGATTGAGCTTCCTAGCTCCTTAGCGCCACCTCCAGAACCGAATTAATCACTCTCACCATTGAGCTCCATATAGGGAAAAATGTTACGACTATTAAAGAAAAAAAAATGTATATATCATTTTTTCTTAGATCGTTACAACGTGATTGATGGCTGCTTTTCTCTGCTGTGAAGGTATGGCGTGACTCCAGAGAACATCATCCTGTACGGTCAGAGTATTGGAACAGTGCCCACCGTGGATCTGGCGGCCCGGTACGAGTGCGCAGCAGTGATCCTCCACTCGCCTCTCATGTCAGGCCTCCGTGTGGCCTTTCCTGACACTCGCAAAACCTACTGCTTTGATGCCTTCCCAAGGTAAGAAACTCTAGCATGATGAACATGGAAACACTGTTCATTTACTACATGATTGGTTTTAAGACTTTTTTTTTTATTTATTGTTTTAAGCTACGGTTTTACTGTGAAATCTACTGTTTTTATGAATGTGTATCTATATGCATTGTAGCTCTTTAAAAATGTCAAAACCTAAGTTTCTTTCATTTTTCGCATTTAGGCACCACCCCTTCCTTTCCATTTTGTGCACTCAAGTGAAACAAGTAGTTGTTCCAATTCCTTGTTGAATGAAGGAGGATCTAAGGGGTTGAATCAATGATTATAGGCTTCCAGATTAGTTGTGGGCCCCGACCTCAGTTGAAATGAAGGACTATAACTAGTTCCAATCTAGACACTACATATGCTCATTGTTTACATCAGTGGTTCTCAAATAGTGGGGCGCAAGGCTCCATCAAAGGGGGCGCGCCGTTTGACCTCAGGGAACATGCTTTTTTATTTTTCTATTTTATTAATTTTTTTTTACTGTTACTGTGCAATAGCACTCCACTACATTAGGGGGCAGTGGCACTCTCAGTGGCAGAGTATAAAGTGTAGAAGACAGACGGAGAGAGAAGGAGATAAAGAGACAAACGAAAGTCTCCTGAAAGCTAAGACGAAGAAATATGACGACGCGTATGTAGCGCTTGGCTTCACTGTGACTGCGGTGGGAGACGAGGAGAGACAGGTGTGCTTACTGAGTGTGAACGTATTGGCAGCGGACAGCATGAAGCCAAATAAATGAAGGCGTCACTTAAAGATGTTACACTCCAATCACGCTGATAAACCACTTGAGTTTTTTTCAGCGAAAACGAGTCGAATATTGCCAGCAATCACGATCAGTCAAACAATGTTTATAGTTTTATTAAGGATTTAATGTTTTTTACATTTCAGATGCACCTTAATTCTTTTCTGTCACAGTTAATAAAGCTATTCTTTGTTGTAAGTCGGTCTGTATTTCTCTTTTTTCTCTCTTATACGTTAATAAGGATACTGTGTTATACAGAGGTGTACTTATAACAAATTTAAAGACAAAAAATACTATTTATAGTTGCGCAGGGGTGCGAGATGTTTTTTTTCCTCCTAGGTGGGCGTGACAGAAAGTATTCGAAAAATACTGGTTTACATCAACCTGGCTTTAAACTTAAAATTGTTGAGCCGAACAATCTTTTAAAAACAGATGCTGAACATTGCATGATGTACATCATTTCTGTATTTCAAAAAAGTGTGGCTGGCGCATTTGTTGCAACAATGAATCTTTTCTTCGATGAGGCAACTCACTTCTTGGTTTATTATTTATACTCTTTAGGACCAACCTCTAACGGACAAATTGTATCCCCTTAAAACATTAAAAATTACCAATGGATTGCTTTTGGCAAAACTGCTTAAAAGTGCACCCGAACTTTATCTTCAGCAGATATGGGATCCTTAAGTTTGGCTTGTTTTTTCTCTGTACTGACTCATCTTGTTTTTAAAGCCCTGTTGACTCCCGACTCGAAAGCCTCTGCTTGTTATCCCGGTCGGTTCTCCCTGAGTGGAGCCGGCGCGTAGTTTTTTCTTTCTTCTGGTGGGAGTCTAGATTCCTCCCTAGATCCACAAACATGTACTTGATTTGTCACGAGTGCTTATGTGTAATTGCTGACTGAGCACAGAACTGTGATAACAGAAAGCTCCGGTGCTACAAATCTTCCTTCTTTATCGTTTTTGAAAGATTTTCCAGGAATCAGCAAGTTTTGCGATTACAATAAATACCACTTAGATGTTTTTATGGGTATTTTCTGCTTGCGATGCATCTGTGCTGAGAGGAGTGAGTGGTGGTAGTGTGTTCTGTGACTGGAAGGCTTTTCTGCTGATTTGTATGAAAGGTTGGATTTAAAACCAGTATTGTGGGTGGCTACTTGGTTTATTTTCGGAATGCCTTGACATTTTGCGTTGGTGTCCTTATATTGTCAATGTATAGACCTCGTCCAGATTCTGACAGCCTTTTGTCCATTTCCCAGGATTTAGAATGCTCTATTCATGCTTTGACTCTCTGTCATGCGTCTTCTGAGTGCATTGTCTGCGTCCCGACGTGTGTCTACCTGTTGTTTTTGTTTTAAGAACCGAGAGTTCAGAACATCTACCTGACATTAGAAGGTGCTCAGACGAAGGTGTACACTTGGAAACAACTTGATGGTTTTAAGAAGTGTGTTTGCATATGGAACCTTGTTCTGCTCAGGGAGCTGTTTTCTGTCGTCTCATGTAATCGAGGGTTACGGCCAAAAAACGGCTGATAAGGAAACCAATCCGAACAGGTTGTGTTTTTTTGCTCACCAACCCTATTTATCATCACTTGAAAAAGGTTTTTTTCTTCATGTATTGCCGCCTCTGCACAGAACACTAGCTTTCCTGATGTATTCGCCCGTGAGCTCCTCAATCTGTCAGCTTTCTGGTAACTCCTTACATTTACAGGAAAGTAAAATTGAGTATTTTGCGTTTGGGTCCTTGGAGTTCAGAAATCGTGACCCTGGCCTGAG
Organism: Danionella dracula; assembly: GCA_900490495.1. NCBI lineage: Eukaryota > Metazoa > Chordata > Actinopteri > Cypriniformes > Danionidae > Danionella > Danionella dracula. Next base: position 17,596 of record UELW01000955.1, read on the forward strand.
CATTTTACCCAAATCCTGTAACCAGCTACTAACAAATTTTATGGGTGAAACTGGATACCAAAATGTCTCAAAATGGACGAAGCAGGTCCTCTTGATACAGTAGTCCCAATGTTGCTTTCACTTCTTGGGCTTCCAGTATGTTTTCAGGTAGAGTTTTAGAAAGGTTTGCTTTTAAATCATTGAATGGTTCTGCTCTACAGTTTCTGACTGATCCTAAACACCCTTATTGTCCAAAAGTGTTTCTCGCGTCAGCCTATCAGAAGCTTTTGGCTGTCCAAAGGGTGAAAAATAAGAAATATGTGTTTTCGTTTAGTGTAGCAGACCTGAAATTGTAGAACAGGCTTCCTGTTTTTACCTGACCTGAATTCAACTTCTGACCTGGCTCTGTTTAATCAACCATTTTGCGCTTTCATTTATGCTCATTTTACTCTTTTTATTCGCTCTAAAGTGTGTGGATTTGGCTCGTATAATTCGTTGTCATATTGAGAAGGTGTTCTTTAAAAGCCTTGATACCAACTGACAGATGAGGGAGTCTTCGGTCAACCTGCTAGTTGAGATCTTTGCTTTTAAAGCACTTTATACCTTCTCAACAGAACACATTAAATGAATCAAACCCGAAGACTTTAAGGCATCTTTTTATTACACGTTATGAAATAAGGATGAGCTGACTCGAGCGAGAATGAACACGCAGTACTGTTACGCTGGTTGACAGATGACTCCTTTACCTCTTTTACAACAGAAATGTGATTGGAATTGCAGCAAAATGATGGAGTAATTTTGCACAAGTCATAATTCACTCATAAAAAAAAAAAAAAAAAAGAAGCCGTCACATTTGACAAACAGAACCATCGCTAGCCAGACGACGGGACTTGCGGGACTGGCTGGTCCCGTGACCTGGCAGCTGTGGTCTGGAGGATGAGGAGATGGACTTGTGATCAGAAGGTCTCCGGTTCGATCCCCAGATCCACCGAGTTGAAGGTGGAGTGAGTGATGAAACACTTGCTCTCCATCTTCAACAATCACAGCTGTGGAGCCCTCGAGCGAGCTCCAGGTCCCCGACTGCTCCCCGGGCCCCACAGCCATGCTGCCACTGCTCCGGGTGAGTGCTCACGGTGTGTGTGTTCACTGCTGTGTGTGTGTGTACACTGGGATGGGCTACATGCAGAGCACACATTCCGGGTATGGCTCACTCCATATTGGGCTAACCTCTCACTTTCAGACAGTTTAAGATTGAACCACTAAAGTATGTAATTACAGAAAAGCTTTTGTTTTTGCATTTTTAGTTTTGTGTTTTTAAGACGTCTATAAATGTTGTGTATATGTGAAGCACACTGGGCCAGCTGGATGGCTGCAGTAAACGTGCTGTATATAAAAAAAAAGTCTTGATTTATTGATTGTTTTGTGACTGCCAGAGATATGAAATGTTGAGCGTCACAAAACCCTGAACGATTTTGCGATAGTAACCCGTTGAAATCTAGCAATGTTCACCTCAAGGCATTCCAGGGCCTTTTTTTCTCAAACTTTTTCCTTTAACTTTTTAATGAAGCCTTGATAGAAACCGTATAATCCCTTCAATCACCTGCTTTTGTTCCTCATTGTAAGCCTTCAGCTGAAAGAGAGGAGCACAGCGGGGCTCTTGTGTGTCGCGCTGCTATTCTAAGATGTGAATGAGGGGAGTTTAACGCCTTCTAATATGACGGCTCTGCAATTAACGTTCATGTGTGATTCATACCCCACACGAGCGCGAATCCTCTCAGACGACACTGTTTCGCTCTCGTCGGCAGCAGCAGAGACCCCTGACCCGCGCCGTCGGGAGAAAATCTCCCTCTTGAATCCTCTCAAAGCTTCCAGTCGTTGACGGAAGGTGTGTTTTTCTGGACACGCTGTCATGAACTCCCATGCATGTAATTGCTCCTAAATGGCAGCCGGTCGCGAAAACCCTCCAAAGCGCTCCTTTCCGCGCACAGCTTGAATCGTGTCAGAATGCACCAATCATTTTTGGTGATTTTCTGGAACAGGTTTCTCGCATCCTGATGGCCTACACCAGGGGTCTGCAACCCAAAATGTTGAAAGAGCTATATTAGACAAAAAGAAAAGCTAATATATCTGGAGCCGCAATAAATTAAAAGCCTTTTATAAGCCTTAAATGGAAGGCAACACATGCTGTGTTTATCTATAGTAGCCTACTATAAAAATGATTAAGTTGGCTACAAACACAGAATGAGCCTTCATGATTAAATGTTAATTTTTCAGTAGAGAACGACGCACCACGTGACTCCTCTGTTGTACGATGGCGCCTCAAGTTTAACTTCATTACAATATTAATGAATTATGTGTCATTGCTTTGATGAAATTAAAGAAATGCAATAAAGAAATCAGATTAATGGTGTTGTTTTTATTTTGAGAATTCCAAAAAACATCAAAATGGAGCGTGCATAACGCGCCTCTTATCTGAGCAACAAACAGTGGAATAAAACAATGATTCGGTCCAAGAAGCGTTGATACCTCTGTTCTCTCAGTGATTTTGTCTTTGGGGTCCAGGGCCCTTCACACAGCCCCCCCGTGTGTTTACAGCACCCTCCTACCTGGCATCCCAGGAAATTAAATATTTATTCTACACACTTTTACAGCATTGGAAAACATTATAAATGTTTGTCCTCCTATAGAAACCATATTAAAACAAAAAATATATTTACCTCCCTCATCTTTTTCCATTTTCAAACATTTTTGAAGAAGCTCCAGGGAGCCACTAGGGCGGCGCTAAAGAGCTGCGGGTCGCCGACTCCCTGGTCTACACCTCTTACTCTCTTTTTTTCTCTCTCTCTCTCTCACATTTATTCTTTCTGCTAACTGCGGCGTCTGGCTGCTGAGATAACGCTGGAGGAACACAGCGATGCGCGGACGCTTCACCTGAGCGGCGGAGAGCACTTCCTCTTTATTCAGCGCTCTCTTAAAGCCTGGCTCAAACCGGTCCTTTCAGCGCTGTAGAGATGGCTCCAGGATAACCCGGCAGCCTCTTTATAATGTCATTAAAATATTATAGTTTCATAATGTTTGGGACTCGTTAGTGGGCGTGTGTTTAGTTATGAGATTATCTTAACATGTTTGAGCTCGAGGGAGCTGTAGCTTAACCAAGCAACTGCATATAAGGTTCACATTGCTTTTAGTTTTTTATATTTATTTTAAACTAGTTTTTTGATGTTTAAGTTGTTGTTTTTGTTAATCAAAGTTGAGTTTTTATTTTCGAATTAAAAAAGGTGTAATCCTTTAGCTAATTCCTTTTGACATATATTAAATTGGTTTTACTTTTTTGTTTTGATGCTTGTTGTTTCATGTTTTTTTTTATTTATTTATCATAATCAAATGAATTGACGTTAATTTATTTTTGATGGTTTCTATTTTGTCAGGTCTTGTTTTATGACATTAAACATTTAAGTTTTGTGTATAATTATATATAAATTTTTATGTATTGTCAAGTTGTTTTTCAAAACATATTGGTAATTTTTTTATTAAATTCATATGAGATTTGATTTGCATTAATTTAGCATCATTTTTTTGTCAAGTCATTTTCTATTGGTTTTATTTCAAATTCATTTGATGGTAAGATACAAATGAGTGATTTGAGATTTTATTTAAGCTAATGTTTTTTAAAAACATTTTTAAAATCATGTCAAATTATTAAGCCGATTTTAATTTAGTTTCATTTTAATTAACTAGATGAGAAATTTTTATTTATTGTTATATGAAATTAACAAATTGTTTTCCTTTTCTTTTTACTTCGACCAAATTCAATTTATTTTTAAAAATAATTTAATTGTATTTTTCAAGACTTTTATGTTAACTACATATTGACATTTTTCTTTTAAATCTACTCCTATTTGTCCCTAGTTTTTATTTACTTTTTTGTTTCGAATGCAATACAGTGAATTAAGATTAAAGGTTTTTATTTATACTTTTTTTTAATTAAAATGAAGACAGGTTTTTCTTGTATTTTTTTATTTTATTTTCTTGTTTGATTTTATTTCAACCAAATTTAGTGTCTTGTGCTTTTTTTTGTTAACTTCATTTTGTTTAAAAAAAAATATTTTTTTTATTTGTATTTTAAATTGGTTAATTTGTTTAGTAGTAGTAATAATAATAATGTATTATCATAAATATGAATAATTTGATAGTTTTATTCTGCTGTCCGAAATGTTCAGAACTGCTTGAGAAGAATGTGTTTTTTGTTGGTTTAGACCGGAGCATGTTTTCCCTCGGGGAATGTGATCAGACGTCATGAAGCAGCAGATCCGGCTCTTTACCGCTGATCCGATTTCCTCAGATTTAAGGCTAATTAGAATGAAAAAAGATCAAGTTGCGAGATTAAAGGCTGTAATCAGAAGCTTAGACGCCGCTCTCCTCCTGAACGTGAGGGAACAGAGACGAGATGAGACCGGGGGCAGGATTCTGGGTAATTAAAGCGAGTCCGTCTCTTGGAGGCAGATGCTCTTTTAGGGTGATGAATGGGAGGCTGAGAATCTTGTTTCCTCTTTTGTTCCTCTCTCTCTCTCTCTCTCTCTCTCTCTCTCTCCGTCAGCGCTGTCAGTGTTTCATATCGAGAGGGTACAGTGGAGAGATTCTGTTGTAATAATTCGGCAGGCGGCCGTCAAAGAGCCGTAATGAACAGGAGCCAGATGACGCGAGGTGTTAATGAGCTCGCTGTCAGAAGCATTATAGTTTAACACCTCGTTCGCTTCTCGTAATACAATGTGAAATCTTGGCTGAGGCAGGAATGGAGGCTGCCGTGTTATTTCTGTCTTCGCGTGAGATGTGAAGTCTTGAGGACTGAAGGAGAGCCGAGAAAGTTTAGCTCTTCAAGTGAAGGTCAATATTTGAGAAGTCATACTACCCCAAACCAGTTTTGTTACACCTTGCCAAAACGTTTCTAAATGGTTGAAGTTTTATTTTAAATCGATACGTCTGAGTTTCTGCATTTGTTGAAAGTTGTGTTTCGCCCAGTATTGGGTTGCGAGTGTAAAGGAAATGAAAGAAATGGAGGAGAATGTAGGAAATCTGTTCAGTGAAAACAACCGAAAAGAATGACTAACTGGAACTGACCAAACAGATGAACGACGTATGAATGACCAATGAGCCAATAAAACAAAGGATTGCCTCCACCAAAGGACCGAAGCATTATCTCAGGGGTTCTCAAATAGTGGGGCCCAAGGCTCCTCGTGGAACAAACAAACAAACAGCCATCCGTGAATCTGTTAAAGTAACCAACGGACCTAAAAAAAGACCGGCTTATCTATCTAACAAGTGAGCAACTAACCAACCAACAGACCAATCAACTGAACAGCTATCATCTGGTCTGAACAAGGGACTGAGGACCACGTCTAGAATGTTCTGTTACTGTCAACGTTCGATGCCCCTCCTCAATCCCCCGCAGTTTAAGTTTACGTTCTATTTCTCCGATCCGTTTCAGAGACGCTTTCGTACATAAGTCACCGGAAACACGTCACGTGGAAGAAAGAAGAAAAGACCAAAGCTCTCGCATCATCAGTCTGCAGCTGCTCACCAAAATATACGATTGTCTGTACATAACAACGTTGGTTACCTCAGGTTGGTTACCTACTTTCCTGCCGTGTTAATCTGAGCGTAAACAGCGAACGTGTCGAGGAGTTTTTACGTCAATTCGAGCGCAGACAGCTTCCTTTTCTGATCCACACGCTCCGCCCAGATCTCCACTCGACCACCTCTGGAATCGCTTTCGGAAACGGTTCATGGAAACAAAAGAATTGCTTACACACACGCTACAATCAACCGTTACCAGAGCCACGTGATTTTGGAAACGGAACACAGATGCCAGTCTGAAAGGCCCCTGACTAGACTGAAAGACTAAACAAATAAATGTTTAAACAAGCAATTGGCAAACCAAATGAGCAGGTCCGGAGTAACCAACACCTGTCTGAGTGACCAACAAACCGGCCGACCTACAAAATAAACAATCAACCCACCAAACAAACCTCCGTCCGACTGCTTTTATTCTCCAGCTTCTCAGTTACTCCGTCCATTTGCAAAGTAACGTGTTTTCCACACTGTAAGGTACACTTACAGTCCTTTAATTTTCTCAAGTGTCAGTGTGCCGTATAGTTCAATGTGCCTTGTTTATGAATGCTGTTCACTGAAAATGCTAAATCAGTAATAGTTTTATTAATACTTTGTCAGAGGAATACTCAACATGCGCGGATTCATATATACTCTGCCTCGACATGCAGCGTAAAAGCTATCTTTATTCTAAAATAGCTCCTGCAGTCACCCCATACGCACCGGATATCAGTCAAGTGTACAAGCTTTCAGGAATATACGAAGTATCGTGAAGTACCGGTGACAGCAACCGCGCCGAGCCTGAGAATGGTGAGAGGGAGTCAGGTGTGCTTGATGATGCCAAAATCGCTCAACTGTTTTTTTCTGGCAGGGATGAAGGATTTGAGAATGAGGAATTAACTGAAAACAAAGAGTATTCCTTTGTATGTCACGTGTTAAATTGATTAAACGTTACTTTTCCAAGTTTTCGAACTTCTTGATGGTGCTCCTTAAAATCTGTATAGTGTGCAAAATACAGTGTATTTAGTTTTACCAGTAAAAGTAGGAGTTAAACTGTATCCCAGAGGAGTTAAAATATGAGGTGAGTTTTGGGAGTGAAGAAGCGATGAAGGGCGAGTTTTTATGCCGGAGTAAGTTGAGCGTGTAGGAATAATGACCCGATGCGGACCTACAGCGGAGAGGACACAAAAGTCTTTAGGGTTCTCGTCTTGGCCAAAAAAAAGTCATCTTCTTGCCTGTCCCTCTTTTGCTTCCTGTGCCTACTGGACATTCCTGGTATGAGGTTAGTGAGGTCATTTCTCAGAGTGTTTTCTCTGTTATCCCAGGACTAGGAAACATTGTTTGACTTGATGAGTATCCAGGTTAACTATAGGGTACAAGGTTGACAAGAAGCACTGCAAGATCTACAAACACAACACCAGTGGAGCACTGCGCTGCAGTATCTGGACATGCCACTATCCTCCGCTGATTCCTCATGCATGTATGTTGTTAATACTTGTATCATCAAATGCATGATCAGCCAAAATAAAATTGGTTTAATTGGTTAAAACTGAATAAATGAATGCATTGATGGAATTATCATGAGATTCTAACATACAAAGTGTATACAACATACAAAAGCGTCATCTGGAATCATTCTACTCTCTGTCTGTAGCTTTTAAGAGTGAGAACGCTTCAGGGATTCTTTCTGTTGTTTGCGTCTACCAGCTGTACTCAACCTGTCTGTCACCAACACTCGAGGAATAAATCCTGGCTCTTTGTTGAAAACAATTGACCTCCGGTCGCTTCGAATCTCAGCGTGGGCCGGGGGTGCCATAATACACACACACACAGCCCCTGAACCATCCTCAGATTACCAGAGTGGAAGCTAGTACGGTGGTCTCCGTTCTGCGTAGTAGGCCTGGAGTTCTCTTCCAGCTACTGACTCCAGGCCTCGAGGGACTTGACTGTGTGTGTTGTGAAGCCACTGCCAAACTGAATGAAAGTTTAATGTTTAGCCCGTCTCTGTAGATGTTCCCGCTGCAGCAAGGCATGGTTTGAATATTAAAATTTGGTGTGAGGTCTCACCGAGACGAGATTGGGCTTGAAATATTGTGTGGAATGTCACTGCTGGGAATGGGTGCTAAATTTGGTCTTTTGTGATATATTTGGATAGCACCAGTGCTTCCAATTGTAACTAATACACAATATTTTAAAATTTATTGAACCAGTTTTTGTTTGGGTTCACTGAAACGTTCTACCAATATAAATAACGTCTCTTCACAAGGAAACAACATCGATTGATGCTTTTGCTAGATCAATTCTCACAATGAAAAACTTTGATTTTGAACTGAACAGGTTCTCTCGGTTTCTTTCTTTTTACACACATTTTACAGAATGTGCTGTGAAATCCTCATTTATCTGCGCAGCGCCCTCTATCTGCAGTGTGATGTCTGTGCGTGCGCGACATCAGCGCTCTCGTCAGCAGCCTCAACATCTCACGAGCCTCGCTAACGTCAAAAATAGCTTCATTTAGCTTTAACATGTAACTCTGATGCAACAAAGTAAAAGTACAGGTATTTCCCTAAATATTTACTAGAGAAAAAGTTCTACATTTTAAAAGTACTCAAAGTTCTAGTTACTCCAGTAAATGTAACTAGTTACCAACCTCTGCTAGCAACCGTCACTTTTTATTTTAGTCCCAGACCAACACAGAGACCTAGAGTTTGGTTCTTATAGCATATAATGTGCTAGCTAAACTCATCAGCTTTTTCAAAGTACGCTCTTGCTCAAGCAAACGTCGAAGTTTGTGTAACTTTAAAATCTTGGTAACCCATTAATGAAGTTGACTACTTTTTATCCAACAACTCTTAAAGTTAATGTTTTGATGTCACCTAGACCAGTAACGCCTTGTCTGTTTGGATTGAACTTCCCACGATGTGTTGGTACAATCAACTTTCTTTAAGGGTTTTTTGTTCATCTAATAATTTATTTATTTTATTTCAGTTGTAAATCCGGTGCATGCTCTGTCCCAGAGATTATATGAATGAAATAGACACTTTAAGGGCAAGTCGTGCATCTAATTCAATGTCTCTCTTTGTGTTTCAGCATCGACAAGATCTCGAAGGTCGCGTCTCCGGTGCTGGTCATCCACGGCACGGAAGATGAAGTCATCGATTTCTCTCACGGTTTGGCCATCTATGAGCGGTGCCCTCGCGCCGTGGAGCCGCTCTGGGTAGAGGGCGCTGGGCACAACGACATCGAGCTGTACGCCCAGTACCTGGAGAGACTCAAGCAGTTCATCTCCTTCGAACTGGCCACTTCCTGAAGAAGATAGAAACCCGTGTTCGCGGGAGTTTGTGTCACGTTCGAACGATTTACAACCACTTTCTATTCTTTTTATACTTGATGGACGTCGAGTTTGCACCGTTGACTTTTTTTTTCTGATTAAAGAGATCGCTCAACCTCAACGGAAAGAGCTTTCGGCTCTTCTCTTGCCACAATGTTTTTAAGGATGCTGGATTTTTGTTGCTGTAAAAAAAAATCATGCTGTTGACACCTGTGGATGCACAGAAATAGTTTTTTTTTTCATTTGTGGGTGATGTATCTCTTTAAATTCGCCTCAAAGGTGCAAAAGCACTCGCTGAAGGGGTTTGTGTTCACGTCAAAAGGCGTGTTTTAAAGGTTTGCTACCAATTTCTATTCGTTTATACCTGATGGCCATCGACTTTGCACCGCTGATTTTTATTTAAAAATTTTTTTTTTTTACATTAAAGATGTAGTTCACCCTTAAATGAAATCTTCTTTTCGGTTAGGCGCGAATAAGAACGTTTTCAAAAGCCGGATGAGAAATTTAAATGTTTAACGGTTCAACGTTCGATGTATCGTTTTTTGTTGTTGTTGCGTTGAAGAAATCCAAGTCAAGTCTGACTGATGGAAAGAGGAGAGAACAACATAGTTTTTGGTTATTTGTGGGTGGCACATCTCGTAAGATTGGCCTCAAACGCCATCAAGGTGCTCAAGCACTCTCTGAAGCAGAGGAAAGCTCTGTTCGCGGGAGTTTGCATGCGCATCGAGTTCATTAGTGATATTTTGTCTGTTTTAAGAGATCACTCAACCTTAAATGAAGGAATTTCTGTCTCATTTCTTCCGTTGAAGACTAGCTATGTTATTTTCAACGATGATAGATGCTGCTTTTAGTAGCTAGAAGAGAGTCTTTGGAAGTTATCTTTTAAATATCATGCGTTAATGTAAGCGATTCAAGCAGCTCTGGATGCACCAAAATATGTTTGATTTTTACTCAATTGTGGGTGGCGTATCTCTTTAAACTTGCCTCAAAGGTGCACATGCACGCGCAGAAGAGGTTTGTTATTATATATCTATTGTTATAGAAAAGGCGTTATTAAAGGTTGACAACCACTTTGTATTCATTTATACTTAAAGGACGTTGAGTTTGCGTCGTTGATGTTTTTTCTCTTTAACGAGTTTGCTCAACTACAAACTTCTGTTGAAGAAAACCCATGACATGAAGGATGCTGGGTTTTGTAGTTAAAGCAGATCTAAGGAAGTTTATGCTTTAACATCAGATACAGTAGAATGCATCGTTAGATTTTATTTCATTTCTTCCAGTTGAATGAAAACCTTTTAAGGAGATACACCAAACACTCACTGGCTGAAGTAGAATTTGATGACTCGAGCTCGAACGAACGAGATTTCAGCTCCCAATGTCGAGGAAAATATTAATTTGTTGGTGGTGCATCTCTTTAAAATAGTCACTTACTTTTTTAAATGTGCTCAAACACTCGTTGAAGTGAGACGCTCTTGTTCGGTGAGTTTACATCTAGTTTGAACGATTTACAGCAAGCCATCTCTTTAAAATCGTCTCAAACGTTCCAAAAGATGGTCAAACATTCGCTAAAAAGGAGAAATGATATTTTATTTATCCGAGTTACAGCCACTTTGACTGTTGAAGTAGTTCACCCAATGACAAAAGAGCTTTCTTCTCTTCTTATGAAGTTTTCAGAACGCAAGAAGTTAACTTCCAACTTAAGAAGATTTGGACTTATTCAATCGCAGATAAAACAAGTAAAACCATTCTTTTGTGCGTGGCTTATCTCTTTAAAATAGTCATTAACATTTTAAAAGGTGCTCAAACACTCATTAAAGAAGAGACTTGTTTGCAAAAGTCTGCATGTTGTTTTACAACCATGCATCTCTTCAAAATTGTCCCAAACGCTCCAAAAGATGGTCAGTCCTCCAAACATTCGCTGAAAGTTGAAGAAATTTAAAACATTCAAATCATTTTCTTTAGTGGGTGGCGCATCTTTTTAAATCCTCTCAAATGTCTCAAAAAGTTTATAAACACTTGCTAAGAAGAAAGAAGAAAATAAATGAAGGTTTGAGAGAGTAAGACTTTGAAGATTTTGGACTCAGGGAGACAAACCGCAGCAGTCTAAATATTATGATGTCTAAATCCTAAAGCAACACTTTCACTCGTTCAAGAAAATTGTGAAATCTCATCATTTACAAAGATCTAAAAGAACAATCACAGTAGTCCTCTTCGAACGCGCCAGACGTAGACGTTTGAGGCGTTATCTTCTGAGATCCGATTGAAGCAAGAGAGCGCTGTGGCTCTTTCATTTTTGGGTTGAGCCTCTCTTTAAATCCTCTTCGAGGGTTCGTTAAAGCCATGCACTTTTGTCGTGCGGAAATTTCAGGTTACATTTGTTTTGTTTGTTTTTTTTTAACGAGAATTATGCATTCCATTTTTTTTTTATGTTTGGAGCCTCTTACACGGTCAGTGTTGGCTCTTAGCTCGGGCGGAGGAAACCCGGGAGTCATGTAGCCGTCGCCGACTTTCGATGCGGGTCAGAAGGTGGGCGAGGGAGTAGGTGCGGCTGGGATCAGGGTCGACTGGTGCTTTGTCGCAAAAAAACTGCAATCAGGGCATTGTTTCAACATTAAAGCACTACATCGATGGAATTTCCTCCTAAAGGGACCGGACACCCAAACTGAGTCGCCATTTACATTTCCCGAATCCGAGTTCGTTGAGGACGCTTCCGAACACTAAGATATCGTCGAATAAATTCCGCTCTTGTATTCGTCTTTCTTGTGCATGTTCAACATAACTACTCAGGATTGGAACGCGTAAATGGAACGCCGTTTCTACGTCCGGACACATTCCTCTTGATTGGACGACTGTTTCTCCGAAGGACTTTTTGGGCTCCTGTTCGCTGCTACTTACCGTAAAGGAGAAATCACTGTGAAAACCGACTGTCCGCACCTCCTCGCCTCTCCGTCTCCAGACCTCAGAGGATCGCACGACCTCAGAACCCGAAGGACTGCAAGCGTCACTTCGGCACTACACTACAAGAGCGACGGAAGATTTTAGCTGTACATTTCACCGCTTTGGTTGCCGTCACTCTTCTGGACTCTCTTGAAGGAATGTCCGGTCACACCTGAGCCCATGGTTGTTTTTGATACTACGTTTTTACTGCGGTTTTTCACCTCTTTTAATGCTGGTTCGTACGAGAACCGTACTGTACACCCCTCCGAGTAGAAGTACGTCAGCTATGAAGTAATGTTGTTTAGCTTGGATCGGGCGACACTGGAGTCACGGTTTACTGCAGAGCGAGAGCTAGCTGTACAAGCAGCCGCGTGTAGTTTTTTATTTTTTATTTTGTCATTGAATCTGCTGTTGAAGCCTTAAATGTGCCGAGAGCGATTGTTCTTTCTGTTGATTGATATTGTACTGCTTCTAAAGGAATAAAGGATGCATGGAAACCCAAATTGAGCTTCGTATCTGATGTGTGAAGAGGTGGAAGAACAGCTAAACACAAAATCTATGTGCGTTGAATATACTTCTTAAACCTCTTAAACTCTGCAATCCAGTTCCGGGTTTTTGAAGTACGTCAAAACATTTAATTTGCAATTAAAGGCTGTTCTTGATTTGACGCCATATTTGGTATTCTTTGAGCTTGAATACTTTTCTGAATGTATGCATCATCTTGTTTTTTATTTTAGAAAAACGAGTGTTTTTAAAGTAAATATATTGTTTCAGACTTTTACATCCCCTTCTATCTCCCTCCTCTTCTCTCGATCTCCCTCTTTTTCTGTCCCCCTCTCTCTCTTTACCTTTCTCTCTCCCCTCTTGTTCTCCACTTTCTCTCCTCTTTCTCATCACCTCTCCCCTCTTTTTTCTCTATTTCCTCACTCTTTTTCTCCCTTTCTTTACCTTTCTTTCTCTCCGACCCCTCTTTTGTTCCTCACTCTCTTCCTCCTCTTTCTCTCCCCTCTTTCTCCCTCCCTCCTTCTCTTCCTCCCTCCCTCCCTCGCTCTCTCACTCCTCTTTCTCTCTCCCTCCTCCTCTCGATCTCCGTCTTTTTCCCTCTCCCCCCCTCTCTCACTCCTTTTACTCTGTCTCTCCCTCCCTTCCTCTCTCTCCCTTCTCTTTCTCCATACCCGCTCTCTTTTTCTCTCATTCTGCCCTCTCTTTACCTCCTTCTCCCCCTCCCCTCTTCTCCACTTTCTCTCTCCCTCCTCTTTCTCATCACCTCTCTCTCTTCCCCTCTCCCTCCTCTCTCTCTCCCTCTCTCCTCTTTTGTTCCCCACTCTCTCTCCCCTCAGCTTTCTCTATCTTCTCTCTCTCTCCCATCATTTTTTTGCACATTTTGTCTTATGTTCTTGTTATAAACTAAAAATAAATCAAGCGATACGAATCCATTTCTCAGAAAAGAAAAAAAAAGAAAAAAATATGCAAATTAGAAGCGCACACTCAATAACCACTCGTTAAAATCTCTTTGCTGTACCCTTACATTAAGTGTCACATGATTTGTGTCATGTGATGCTCACAAGGCTGTAATTGCTGTGATGGCATTCTGTGGATATACAGCAGATAATCTGACTCTGTTTTCATCACCTACGCTTGCACCGCGGTGCATCAGGGCTGGAGAAATGAAGTGTCTGAAGTAGTTTCGGGGCTGTCAGGAACAGAAGCAGCCAGACTGCAGCTGTCCATCACAAGAACGGGCGCCGGTATTGATCTGACGCGCGGTCGACAGGCCTCACATCTCCATTATGAACACCGGTGCTTCTAATTCTAGCGCACGGGTGCAGAGTGATTCTCCTCTAACATCATCAACATCTCTTCCACCATCCGTAACACTCCGTAGTGCTGAACAGAAATGTATACTCAAGCATTGACTCTATGCTATACATTAATGTTTTTAAAAAGGTGTTTTTGCTATGAGGGACTCTTATTTAGGTGCAAGAAAAATAAAGGTGTTTGTGTAAAAAAAAAAAAAAAAAAGGGAAGAGAAAGTTAGCAGTTTGTCAGATATGGAGTGAGTCATACCCAGAATGTGTGCTCCACATGTAGCCCACCCCAGTGTACACACACACACAGCAGTGATCACTGATGTGAGCAGTGGACAGCTGTGCTTGTTGATCACACCACCTTCAACTCGGTGGATCTGGGGATTGAACCTGAGACCTTCAGATCACAAATCCATCTCCTCATCCACCGGACCTCCACTGCCTACAAAATCAACATGAACTCAACGTTAAAGCTGTCCAAATATAACTTAGAGTTCAGCTGTCTTATTCTGAATTCTTAGTTTTTTTTTTTCGAGTTGACATAAACTAAATAATGTAGTAAAAAATTTGTATTGCATTAAATCCATCTTTTCCAGAACACTGTGAGACTTGTGACGATGCAGCAAAACTGAATTGATGAAATCTGAAAAATGAAATGACCTATTTAAGTTTAATTGAACACGTCGTCTGGATTTGGTTGCATGCAAACCGTGCTATACCTTTAAAAACCACCGGAAGATGAAATGCCAATTGCTGGAGTTCTTGAGCAAAGACCCGTGCCAAACTCATTTTCACTGTGGGTTCCATCATGGCTGGCTTTAAAGGGCCACATGTAACTTATAAATGTAATCTAATGTAATGTAAAATAAACAATGTTTAGCACACATCTGTTCTATTGCAAGTTATCTGTTCCCGGATCATAAATACCTGTTTTCCAGCATCTAGAGCTGCGAGCAGGACGGAGCTGTCGCAGTCCTTGCGGCGAAACCCGAACAGGAAGTTTAGTTCTCCCTTAAGCATCCGCAGGCGAGATTCACCAAAAACTTGAAATGCTTGATGGATGAGCCTTTCAGAATTAAACTAGAGTGTTGGAGACTGATTCGGCTTCATATATTTGATGCTGAATGAATCGAGTCCACATAGAAGAGAGTCAGAAAAGCTTTGGAAATTTGATCCAAAGGTTGTCATGTTTAATAAAATCAAGCAGACATCCTTCTTTTTAAAGCAGAGTTCTCGCTCTCTGTCTATCTGACTGTGTGTGTGTGTGTGTGTGTGTCTGAGAGGCTCGGTTTAGTGTGTTGCGATGTGTGTTTGGCAGAGCTTTTCTTCCCTGAGGTAATAAGGAGGGGATTTGGAGTTGTATGATGCATGGCTGAAATGGAAATCCGGGGAGATTTCTCTTACATGTCTGAAAACACCAACGCTTCGTGATTCCACAGAGCTGCGAAGATATTAAATAAGGCTGCATCTAAATCCTCTTGAGTTTTATGGAATTATTTTAATGGGTGAAGCAAGTTGAATCTGTTTAGAACGAGAGTGATGGTGAGCTGCACGTTTGCTGTTCTAGGAATACTTTTTGAACATAGTGGTGAGTATTGATTAATAACAGAAACAGGAGCTAATCTGGTTTTGTGAAACTGCTTTTGAATCCATTGAATACATGAGTTTGTCCTGACTGCGTCCAATTGAGGACTTAAGGTCTGCTTCTTTCAAAGGAAGCTGTTGGGATTCATCTTTAGGGAAAAAGTGTTATTCTCTTAACTAACTCCTGTGTAACGGAGCGTTTAGATAATCTGGTTCGCGCTGATACCCCCTTTGGGCTTGCTTTAAGTTATTTAAATAACTTTGTGAAGTAAAAGTGTCCAGTTGCCCTGATATGGAGTGAGCCATACCCGGAATGTGTGCTCTTCATGTAGCCCATCCCACACACATACACCGTGAGCACTCACCCGGAGCAGTGGCAGCATGGCTGCGGGGCCCGGGGAACTGGAGCTCCCCGAGGGCTCCACAGCTGGGGTTGCGAAGATGGAAAGCAAGTGTTTCGTCATTCACTCCACCGTTTGGGAATTGAACCTGCGACCTTCAGATCACAAGTCCATCTCCTCATCCACCAGAACACAGCTGCCCTCAATGATGGTCTCTAAGTGGATTCAGCCACTCATCACGCAGTGACTCTCTTCATTGAGAAGCACTGGGTCTGTTTACACAGCATGCGGAAAGAACTCTATCTCTACTAAAGCCGGGCAGACACTGATCTTTCAGTCGCTTTGTTCGGCACCTGCTTAAACTACACGAGCAATGTGCAGAAGTGATTTACTAGAGAAAAGGGCGGAGGCATATTATTCCCATACTCAGTATTCCCATTTAAAAGAGGTAACTTTATTAAAACAACAGTATTAGCAACAAGTATTTTATTTTTCATATCATCACTAGCTCTTAACTCTTAATTTACCCAAACAAGTCTGTGTGTCTGGTCTCTTCTCGGGTTAGTACAGTTTGAAGCAGGATGACTCGTTTTCTAAACATATAGAAGTATTCGAGGAAACTTTCATGGATTTTGATCGTTAACTGATTAAGCTCTCCACTCTCTTGACGCTATGATAGGAGACAGCCAGCGCAGTACAGTGATTGGATCAGTGTAGCTGTCAATCACATAACCACGCCTCATTTTTCGAGGGGAAATGAGCCATACAAAATTAAACTTTACAGTACAAGAGATACCTCAAGGTATGAAACTAATCAGTTCCGGGTGGCCTTCGTATCCTGGTTTGATTGTATGTCGAAGCAAGTTTTACATGTAAAATGTCTAATTCATTCCAAGCCACACAACGACACAAAACATTTTTAATAATGAAAACCAGAGAAAAATGAAGTAGGATTCTTCAATCCTTAAAAGTACACATTATAAATCTAATAAATAATAATAAAAGAAATGAAGACAGGATAAAATTAATTAAAAATAATAATCTTTACCTTTTGAGTGAGGTGATGTGGCGAGGAGGAGGAGGAGGAGGAGGAGGAGGAGGAGGAGAACGGATGATAGCAGGGAGTCATGGCTTTTAAAAAAAGCAGCATGAAAATATTCACGGATTTAGAACCTCAACACGAAACCAAAAGTGTGCGTGAAGAGAGAGAGAGAGAGAGAGAGAGAGAGCTCTGATGGGAAGATGTCATGGAGCATCAGGCGACCAATGGGAGAGCAGGATACGATACATGAACACGTGGCATCAGGGCTGAAACTGACCAATAGGAGAGCAGAACATCTGGTGGCGAGTTGAATGCGGTCACATGACGCCCGTTGTTGTATAATGAAACTAAATATTCTTTATGTGGCCTTTCATATCTTGAATTATCCGTAACGTGAAGCATTCGTATCTCGAGGTACCAATGTACAAAAAAGACTACCAAACTTTGTCTACTGTATGTTTACCATAATTAATGAAAAAACAAACATTATTTTAAACTTAAAATTATTTAACTTAATCTATAAGAAAAACATTTCAAAATTTGTTACCACTCTCGTCACTTTACATTAGGGGCGGAGTTAAAAATAATACCGCCGCCATACTCAGGGGGGCGATCACGGCACTGTAGAAATGACCTGTGAGACACCTGATTTTTAATCACCTGACGCGTTTTGTCCTTTGTTTCAGAGTGGCTTCGATTCTCATGAAATGCTTCAGAATAAATCTACTATTGTTTGAAAAAATGTCTGGTCTCATGTACCGCGCTGACGACCGGACGACACACTCCATCCGGCCTATCGGGAAAAAAGAGAAACCAGATCCAAAGATACAGAAAGTAGTAGAAAATATTTAATTTGAGGATAGATTCCATTTGAAGTCAGCCGTTCTCAGCTTTTGTGTACACGTATCTTTAAGGATTTATATTAAAGGAGACATCAAAATAGTCCACATTTTCAAGGTGTACCTAGCCATAACATCATAGAATTCAGACAGCTGTTTGTTAAAATGTGAAGGTCCATCTAAGAAATACATTGAATTTGTGGTGTATACTTTATGCTGATGAGGTGATTAGCACCTCCCTCAGTCAGCGAGGCTCCCAGGGGCCTCACAGAGGAACTCCTATCTAATCTACCTGATCCTCACGAGGACTCTGTGATGCTGCTTTGAAAGCAACTGCTAAAGAAGCGCCGTATAAAAACTGACTGAACTTGATTGATTTACATCATGGAGACATTAAGCACTGGTGTAAATATGGCACAACTCTTTTGTGTTTTTCATTTTAAACAATGCACCTTTATTATTAAATAGAAAACTCCTGATGCAGCTTTATCTAAAAATAAACACCTTGTTCATGTCTTTAGGTTTTCTTCACCATGAATACAAGTTAAGTCAGCATTCTTCTCTCCTATAGTCTTTACATAAAATGGTTGGTTTCTTTCACATTCATGGTTTTCCCTTTTCACTGATGAAAATTTTACAGAGAGAGAGAGAGAGAGAGAGAGAGAGAGAGAGAAAATCCTAACGCAAAAAGATAATCGTTTGTCAGTCTTGTAAGCGACATTTCTGGCTTATTCCTCAGTGGAACAGTTTATTTGTGATTAAAAAGAAATATTTCTTTAATAATTTATCTGACCTAATACTGTATGTGCAGAACATGTGGAGAGATAAGGCAACTCTGACAGAATTCAAACAACATAAAGAAATGCTTGCCAGTGCATTTTTCTATAATCTGTTCTCAAACCGTCCTCTATCTGCTGAGGAGAGCTGTGGTGGTTTCAAAGAGGCGTAGAGAGAAAGAAACAGAAGATAAAACAGATGTAAAAGTCATTTAGCAGCACCTGTTTATTTGCACATTCCTTCTGAATTCTCAAGCTGATATCAATCACACAAGAATGTCTTTATTGTGTTTTATGTGTCTGGAACAATGATGATAGCGACCTCTATAGATTCAAGCAGAGCGTTTTAATGATCTCATTTTTAGACTTAACTCTTTATTGGCATGAAACACTTTACATAGATGCTATGAAACACACTGACAGCCGTTCTGTCTACAGAGTGAACACACGATACAAATATATCAATGAACAAACACTGTATTGTATTGTATTGTATTGTATTCATGGCAAAACAAAAACAATCTGTTAACAGTATCATACAATTGTTAATGTATGCTCCTGTTCCACTTTACATAATGTACCAATATCATTTTCATCAATGTAAATAATATAAGCAATAAAAAGTAGACATCAAAATGATTAAAAATGAATAGTGTATTATAACAGAATAATAATTTAAAAGTATTTTTTAAACGAGACTTATATGATCACAGTATTACAAAGTATATATCATTAGATAATACACTTATCAAAAATAAAAAGCTAATAAGCTAACATAAACAAACTGATAATAAAAAGTGCTGCATTAAATATATAAATACACTCAACACGACAAGAGAGCAAAATCTCTTTCGTTGTGTTTCATTAATTATTAACTTTTATTAAAAAAAAGTTCAAAACAATAACAAATATTAGCATCGACCAACCTAATGATAGCTAATGTTAGCGATATTCAAATTACTAAAACCAAATTTAGCTAATTTAAGCTCTTTTTCTATGTTTATGGCAGATGTTAAACTTTTTAAAGTTAATAATGGTCAGGAATAAACAGTGATTTAAAACATCTTTGTTCATCTTCATTAAAGCCTGTTACTGGAACCTTTCGCTCATATAACGTTAGCATCAGCTAATTTAGCGTTAGCTTATTTGAGAGATACTCAAACTTCATTAGACTAAGCAGCCAATTTAGCCTCTCCTTTGTATTTATGGCACATTTGTAACTTTTTTGGTATCAATAATAGTTAGGATTATACAAGGATGTAAACATTTTTGTTCGCTTTCAAACATTGTGAAAGCCTTTTTATCAAACAATTACTAATTTAACGGTAGCCAATACGAGTGAACCTGGATCTGTATCAGACTGAACGGCTAATTTAGCCTTTCTTTTGTATTTACGGCATATTTTCAACTTTTAAAAAATGAATTATGGTCAGCATTGTTTTAAAAGCCTTTCAATCAAACACCACTGGCTAATTTAACTCTAGCTAATACGAGTGAAACTCAAACTTTGTCAGACAGAACAGCCAATTTAGCCTCTTATTATATTTATGGCACATTACCGAACTTTTTTAATTAACACAGATCAGAATTACACAAGGATTTTAACACATTTATCCGTCTTCATTTAACTTCAGTTGTTTTCAGAGCCTTGCAATCAACCGTGAACTTGGAACCCCCGTGAACCGTCAATCGAGACTCAACTAGCCAATCAAATGTAATAAGGCGGGGCTTTAGCAGCAACGCAGCCAATGGGCGTGCAGGGAGCGTGGCTTCGAACCGGCGTGGTAAACAGTGCGGGCAGGCGGCTGGAGGTGTGTATAAATATCAGTGAGCCAGCCGCGCTCCTCAGGAACGCACGCCGCGCTTCGGCTCGCCTCGGTCCGCGCTGTGTTCGGGGACCTGCCGCAGAATTCCGCCCATGCTACAGGTGGGTTTGGCGCTCCGGACTGCAGTCTTTGTGGACCTCTCATTTTTGTCAGTTCCCCGAGAGACGCTTCGCCTTCTGCGGATCTGAAGCTCGCGCATCAAGGTGCGTCTTTGCTCGATTGGTTCCATCGCTTTGCTCCGCGTTTGCGCGATTTTTCTTCAGCCTTTCTCAGGGACTCAGCCAGGCTGGAGATGTCTGATGAGAGAAACCCTAAAAAGAGTGTGAGTTTGGGGCAAAATGTTGGAGCGAGTTCTTTGGGTTCTTTAGCATCTCCAGAGGTTCGCATCCGTATGATCGTAAAAAATAGACTTCAAAAACTTTAAGTCTAAATGATCTTTTAGAATATAGCCAAGGTATGAGCATGATCTATGGTGTGACATGCAATACAGACGAGAAGCATCAATAATTCTGATGTGGCGCTTGTGCGTTATTAAAAAGGATTTGTGCTGTCTGAGCGTCCCATGGTTCTGATACTTTGTGCTCAAGTATAATAAAGCACAATGCAACCTTATTTACGAATCTAAATGTGGATCTCAGCACGTGAAATGCAATGGTTTGAGTGTTTTGAAGATCTGATAATGCGTTTAATCGGGTGCGGTGCTGCATTGGGAGAGATTTTTGTGTTTAAGGTTCATTGTGTGTTGCACATTGCTCATGCATCAACATAAAATGATGATAATAAATTTAAAAAAAGAATTTTTTTTTAATGCACTGTGTAATTGGTGTATTGCATAAATTCCTTGCATGCAGACTGAAGCAGTTCCTGTCTGGTCACTGATTTTTATTTATTTTTAATTGCAATTATTTTATAAAATGACCCTCACGTTTGAGTTTCGGAGCGTTTGCGGATTTGCAGTAGCGTTGCAAGTTCACCTGGTTTAACTTCTGCAGAGCACGCATCTCCTCATAATAACGTTAGGACACGTTTGTGGTTGTGACGCGAGCTAATCTGAGAGAAACTGATGAGGTTCTAATCCTGATTGAAGATAAGGTGTGCAGTGTGCATGCTTGTGTCGTACGAGAGCTTTCTGTCACTACGCTGGAATCCTTCTGCGGTGGGTTGTGATGAAGTGTGATGTGCAGGCGCTGCTCGTGTGATTAGAATATCAGGATAAAGTGCATTAACTTCACTAATTCTGTTGAAAAAGAGACGCTAATATACTCTATTCATTCATAATGCACAGCCTGATGTGTTTGAAGTGCGTATTTCCTTTCATTTTGTTGAGTTTTAATTAAAAATTAATGAATACCACTAACATCAGCATCTCATAAAATTAGAATATTACATAGCCCCGATGCAAAGAAAGGATAGTGTGACCCGGCAAGTAAAATAATGAACCAGTGCGACTCAGGATGGAGTGGATAAGTCTGTGGTTCTGCCCAGATGTTCTGAAGAAATATTGTGGACCTCAGCTGCTTTGCAGGGTTGAGTTTGGAGTTTAGTATCTTCACTATACCCCGGAGATTTTCTTCAGGGGTAAAGTCAGGAGAGTTTAGAGATAAAGTTGGCACTGTGTGCAGGTGACCAGTCCAGCTGGAAACTGAAATCCGCATCTCCATAAAAGTGCTCGGCGGTAGGAAGCATGAAGTGCTCTAGCACATCCTGGTCAACCGCTGCGTTGATCTTGTTCTCAGAAGAGGAGTAACACCAGCAGATGACACGGCACCCCTGTGCATGTGATGCTGTAATCTGCTAAGTACATTCTCTTTAGAAAAAATCTGGCATATTTCTGTAAATGTTTTTCAAAGATTAATTTTTCTCAGTTAACATGATTTCAACTTTCAAAAAAACATATTTTTTTTTTATAGGAACAAAATATGTTTTTGGTGCATTTTATAGCCATAATCATGTTCAGGGAGTTGTAAGGTTTAATGGAAACGTCTATGTTATTTTTTTATAGCAAGAAATGTTTTCCAACTAAAATAGCCTTTTTTTGCAATGACCTTTTGTGTCTCACCCTCCTTGTGCCAGCTGTTAATGGTTGTCTTTTGTGCAACTACCAAGTCAGCAGTCTTCCTCAGAGTTGTGTAGCTCACAAAACTCGACTGAGAGAGCTTTTAAAGGGTTTCGCAGGAGTTTCTAGATTCTGATTAGAGTGCGACACCAGGTGCCCTTAATATTCACCTTTTCACAAAATTCAAATTTTCTGAGATGCTGATTTTGACATTTAGATTAGTTGTTGTAATAATCAAAGTGAAATATTTATCAATCTTACAATATATCAATACACAAGTTTCACTTTTACATGGAATTACTAAAATCAATCAACTTTTTCATGATGTTTGAATTACCTCGCCCGCACCTGTGCACACTGAAACCTCATTTTATCGCACGCTATATGATTAATGTGCTATGTGTATTACAGAAAGAGAATAGCTTGGTGTACTTTAGAATATGAGGGTGTGGTGTATTTTTATTTATTTTTTTGCTAAATAAATTGGTTTCTACCGGTGTTTCATGGTAAATTATATATATTTATAAAATTTGCCTTTTAAACGAGTACCAATTACAAAAAAAAAAAAAAAAAAACTTTTTTGTAGCCTTTTGTTGCTATAATCATGTTTGGGAAACCCTTTTTAAACGATAAGAAAACCTCTCTGTTCAGTTTTAAAGCAGGAAACTCAAAACTCGCTCCATGGGGTCGGAGTTTGGATTTTTTGGGGTGAAATGCTATTTCAGTGGTTTGGAATTGAATTGAATTGGAGAGAAAAAAACACAAAACACATGAAGAGCTTCTTGCTGCGGCGTCCATGGCTCGGTTGGCAGCAGACGGAGGGGTGCGGTGCTAAAGTTCACGAGTGGAATCTGTCGCATGCTCGCTATTCTATGTCCACACACTGCAGACTGGCATCCAGTTGAGAAATGACAGGCGCTGGTGTTCAGTGCCCAGAGAGTGGGCAGTTGTTTTCTTTCTTCAAGTGCCCCCATCAGAGCGCAAAGAGCAGATCTTTCTCGCCTCTTTTTCTTGCCAGGAGACAGTCGGTGCTCTGTGTCTTTGGAGTGCTTTTAGGAGAACTGTGTGAAACCACGTCAGGGGATTGGTTCGAGGGGTTTCATTCGGACTAATTGTGCCGTCGCTGGTTGGAAGTTTCATCGTGTTGTGCGTGAGTGGCAAGCAGAACCTGGCACTAGAAGACCTCTGAAAACGGCTAACGGCTAATCATGTGTTTGAGAAATAGCCAACAAAAGAAATCCATTCATGGAGGTCCAATTTTGCGGGTTGTTTCCTTCAGAGTGAGGGAGTGAGGGAGTGAGTGAGTGAGTGAGTGAGTGAGTGAGTGAGTGAGTGAGTGAGTGAGTGAGTGAGTGAGTGAGTGAGTGAGTGAGTGAGTGAGTGAGTGAGTGAGTGAGTGAGTGAGTGAGTGAGTGAGTGAGTGAGTGAGTGAGTGAGGAGGAGAGAGAGAGAGAGGGGGGGGGGGGGGGGAGGGGGGGGGGGAGAGAGAGAGGGAGAGAGAAGCAAAAAAAAATTAATACTTTGTTTAACATTGACCATTTATTTTGTAAGTATATGTTTGTATTTGTCACAACCAAATTAATTTTAAAGGGGCTAATTTCCTTAATGAGTTTAACTGGGGCTGAAACTAACAAATATTTTGATAGTTGATTAATCAGACTTGTGTAACATTTTGATTTGCTTGTATGGGGAACACAATACAATTATTTTGTATTTTTCACATTATAAATGCGGGAAGAGAAATATTTTTGTTTCCTCATGTTATTCTTAAAAACACTTCGATATATCTGTAATTGTTTTTTGCACTGCTAAGAAACTGAATTATATCGTGAGTAAATATGGCTCGCCAGTTTTCAACATAAAGAAGCAGATTCAACAGAGTGAGCCTAGAAAGTAATTTATACTTTTGCTTAAACTATAAATGGCTTGCCACATTGCTAGTAATGTTTTTTTTCTTCTCATATCGATCTAGACTTGCACTGAGCTTATATTTACCTAAAGAGTATGAAAGGCTTGCCACATTGTTAAGTTTTAAACATGAAGATCCAGACCCCGAACGAGTCTAGAAAGTGTGAAACTTTTTGAAATTATTGGAAGTCATGGACCGTTCCAAATTGCATCCAAAAAAGTATGTTGTTAAATCTAAACAATGGGCTGCTTTTCAAACAGAAAAGAGTCAAAAAGTGAAAGTTAAGCTCAGATAAGCACCGTCTTTATTCAGGAAATTTCCGTGAAAATATGTTTTTTTTGGTATAATTCACTGGTGATGATGAAGGGTCTTGTGTTGGGAAATACATGATGAATTAGAGCAGCGATGCTTCTTCAGTGACATAACATGATAACAACGATGGAAGGTTTTGTGAAAAGCCAAAACTGGACTGGTGGGGAGGGGCTATGCGTGTCAATCAACATTGGTAGGCGGGGCTTTGTCCCAAATCTCACAAACGCTAAAACTCAAACCGCTTTATAACATCTTTGAATTTCAATGCCAGTTTACTTTTACTTATCTAACAAAAATGTTCACATCATTTATGCACAGATTTCTGCCCAAATACCTTCCAAAATGTGACTTTTCATAATAGATGCCCTTCTAAAAAAATTAGCATATTCTGATAAAGTTCATTATTTCCTGTGATGTACTGATAAACATTTGACTTTCATATATTTCAGATTCATTACACACAACTGAAGTAGTTCAAAATGTTTATTGTTTTAATATTGATGATTTTGGCATACAGCTCATGAAAACCCAAAATTCCTATTTCAAAATATCAAGAAAAGGTTCTCTAAACAAGCTATTTTCCTAATCATCTGAATCAACTTATTAACCCTAAACACCTGCGAACGATTCCTGAGGCTTTTAAAAACTCATTGAAACCTTAAACTGAATCTTCTTCTGTGCGCTACCTGTCAGCCTGTCTCTTTTGCTCTTCTTGAGAGAGAGGGAGAGCGCCACCAGGAGGCTGTTAGACCAGAACACTTTATAAATAATCATCATTTAAGCCACAGCGTTCAAATCATCGTGTTTTATATTATGAGGAATCTTTAATATCCCCATTTATCGCTCATCCGTAGTGTAAACCGACTGAAGGTCGCCAGAGGCTTCACTCACAAAAAAAAAAAAATTTTGCAGATAATTTATGACAATAATGGATTTATTTTCTGAAGAATACAAACAAATTTTGTATTCTCCCAAAGAAAGAATACAACATTGGTAGGCGGTAGGTATTTTAACATCCATTAAAATTCTAAACTAAGCAAGAACCAAACGTTGTTAAGAACGTTTAAAAACGTTTGGTTCTTGCTCAGTTTAGAATTTTAATGGATGTTAAAATACCTGCCAGATTTACTGCCCAACATCTCCTTTTGTTTCCATCTTTCATCTCCCGTCGTTTGTTTGTTTGCTGCTCTCTTGTGACCAGCTGCTACATTCACTAGCAAAATAAACGGCATTTATATTCTTTTAGTGCACATGAAGGACACGAGATCATGGAGTCGCTCAACAAACGTGAGGCTTTTAAAGCTGCCTCCTGATCGCTCCACGCTGGAGCTTGAAATGCTCTGATTGGCTGCGAGGCTCTGCTGGCAGCCGTCTCGTGCGGTTGCCAGTTATTTTGGGCTCTTCATTAAACACCTATGAGGGGGAATGGCTGGCTTCGGGCTGACCTAGATGAAGACAGGTGGAGGCGGACAGATGTCCTGCTGCAGGGTCTGTTTAGGACACAGTGTGTAAATTTGGCTGGACTCTTATTTATTTATTTCATGCAAACACCTGTCATGTCAGGAACTAACCTCGCCGGGATGCGCCGCGGCTTCATTTAATCACCGTCCTGCTTCTACGTGCGCCGCCTTCGTTACAGGCCAGCCAGGCACAGATCCAGCTCTCCATCTTTCAGGCACAATGGGAGGCGTTATATTTATTTTGATCTAGGATTCACTCTGGCATTTTCTTACTTTGTTTTAGCATTTTTTTTTAAGTCGGAGTAATTTAAAGCTGAAGAGCCTAAAGAAGACGGCCAGTTTATCTGAAATACTAGTCTGCAGTCTCATGGATTTTTTTTCTCGTGCTATTTAAAATTATATAACAAAAACGTATTTTCTTTCTGATTAAAGGATTTAACGGAGCAGTGTGTAAGGTTGTGGCCTAAACTAGTACTTCAAAACCATAAAACTACCTTTTATAGCGTATAGAAGTTAGAAAATTGAGTGTATTTGTATAAAAAGTATAATGGCTTGCCACATTGCTAGTAAAGTTTTTCAAATGAAGATCCAGACTCAGAGCGAGCCTAGAAAGTGATTTATGTTTTTGCTTAGAGTATATATGGCTTGCCACATTGCTAGTAAAGTTTTTAAAATGAAGATCCAGACTCATAACCATCCAGACTTGGACCGAGCTTAGTAAGTGTATTTTATATTCACCTAAACCGTACAGATGGCTCGCCACACTGCTGGTGAAGACTTCATCATGAAGATCCAGACTCCAAGCGAGTTTCGAAAGTACAAAAAGTCAGGGTTTTGTAGGATACGATCTTTTGACAACCATCCTTTGGTAACTCCAGCATTGGATTAATGCTCGAAGGACTCGCAATAAAAGATCATCTGTATTTAGGAACTTTGTAGCGTGGCCACATAATGTTAATATATATGCCACTAAGAAAGGCTTTATGAATGCACATGAACCTATTCAGAGTTCTCCCTCTAAATGTATTCTGAAGCCTGTAAATGCTGTCCAGACTAAAGTTCTCCAGGTGAAGACTTCCTAAACCGCGTGTAAAGATCAAGATCTAAAACATGAAACTAAAGCTTGTTTCAGGGCTTTTGAAATGTGGAGATTCCGAAAGCAGATGTTCACTTTAAAATGCCTATAACGTGAACAAGTTATTTATAGTCACTCATTTGTGGATTCTGCAGATCTGTTAAAGTTAAATCTTTCAAGCGTTTATTTCTAGAACCTGAGAGTTACTTTAAATGCGCTCTCATTTGTACAGATTATGGTTTATGGTTTGTTCACAGAACAACAAATCACATCAAGGATTTGACGTTTAACCCCGTCATGACTGTGATACGGAGCGGTCTGAATAAACAAACAAAACCCTTTTCCGCTGATTCGTCACTCAAGGTTCAGAGTGCTTTTATGACCTTGTTTCTCATATCTGGAGTGTGAGTGAGTGAGTGAGCGAGCGAGCGAGCGAGGGAGCGAGGAAGCGAGTGAGGGAGTGAGGGAGTGAGGGAGTGAGGGAGTGAGGGAGTGAGGGAGTGAGTGAGTGAGGGAGTGAGTGAGTGAGTGAGTGAGTGAGTGAGCGAGTGAGCGAGTGAGCGAGGGAGCGAGGGAGCGAGTGAGCGAGGGAGCGAGGGAGCGAGGGAGCGAGGGAGCGAGTGAGCGAGGGAGCGAGTGAGCGAGGGAGCGAGGGAGCGAGGGAGCGAGGGAGCGAGTGAGCGAGGGAGCGAGGGAGCGAGGGAGCGAGGGAGGGAGGGAGCGAGGGAGCGAGGGAGCGAGGGAGGGAGGGAGCGAGTGAGCGAGGGAGCGAGTGAGCGAGGGAGCGAGCGAGGGAGCGAGGGAGGGAGTGAGCGAGGGAGGGAGGGAGGGAGCGAGGGAGGGAGCGAGTGAGTGAGCGAGTGAGTGGGCGAGTGAGTGAGCGAGTGAGTGAGCGAGTGAGTGAGTGAGTGAGTGAGTGAGTGAGTGAGTGAGTGAGTGAGTGAGTGAGTGAGTGAGTGAGTGAGTGTGTGCTGCTACAGCGTTCTTCCACCGCCTTCAGAAATATTTCAAGGATTTTATCTGTTGTGCTCAGGTGTGGAGAGAGCTTACAAGATGTTTTATAACTCCGCGCTCAAGTCTGCCCGGAGGCGAGAGAGAGAGAGACACACACACACACACACACACACACACACACAGAGAGAGAGAGAGAGAGAGAGAGAGACCTTTTAACTCTTAATACCTTCAAGCTAAATTGACTAAAAAACACAAGATTTACTCTTCTTGAGTGGTTTAAGAAAAAAAATTATACTGTGTTTAACATTGACTGTCAGATTGTAAGTATATGTTTTTATTTGTCACAACCAAATTCATTTTAAAGGGGCTAATTTCCTTAATGAGTTTAACTGGGGCTGAAACTAACAAATATTTTGATAGTTGATTAATCCGATATAATTTTTTCGATTAGTCGGATTATTGTGTAACGTGTTGATTTGCTTGTATGGGGAACACAATATATGAATACACAATAAATGCGGGAGTGTCTAATTTTATGCATGACTGTCTGCATGGATGTTAATTAAAAATGTTAAATATTATTATTATATATTATTATTTTTTTTATCACTTTGTTTTAGGACTTTTTGGTTTTTCGCTCCCTTGTTTTCTGTCTCTCTCTCTCTCTCTCTCTCTTCAATGCAGGATAATGAGTTTACATAATAAATACATAAATAATTACATTTTATGTATTTATGTCATCAGATTGTATTTGAAGCGAGTAGTCTTCTTAGCGTGTGGATTAGAACGACGGCGTTTGGCGATGGTCGCTGTCTCTTTAAGAGCACTTGAATACCAAAGACATTTCTGAACTTGTTACCACATTTATATCATGGTTATTTATCATAAACAGAAGCTTGTAAATGGCTGAAAAGCAGGAATATGAGGCAGATATTAGCGCAGGTGTTTTGTGGCTCTGATCGGCGTGAAGTTTTTTTTGTTTTGTTTTTTGTTAGTGGAGCACTTTCTTGAAATTCCATCTCCAAGTTATTCTAAATGTATAACTGGAAGCATGCAAAAACAACTTCTGATAACACAGACGCGTGTAGTTGTGGGTTACTCCCGTTCATGCGATCACAGAAGTAGTTTTGTGTGTGTGAGTGTGCCTAAGAAGCTAGCAGTTAGCCTTTAAATAAACTCTCTTTGGGGATATTTATTGATAAATGACATTCGTTAACTCAAATATCGCTGACGAGATGCGAGTGGTGGGTGATATGGGTTAAAATTTATATCACGGTATTTTCCAGACGATATCAGTATGTCGCGATAGGACGGGAAAAAATTGGACATCACATTTTAGTAGACTTTAATAACATAAGAGGCACAATTTGCATTTTAACCTTATTTAAAGTGAGAGATAGACAGAGAACTGAAAACTGTGTTTGCCGCTGTTGAACAGGACGAACAGTTTTGTTGCTTTCTACCAGGTTTCTTGCTGATGTTTCACCTCAAACGGCTCTCGGTGTTTCATTCTGAGGAGTTCTCGTGTAGAACCGTTGTGAAGCTGCTACCTCGAGCCTGAGAGAATGTTCTCATGATGAACCCTCAGGAAGAGTTTATACTGAACTGCTGATGGGACCGCTTAACACTTTCTCGGCCTTGTTTTAAACAAGTTTACGGATATTATATTCCTTCATGAAATCCTTTTTAAGTCTAAGAAATATGTCGTAACTTGAAGTGAAAACCAGAAGTGGCTTCGATATCTTTATTCTTCCCATTCTTTTGTGCCGGGGTGCGTTTGACCTTGGGGACATGCTTTTTTATTTTTCTATTTATTTATTTTTTTTTACTGTTCTAGAATAAAATGCAATACCACTCCACTACATTAAGGGGCAGTGGCGCCTTAGAAGGAGATAAAGAGACAAACGAAAGTCTCCCGAAAGCTAAGACGAGGAAATATGACGACGCGTTTGTAGCGCTTGGCTTCACTGTGACTGCGGTGGGAGACGAGGAGAGACAGGTGTGCTTACTGAGTCTAAACATGTTGCAGCGGACAGCATGAAGCCAAATAAATGAAGGCGTCACTTAAAGACGTTACACTCCAATCACGCTGATAAACCGCTTGAGTTTTTTCAGGGAAAACGTGTCGAATATTGCCAGCAATCACGATCAGTCAAACAATGTTTATAGTTTTATTAAGGATTTAATGTTTTTTTATATTTCAGATGCTCCTTAAATGTTTTCTGCTACAGTTAATAAAGCTATTCTTTGTTGTAAGTTGGTCCATATTTTTTAAGTTGGCGACAGAAAATAACTGACAGAAAATAATCGGCAAACACTGCCTTAAAGTAAAAAAATGCAGAATATCCAATGTATTATGATTAGTTGACAGACGATTGCTAATCTTTTCCTTCTGTACTCTTTCTGTATGCGTTACGTGCAAACCTACTACTTTCCCGGATTTTGTGTGCGGAATGTGAAATAAAAAAAAGCTCTCTTATTGGCTGTAAGAACTTGAGCTTTGTTTAAAAGTCAAAGCACTGTAAGCCCTTATTTTTGTTCAGAAATCCAGAACAGTGGCAAAACAATGTGCTAAAAACAGTAGAGTGTAAACGCATACTAGCTCACAAAGGAATTAAGCCAGACGGGAGATTGATTTGAGCTGTTGCCACTTTTATGACAAACACTTCTAGCCGAGTGGAGCAGCTAAACACGCCGCACCTGCGCTCTTTTGTACTTCCTCTCTGCGTGTGATATTTGCAGCGTATTCGAGGGCCTGCAGCGCTCTTCCGCAGAATGTCACGACACCCACCTCGCCTCATTTCCATCTAAATGAACAAGTACATGAAAGATGGAGATGAATATTGAAAATATCAACGTGTGAAAGCGCTGATTGAAATCTGCGAGAGGCGCGTCTCCGTTGGATTCGCGCTGAAGTGCTTGAAGCAATTAGATCTCTTTTTGAAGTGTGAGAAATGAAAGTGATGGATGAGTTAATTGGCTTGTGAGTGTAAATGGAGGAGTATTAACACATGCTAACTGGCTAATGGTGGGGTCTAGGAGGCTCTTGAGCGCACTTCTCTGAGAAGATGCTGTTTGGGAGACGGGTGAGAGCTGCTGGGGATGTCCCTCAAGTCTCGCCAGGTCATCTTGAATCTAATGTACACAAACACAAACACAAACGTAACCGAGATTTGTGGCTACAGGTCACACAGGTAACGTTTGTTCTGATCTCACACCAAGCGGGTCACAAAAAAAGTCCTTAAGTCTTTCTCTCCCAACACTTATTTCATGCTTGTACACAGAGAAACAAGCATTTTGCTAAAGCCATGTTTAGCAGTTCTAATTTTGGCCCATCCATCATTATTTGGAAGTTTGTTCCTATTGAGGTTAAATTCTTAATCCCATTTAACACTACTGTAACCCAAGGCCACCGTGCTATTCCACATTTACTGAGCCTAACTTCTCTTTGTTAAAGCAACACTATGAATTTTAAGCCTTTACCATTTTAAAAGAGTTTCAAAAAAACTGTTTCAAAGACCTGTTTGACATAGCTCCAGAGCTTCTGTATTCTCTCCAATGGCACGATCAAAGTCTGTGCTTCATGTATGAACTGATTCACATTAACAACGTTTTGTCTGCTTTAAGGCATATGTTACAGGTCTCGTGCCTTGGCCACACCAGCTTCTGTTAGAGAGATCAGACAGAAGGTTCCGTGGATAAATCAAAGATAAATCATCCAAACGACAATAGGGTGCACTCTAACATACTCACACGCTAATAAGTCCCCCAAATTTAACGGAGAAAGGAAAATACAAGTCCTGGACGAGTCCTCAACTTTAATGGAAAGGCAATAAAAAAAACCTGGACGTGTTCCCAAGTTGTAATGGGATGTGTGGGAAAAATTCCCGGATGAGCCCCCAAATGTGGTAGAGGAAAGAAAAGTCTAAAGTGAGCGCCCAAATTCTAATGGAAAAGGAAAAAGAAGTCCTGGACGAACCCCCACATTTTAAGGGTGAACAAATAAAAGTCCCAGATGAAGGATGTCTCCCCCCAAATTTTAGTGGGAAAAGAAAACCAGTTCCTGGACGGACAAGTCCTCAAATTTTACCAGGAGTGGAAAAAAAGTCCTGAACAAGCTCCCAAGTTTTAATGGGAAGGGTAAAGGTCCTGAACGAGACCATGAACATTTATGGGAAGGTCCTGGGAGAGCCTCTATTATAATAATTGGAAAAAAATACCGGACGAGCCCCCAGATTTTAATGGTGACAGATAAAAAAAAAGTCCTGGATGTATAACCAAGTACTGATGTGAAGAGGAAGAAAAGGTCATGGATGGGCTCCCACATATTCATGGAGAACTGCAAAAAAATCCTGGACGAGCCCCAAAATCATTGTCGAAATTCTAAAGCTTTTTATTTGCACTGAAGAGAATATCTGATGTTTGAGCCAAAGAAAAAACAGCTGGACTAAACTACTGTAAAGGGAAACAAAATGATGGTATTCTGAACTGTAGAGCACATTTTGGCAGTACAAGCCACAGGCGTTGTACACATCGCATCACAAATTGATATTTTACACTAGCTTTGAGAGATCAGAAAGTTGGTCGCATCAAAGTAGAATCCGGATCTAAACACGCCCCTGAACTTACATGCAATCCCAGTCAAGGTAATGGTTTTATCGTTGGACGGTGCCATCAGGTGTGAGGGACCAGGAACAGATAAAATGTGAATTGGAAGCCCGATTGCAGAAGAGATGCTATGCACAATCTAGTAATTACCCTTTTTAATGTAGTGGATTCCCAACCGCTGGGACAGTAAAGGTCCATTGATCAATTCTTATCGGGCTACCGAAAAAAGAAAAAAAAAGAATTATTTTAATAATTCAATTTCGTTGTAATTAACATCTGTGTCTGAATAGTCTTTCATTTTGAAAAATTAACAGATTCTGATGGTTGCATACGAGTACGCAGTGAATTCACGTTTGTTATTATGTTGACAATCTACACAACTCTCCTCCCCAGTCCTGGGTAAAACTGCATAGCTTTGACCAGTTCATATGATAAAAAATAGTGAGGACCACCACTTGTGCCATATGTCAACTTCATTCACTTCAAAACTCAAACGCTTCCACCATTCTGTCTTTAAAAAAAGACAACAAATACATAAAATAACAGTTCTGACCGTAGACGTATGGGTTTCATTCACGTGTTACACCCCCAGTGTTGTCCAAAGAAAAGAAAACATGAAAGTGATAAACCAGAGGCTGAACGAGGCGGGTTATCTGCTCGTGTGAGCTGAAGGAGCAGGAGAGGAACATCAGAGAGAAACGTTAGCTACGTTTGGATGAGAGAGCGTACATGTTTCTGTAAACTCTCCGGCATTCAAGCTTATTTATTTATTTAAAAAAAATTTTACCACTGACTTCGATTTATTGCCATACATGAAATTATTCAAGCAGCACCCAAGCGCTTTATGAGTTATTCATCAACACTACCATCCCTCGACTGTAGGGGGACCCCATGAGCGAAAGACATGTAGTGTTCGCTCTAATTTAAAGTTTCAGCAAAATGATGCCTCCTTGAGTTGTCCTGTGCCTGTGCCTTTATTCTCAAACACTAATAAATTACAGCCTCCATGACCAGAATTATCTGTTCTCTCCGAGTTAGTCCAATCTCTGGCTTCAATGGAATCTGATTTGGAGTTTGCTTCAGTAGTCTTTGTGATGTTCACGGCGCCCGACATGACAAAAGCAAGCGCTGGTCTATTTTTGTGCTGTTTTTCCACTGTACACCGAAGCTTGTTATTTATTGCATTTGATTCATTGGTGATTTAAATTCTCAAAACACTCACGGCCTGCAAAATACATCGCAAGATGAATAATAAATAGCCTTTTCTTTGGCTTGATAAATTGGTGCATGTAAATGGAAAAATCATTTTTTAAAAGCAGCACTAGATTAATATGGCTGCCGTTCTCGCTGGTTTGATGTATTGGTGCATGTAAATGGAAGCAGAGAAGTATCAGTCATCCTCGTGTTCGTTTATTTGAAAAAATGAGGCTTAAAAATGTATGCGACTTGCTTCGTTTTGCATATTTGGGGTGTTTGCTTGTTGAAAACAAATGCAAAAGTGCAAGCGCAGGAATGAGACGCCGAATATTGAGTTTGGTTCATTATAAGCCTGTTTATCCCCCGACAGGAGATCAGCGCTTCACATAAACGTCTGCACAAGATGAATGGCTTCTAGGTTGCCATGTATAAACAATCAGATTGTGTCCATTACACAGCGCATCACTCGGCGCATCTGTGCGTTTACAAGATCGATGAAAATCTCCGTGATGAGATTTTTCACCTTGATCATAAGCGCAGCCGGCAGCGCGAGGACGCCTTCATTACTTATGAGCTCAAATCCATCCGGATTCATCTGCGGGAGGCTCAAGGTTAGGAATTTGCCGGGCTGACAGCGTTGTGAAATATCTCTGAGAATGTCTATGATAATCTGTGGCTTTAGCCGGCCTGTTTGCTGGCTACCCTGCTTCAGATTAATTTGTCAGCTGTCAGGATTTTTCCCGAACTCTTTCAGGTTATCAGGAGACCACTTATCAGAGTTCGGAGGTTTTTCTTGAAGAAGAAGCATGTTTCTCGTCGACATGTGCGTTGGTGGGATTTGCCAACTAATCTTTCTGTTTCTAAACTTGTTCTTTCGGTATTCAGAATTGGTGATATTTAGAGGTGCTTCAAAGAATGTAGACCTGAATCAGATTTTCTTGCAATATAGGGACATGCATCTTGACATTAATCCATGGAGTCCTCTGTGAACCCGCAGAAGTAAAGAACTTTGTCTTAAAAATTGTCAAAAAAATTATAATAATGAAACTGAAACCTTGGCCTGTGTGTGTCTCTTGGCTGCCTGTACTTGAAAGGTGCAGAATGTAAGTTTGTGGACAAAATTGGTACTGCAGTTATAAGAAAAATACTGTACAAGTACGGTATCCACCTCTTCCCCAGATGACAAGTTGCCAGATCGAAGTTACACTACATAGTATATGGTAAGCGACGGTCATTTTTTTTGACTATTAATCATTCTTATGCTTTATTTGGGACAGTTCGAAAAGCAGTTGTATGTAACAAATTAAAAGTGGTACCAGTAAGTCTACCATACCCGTAAACCAAAGCCTATATCCAATCTGTGTACAGAGCTTTCAAGGAGAGCATGACTCCAATGAATATGAGCTAATGAAATATATATTGAGTATAGTACAGAAAAACTGTGTCTAAGTTAGCAACAGTAATTAGCTGTACTGCTGCCTTAAGCTGTTTTTAAGTCGATTTTCATATTTTTCTCCATCGACTCTCAGCTGACTTCATCATTTATAAGAATCTCCTATGCACATCCTTGTTTTGTTTTCAAGTCATCTTGACAGTTTATTTAATCATGATGAAGTTTTGAGTTTTTTTGGTGTCAGACATAACTCTTCACAGTGTGTGGTTCAGCAGGATCTGGCAACTACATTTATTTTTAAATGATTGTAAAACATAAAAAAGCATCATCATGGTCAAAAACCAAGAGTCTGTCTTTAAACATGCTGTTCTCTGTTGTAAAGTTAATAATTTTGAGATGAGAGTCAATGGGAATCTGCTCACCGCTGGTATCCAGCTTCAAGTGGTCAGTGCATGAATTGCAGTTCACATCCTGTTGCATATCCGGAAGCAAGTTGGGAGGTTGCGCCTGTCTCTACTTTAGATTTATATACTATGACTAGCATTTATCAGCTTTATCAACTGTTCTGGGATCATCTACTCTTCCCTGTTGATGACCTCTGATCTACTTAGATCCCTTAGATCTGAATTTCACAACTTGAATTTTGAACATAGAATGTAAGAAAATTTGACGTTCTAATTTGAGAATTTGAGGTTCCACATTTTTTCATCTTGAAAACTTGAATACAGATTTTTCTGCAGATTTTTAGTTTGTAAATATTCGAAGATACTGCTAGAAATATTTATGCTTTTCAAAAAATCCAGTTGGTTTCAATTTCAGAAGTTAAAAATTCAAGCTACAAAATTTAAACAAAAAAATTAAAATGAGAATTCTAATTGAAAATCAGTTTTAATGGCATTTAATATTTTGCTTTATTAAATTGCAATTGTCAATCGTTGAGTTGAAACTCAGATAGTTTTGGCTGATCTCCACATGTATCTGGAGAATAGAGTTTCTAAAACAAGAGCAATGAGTTCTGGCAGAATTTCCTTTTCGCTGCATCCTATATCTGATGATATTTTGGATATTTTTGAGCCAGCATAAGCACCATCTAACACCTCACCTGAAATATGGTCTTGGGTATATTGAAAATGAAAAGAATTGAGGCAGATGTGCAATTAACATTTTCTTCTGTCACATTTATCACAGCACAATGCATTCCTCTTTGCTTCTCATATCTGAATAATTTGCCTTCGGAGAGCAGCTTGTTCTCCTCGCATCTGTTGTGTGCATCTGCGCTTTCGCTGATCTGCATGTGGAAAGGTTCGTCTCGAATCTAAAGGGAACATGTTTTAATAACAGCCTCGTCTCTGCTCATTGTTACTTATACCTACATTAGCAAACATCTGCTACTGTTTGGCCATAGACGCACACAGACGCTGTGCATTTCATGCTTGTTATAGATGAAAAGCGAGGTGTTTTTGCCGGATGAAAATTGCTATAGACAATCCTGATGCAGTAAAGTAATTTAATTACTGCAGATGATGGTAAAGACCTAGTTCCTATAGTAATCGTCAGCTCTAAGATAGTCTGCAACAAGACTGTATTTAGATTCTTTACAATGCCACATGCACCTTGACCGCAATAAAGCCCCTTTAGGATCTGCCATTTGGACAACAAAGCTGTGCAATATGTTTTTCTGTTCAACATCTAATTAATGTGACATTAGGAGATTGTGCATCTCTCATTAATTGTGATTAACACACTCCGTTTAGCATTTTCTCTTGTTATTTTGAGTAGACACAAAAGAAATTCATATATTTGACACTGAAAAATCTGTAACTTGGCAGTTGAGAACTCCCTTTGCCCAGCAACGCTTGAGCTTGAGTCACCCTTTGCTCTTCAATGCCCGAATCTTGCCCACTGACGCCTGGGTCAGAGTCGACCTTTGCCCATCGATGTCCAAGTCGCCCTCTGCCCACCGATACCATTTCTGAGTTGCCCTTTGCCCTTCAATGTCCGAGTGTCCCTTTACCCACTGATGCCCAAGTCTGAGTCGACCTTTGCCCATCGATGTCCGAGTTGCCCTCTGCCCACCGATACCATTTCTGAGTTGTCCTTTGCCCTTCAATATCCGAGTGTCCCTTTACCCACTGATGCCCAAGTCTGAGTCAACCTTTGCCCATCAATGTCCGAGTCACCCCCTGCCCACCGATACCTTTTCTGAGTTGTCCTTTGACCTTCAATGTCCGAGTGTCCCTTTACCTACTGATGCCCAAGTCTGAGTCGACCTTTGCCCATCAATGTCCGAGTCACCCTCTGCCCACCTATACCATTTCTGAGTTGTCCTTTAACCTTCAATGTCCGAGTGTCCCTTTACCCACTGATGCCCAAGTCTGAGTCGACCTTTGCCCATCGATGTCCGAGTCGCCCTCTGCCCACCGATACCATTTCTGAGTTGTCCTTTGCCCTTCAATATCCGAGTGTCCCTTTACCCACTGATGCCCAAGTCTGAGTCAATCTTTGCCCATCAATGTCCGAGTCACCCTCTGCCCACGATACCATTTCTGAGTCGACCTTTGCCCATCAATGTCCGAGTCACCCTCTGCCCACCGATACGTTTTCTGAGTTGTCCTTTGCCCTTCAATGTCCGAGTGTCCCTTTACCCACTGATGCCCAAGTCTGATTCAACCTTTGCCCATCAATGTCCGAATCACCCTCTGCCCACGATACCATTTCTGAGTTGACCTTTGCCCTTCAATGTCTGATCGTCCCTTTACCCACTGTCTGAGTCGACCCTTGCCCACCATCATCCAAGTCTGAGTCCACCCTTGCCCACCATCACCCAACTGCGAGTCCACCCTTGCCCACCATCGCCCAACTGCGAATCGACCCTTGCCTAACGATGTCCGAGTCGCCCTTTGCCCACCGATCCCAAAGTCCGAGTCAACCTTTGCCCTTTGCCCACCATCGCCCAAGTCTGAGTCGACCTTTCACATGATGGTCAAGGCAGTGTTGACCTTTGGCCACTGAATCAGAGTTGACTTTTGCCCATCGATGTCTGATTAACCCTTTATGCAGTGAGTAATGATCACCTCTGCACAGGAAGGGTGAAACTGCTTTATTCCACTCAGTCAACCTTTTTTTGCTAAATTTGAAGTTTCTCAAAGGTCTAAAGTAAGAGATGTGTTTAAGTGGCTGATGCATGAGCATTAGAGAAAATATTTGACTGAAAAGAGGAAAGAGACACTTTGTCCTTCCACTTTTTTTTATCCTCCTTAGATCTGTTATAAGACTTAAGAGTGGAAATGTGAATGAGTGTGAGAATGTCAACTCACCCATTGATGCCACCTAATTTTTTTTGTCCTCTCAAAGCTGTAGAAACACATTGAAAACATTAAGTCATTTCTTATGAATAGTAATTTCTTTTAATTAACCAGGACCAAAAAAGATTCATAATGCAGACCAAACCTCTGATTTTAGCAGTGGTGCACCCATTTACTGACTGAATTGTCATTCTTGGGTGAACTCTTCCTTTCAAAGGTACTTTATACTTAAACATGCTAATAAATTACACCCTGCTATCTAACCTCTCCAGTCTGCCATCTGCTTCTTTAAAACCCCGAAAAATCACCTGCTTCCCAAGATGCATTGCTCAAGTGCTCTCCATAAAAACTCAAGCGAAAGCTGCGTCCCCAGGGCACACACAGCATCTGCTTGTTCTACTTCTCCGGATGCTTTAATCTGCTTCGTATTTTAGTTTTTGGGACCCTTGACCTTTCAGGGCATGCTTACGGTCTTGTAATGTACTCCAGCTTGCGGAGAGCTAAATGCAGATTCGCTTGTTTGGTTTGCATTGTGGCTAGTGGTTTGTGCCATGACTGTTTTCATCACCAGGCTGATGTTTTTGGTGGTGACTTTGCTTTTTTTCTGGACAAATGCAATAATAGTGGAGAACCTCACTAAAACATTTTTTTTTTGAACAATGAGCTTTCCTATGGCTCAGTAAACAGAGTGAGCCCGTCGCAATGGCAAGGGTCTAGGTTCAAATCCCAGAAGATCGAACACGCTTTGCATAAAAATACATAATTGAGAAGACTAGTGTTTTTTAGAATGTATTTGATTTTTAAAAGGATGCTCCATAACTCCTCTCTTCATTTCTTTTTAAAAAATGAAGTAATGAATAGTTAACAATGATGCACTCCTTAATGTAAAGGCATCCATAAATAGAACAATAATGAACTAATCATGAACTAATAATTAATTAAGGGTTAGGGTTAAAGATTTTCTAAAACTATGAGTGGTCACGCTGCTTAGCGCTGCGAATTGGCAACGAGGGTTAAACCAGAAAGCCTTGTGATCGATGCTTGCAGCTTTAATTTTTTTGTAGCTGTCTTTAAATCTATTCATTGATTGAACACACAGATCTTTCCTGTCAATCTGTTGCATCTTGTTGCTTTGACTGCATTAACCCCACACAAAAAAAAACTATAAAGGTTAAATTGTGTCTCTTAATTTTTTTGTGAGATTCCCATCCCTCCCGTGTGCTTTGTTGGCGAACAGAGAACGGTAGAAAGAAGGAGTTCATTGTGTTCCGAAGGTGACCACTGCGTTATTAGCAGCTGATCGAATCATGGGGACACATCTCGCACGCTTGTTTTCCCCTCAGACCCCTCGATGGGTGCTAAGTGTTTGTGCTGACGTGAATGACAAACAAGAGCCCTGTTCTTTTGCACACGTGGACGCGGCGTTTGCTCACTGCAGAGACACACATTCATCTCCTCGCTCCAATGCAATGTTGCTCCGACCGAGTGCAACGAGCGCTTCTCCTACTGCAAGCCACTGACTGCTTGTTTTCCTGAGGGAAATTATTAGAGACGGGGTCAGGGGTGTCCCGCGCCTCGCTTCAGATCATGATCTACTTACTGTCTGGATGATATTGCACCGGATAATGGAACATTGGCTGAACGTGTGGGATTGCATCATTGAATGTGACTGGAGTGTTTTTGTGGAGGCCAAGCTTGAGCTTTCTAGAAGTTCACTCGATCTCAGACTGCTGTGTTTAAAGGGGTTCGTGTTGTTCGGATCTGTTTTGTGATGGCGCAAACAGGAAAAATTCTCCCATAGGCAAATCACTGATTCATTGCAGAATGAGAAACAAAGTGAAATCTTTACGTAAGCCCTGTCCACACAATTTGAATTCAGAGATTCTTCCACGCCAGGGATCACTAAATAGTAATAATAGTAATAATAATAATAACAGTTCATTTGTTGGCTCCTTTCAAGACACTCAAGGTCGCCTTACATTATTCAACATTAAAAAAACCCAACACGTGATGCACAAACACCAACACAGATAAAAAGCAGGTAAGCAAACTAAAAACTATTGAGGATATGCCTCCCTGAAGAGAAACGTCTTGAATCTGGATTTAAAGACATGCACATCACTTCTGCTGTGGATCTCGTCAGGCAGATGATTCCACAGAGAGGTGGCTGCAAGAACACTTGGAGGAAGGTGGAGGAGTGAGAGTGATGGAAGAACCAGAGAGGTGTGTGTGTGTGTGTGTGTGAGGGTACGGAGGTAAGGTGGCGCCAAGCCGTTCAGGTCCTTATAAGTGAAGAGAAGAATTGAGAGCGTTGTTTAAGGGAGGGATGTGCTCAATACGAGCAGCGTTTAGAAGAAGCTGCAGTTTTGTTCTTTTATGGATGGCAGTCCATAAAACACACAATTGCAGAAGTCGAGGCGCGAGGTGACGAGTGCATGAGCTACGATCAGAGGCGGTTAGTGTTTCATATGAGGAAATATGTGACAGAATTAATGTGAGGTTCCTTTGACCGTGTTCTATCAAGGAAGACGTTTGGTGACATTAACCGATGTTTGTCTAAAGCTAGATTGGATTTCTCCAGGGCGGATTTGAGCCAATTAGAACTATTTTCGTTTTGGCACCACTGAGTTTCAAAAGGTTACTTGAGACTTGTTGGTTTAGAAGTGTGCCTAAACTATTTTTGTCACCTCGTTATTGTCGAGTTGGGATTTTAGGTGCTTGATTAAATGACTCGTGTTAACTGCGCTACCTTCTGAGCCTCCTCTGAACGATTTCGCTGAGCACAGCTTGCAGTCCAACTTTGTTTTTTTCGTCTTCGTTCACTTTGAAATAGTTCCACACGCTGACACGTCTCGCCTCGTCGTCTCTCCGCTCTGAGCTGCAGTCGGGTTGTGGGGGCGGCACTCGGCGCCTGCGACCACTTACACACCGCTCCAACATAGACATTTCTCAGACGGCCGTATCGGTCTCGGTATCAGGGGTCTTTTAACGAGAACGAGTACTTTAGAGAATGTGGTATCGAGGCCGATACCCGTAACCAGTATCGTTATCGATGCATCCTTATAAGTAAACCAGTACTCTTAATGGGTTCTGATAGAAGGCGCAAATCATTCAGAAGAGATTATGTTCCCCTATGTCTTATGAATTTGTGATGAATTAATGCCAAAACTTTAAACGCTGATGCCATTTGAACAATGCCATTTATTCTCCGTCTGATATGCATTGCTTTATTCTTTACGCTATTGTTATCCTGCGCTAGTTCAGCTCTTGTTAAAAACTGAAGTCAGACAGGGCACTTAAGAGGATTTGCTTTCCACCATCATCCACAAAATCTCATGAAGCAATGGTAAATTAAACCGAGCCGTTTAGGCAGGCGAGGTGTGATAAAAAAATGAACACAAAAGACACTTAATGCAGGCCTGTAACTTGAATTAAGAGGGCCACACTGGGACTGAGGGGACAAGAGAAAGATTTGTTCATCATTAGGGGCTCCTAATTGAATATTTCACTTCTTTTGTTGGACGCAGTTTCATTTGCAAGCCGTAAGCACTTCACTTTATCTGCATTCAGATTGTGGATGAGACTCGAGGAGAGGTGAAAGGTGAATTCCCTTTAGAGGAGCGCCGCTTGAGTTTGAGAGTCAAACCTGGGTTGTTGTGCTATTTTAACCAAAGACTCCACTTTCTTGGAGTTCAGCTCATTCACACTGAGAGAGTAGGATGGGTTTTAAAGTTTTGTAATCTTTTCAGCTGTTCTCAGATTTGGTCTCTTTTAGGTACGTTTAGCATAGAACGGGAAATCAGACTAGACTAGTTGGGTTTTTGTATTTTTATTAAACACACTATTGCAGAAGTCGAGGTGTGAGGTGACGAGTGCATGGATTACGATCAGAGGCGGTTAGTGTTTCATTTAAGGAAATATGGGACAGATTTAATATGAGGTTCCTTTGACCGTGTTCTATCAAGGGTGACTCCAAGACGTCGAACTTGTTTGGTGACATTAACCGATGTTTGTCTAAAGCTAGATTGGATTTCTCCAGGGCGGATTTGAGCCAATTAGAACTATTTTTGTTTTGGCACCACTGAGTTTCAAAAGGTTACTTGAGAATCTTTCAAGAAAAGCTTGAGTTTGAGAGTCAAACCTGGGTTGTTGTGCTATTTTAACCAAACACTCCACTTTCTTGGAGTTCAGCTCATTCACACTGAGAGAGTATGATGGGTTTTAAAGTTTTGTAATCTTTTCAGCTGTTCTCAGATTTGGTGTCTTTTAGGTTCGTTCAGCATAGATCGGGAAATCAGACGAGACTAGTTGCGTTTTTTTTTTTTTTTTGATGTGAGCAAGTGCTTGCACACAGATCACTCTTTTCAAGAATGAAGAAATTATTGAGATGATTCAGAAGATTGTTACTATGCAGATTCTGAACCATTTTAGCTTCATCCGAATGTGCTGAAGGTGAAATTGTGTCTAAAAGTGTGTCTAAACTAAAACGATCTGTGAAAATTCTTGAGCTGTTTCTATCCTTGCTTTGCACAAACAGCTTTTCACCTACTCTACTTTTTTTACTTTTTTTGCATGTTTCATTATTGTTCTCTCTCTCGCTCTCTATCTCTCTGTGTCTCTTTCTCCATCTCTCGCTCGCTCGCTCGCTCTCTCTCTTTCTCTCCATCTATTTTTCCCTCTCTCTCTCTCTCTCTCTCTCTCTCCCTCTCGCTCTCTCTCTCTCTCTGTCTCTGTGTCTCTCTCTCTTTCTTTTCACGGCGCTTGCAGTGTGATCACATAAAGCATTGATACTAAGCTAGGATTTTATCATATTTCGGATTGAGTAATAGAATTGCTGTTGCTGCTGTGTTCATGAATCATGTCTCTTGAATATTAATTTCCATGACAAAAGAATGTGCTTGAGGACATCAAACAATGATTCCTGAGCAAAGGAACGTCTGACTATAACTAAAGATGAGTAGAATTCACAGAAACCCAGAGTAAGTTGGATCTATGTGTTCTTGTGCATGAATTGGTTTCTTCCCACAGTCCCACAACATGTTCTGGTGAGCGCGTTTCAATAGAGAGTGTGTTCCTCTTGGAGGCACTTGTTCAGGCTGTGGGCCTCAAATACTTTCACTCAATGTGAGCTGGATGGGCTCCAGGGGACCCCTGTGA
This sequence comes from Danionella dracula, assembly GCA_900490495.1. NCBI lineage: Eukaryota > Metazoa > Chordata > Actinopteri > Cypriniformes > Danionidae > Danionella > Danionella dracula. The sequence goes on from UELW01000955.1 coordinate 61,089, forward strand.
CCCTCTTCGGGATTCATAAGCATGAATAGATGATGAATCCCTGAACTAATGTTTGTGCATTGTTTTGCGTGAAGTAGGTTATTGTGTATCTCCAGTGTTTCTGTTTTATTGCTCAACATTTACAGTACAGAGCAACAGTTTGGACACATCTTCTCATTCAAACAGTTTTTGCCACTGACTGACCGTCGTTTCTTAAAGTAATGATGGCCCCTTGTTTTTCTTTACTTGTCTGCGCTTTCTCTCCATAACACAAACTCTAACAATCTCTTCAGTGGAGCTCTCCGCTGCGTCTCCTCCTGACTTCTGCTCAGCTCCACTGATGCTCCCGACTCCATTTATAAGAGGGAAATCCACGTATTAAACCTGACAGCGCTCTCCTGAGAAGAGAAGAGCTTTCAGGAGTCCACCTCCTGAAGATCATCGAGAGAACATCTTCTGCTCAGCTCCACTGATGCTCCCGACTCCATTTATAAGAGAGAAATCCACGTATTAAACCTGAACGCGCTCTCCTGAGAAGAGAAGAGCTTTCAGGAGACCACCTCCTGAAGATCCTCGAGAACATCTTCTGCTCAGCTCCACTGATGATCCCGACTCCATTTATAAGAGAGAAATCCACGTATTAAACCTGACAGCACTCTCCTGAGAAGAGAAGAGCTTTCAGGAGACCACCTCCTGAAGATCATCGAGAGAACATCTTCTGCTCAGCTCCACTGATGCTCCCGACTCCATTTAAAAGAGAGAAATCCTCGTATTAAACCTGACAGCACTCTCCTGAGAAGAGAAGAGCTTTCAGGAGACCACCTCCTGAAGATCCTCGAAAGAACATCTTCTGCTCAGCTCCACTGATGCTCCCGACTCCATTTATAAGAGAGAAATCCACGTATTAAACCTGAACGCGCTCTCCTGAGAAGAGAAGAGCTTTCAGGAGACCACCTCCTGAAGATCCTCGAGAACATCTACTCAGCTCCACTGATGCTCCCGACTCCATTTATAAGAGAAATCCTCGTATTAAACCTGACAGCGCTCTCCTGAGAAGAGAAGAGCTTTCAGGAGACCACCTCCTGAAGATCCTCGAGAACATCTTCTGCTCAGCTCCACTGATGCTCCCGACTCCATTTATAAGAGAGAAAGCCACGTATTAAACCTGAACGCGCTCTCCTGAGAAGAGAAGAGCTTTCAGGAGACCACCTCCTGAAGATCCTCGAGAACATCTTCTGCTCAGCTCCACTGATGATCCCGACTCCATTTATAAGAGAGAAATCCACGTATTAAACCTGACAGCACTCTCCTGAGAAGAGAAGAGCTTTCAGGAGACCACCTCCTGAAGATCATCGAGAGAACATCTTCTGCTCAGCTCCACTGATGCTCCCGACTCCATTTAAAAGAGAGAAATCCTCGTATTAAACCTGACAGCGCTCTCCTGAGAAGAGAAGAGCTTTCAGGAGACCACCTCCTGAAGATCCTCGAAAGAACATCTTCTGCTCAGCTCCACTGATGCTCCCGACTCCATTTATAAGAGAGAAATCCACATATTAAACCTGAACGCGCTCTCCTGAGAAGAGAAGAGCTTTCAGGAGACCACCTCCTGAAGATCCTCGAGAACATCTTCTGCTCAGCTCCACTAATGCTCCCGACTCCATTTATAAGAGAGAAATCCACGTATTAAACCTGAACGCGCTCTCCTGAGAAGAGAAGAGCTTTCAGGAGACCACCTCCTGAAGATCATCAAGAGAACATCTTCTGCTCAGCTCCACTGATGCTCCCGACTCCATTTATAAGAGAAATCCTCGTATTAAACCTGACAGCACTCTCCTGAGAAGAGAAGAGCTTTCAGGAGACCACCTCCTGAAGATCATCGAGAGAACATCTTCTGCTCAGCTCCACTGATGCTCCCGACTCCATTTAAAAGAGAGAAATCCACGTATTAAACCTGAACGCGCTCTCCTGAGAAGAGAAGAGCTTTCAGGAGATCACCTCCTGAAGATCATCAAGAGAACATCTTCTGCTCAGCTCCACTGATTCTCCCGACTCCATTTATAAGAGAAATCCTCGTATTAAACCTGACAGCACTCTCCTGAGAAGAGAAGAGCTTTCAGGAGGCCACCTCCTGAAGATCCTCGAGAACATCTTCTGCTCAGCTCCACTGATGCTCCCGACTCCATTTATAAGACAGAAATCCACATATAAAACCTTACAGCACTCTCCTCAGAAGAGAAGAGCTTTCAGGAGGCCACCTCCTGAAGATCCTCGAGAACATCTTCTGCTCAGCTCCACTGATGCTCCCGACTCCATTTATAAGAGAGAAATCCACGTATTAAACCTGACAGCGCTCTCCTGAGAAGAGAAGAGCTTTCAGGAGACCACCTCCTGAAGATACTCGAGAGAACATCTTCTGCTCAGCTCCACTGATGCTCCCGACTCCATTTATAAGACAGAAATCCACGTATAAAACCTTACAGCACTCTCCTCAGAAGAGAAGAGCTTTCAGGAGACCACCTCCTGAAGATCCTCGAAAGAACATCTTCTGCTCAGCTCCACTGATGCTCCCGACTCCATTTATATTAGAGAAATCCACGTATTAAACCTGACAGCGCTCTCCTGAGAAGAGCAGAGCTTTCAGGAGACCACCTCCTGAAGATCCTCGAGAACATCTTCTGCTCAGCTCCACTGATGCTCCCGACTCCATTTATATTAGAGAAATCCACGTATTAAACCTGACAGCACTCTCCTGAGAAGAGAAGAGCTTTCAGGAGACCACCTCCTGAAGATCATCGAGAGAACATCTTCTGCTCAGCTCCACTGATGCTCCCGACTCCATTTATAAGAGAGAAATCCTCGTATTAAACCTGACAGCGCTCTCCTGAGAAGAGAAGAGCTTTCAGGAGACCACCTCCTGAAGATCCTCGAAAGAACATCTTCTGCTCAGCTCCACTGATGCTCCCAACTCCATTTATAAGAGAGAAATCCACGTATTAAACCTGACAGCACTCTCCGGAGAAGAGAAGAGATTTCAGGAGACCACCTCCTGAAGATCCTCGAGAACATCTTCTGCTCAGCTCCACTGATGCTCCCGACTCCATTTATAAGAGAGAAATCCACGTATTAAACCTGACAGCGCTCTCCTGAGAAGAGAAGAGCTTTCAGGAGACCACCTCCTGAAGATCATCGACAGAACATCTTCTGCTCAGCTCCACTGATGCTCCCGACTCCATTTATAAGAGAGAAATCCACGTATTAAACCTGACAGCGCTCTCCTGAGAAGAGAAGAGCTTTCAGGAGACCACCTCCTGAAGATCATCGAGAGAACATCTTCTGCTCAGCTCCACTGATGCTCCCGACTCCATTTATAAGAGAGAAATCCACGTATTAAACCTGACAGCGCTCTCCTGAGAAGAGAAGAGCTTTCAGGAGACCACCTCCTGAAGATCATCGACAGAACATCTTCTGCTCAGCTCCACTGATGCTCCCGACTCCATTTATAAGAGAGAAATCCACGTATTAAACCTGACAGCGCTCTCCTGAGAAGAGAAGAGCTTTCAGGAGACCACCTCCTGAAGATCATCGAGAGAACATCTTCTGCTCAGCTCCACTGATGCTCCCGACTCCATTTATAAGACAGAAATCCACGTATAAAACCTTACAGCACTCTCCTCAGAAGTGAAGAGCTTTCAGGAGGCCACCTCCTGAAGATCCTCGAGAACTTCTGCTCAGCTCCACTGATGCTCCCGACTCCATTTATAAGACAGAAATCCACGTATAAAACCTTACAGCACTCTCCTCAGAAGAGAAGAGCTTTCAGGAGGCCACCTCCTGAAGATCCTCGAGAACATCTTCTGCTCAGCTCCACTGATGCTCCCGACTCCATTTATAAGAGAGAAATCCACGTATTAAACCTGACAGCGCTCTCCTGAGAAGAGCAGAGCTTTCAGGAGACCACCTCCTGAAGATCCTCGAAAGAACATCTTCTGCTCAGCTCCACTGATGCTCCCGACTCCATTTATAAGAGAGAAATCCACGTATTAAACCTGACAGCACTCTCCTGAGAAGAGAAGAGCTTTCAGGAGACCACCTCCTGAAGATCCTCGAGAACATCTTCTGCTCAGCTCCACTGATGCTCCCGACTCCATTTATAAGAGAGAAATCCACGTATTAAACCTGACAGCACTCTCCGGAGAAGAGAAGAGATTTCAGGAGACCACCTCCTGAAGATCCTCGAGAACATCTTCTGCTCAGCTCCACTGATGCTCCCGACTCCATTTATATTAGAGAAATCCACGTATTAAACCTGACAGCACTCTCCTGAGAAGAGAAGAACTTTCAGGAGACCACCTCCTGAAGATCCTCGAGTGAACGCCAAAAGTGTGCGAAGCGTAACCAAAGCAGAAGGTGCAGCTGTGATGAAGCTAGAACGCCTTATTTTCAGCTGTTTCACACTTTTTTCTGTTTTGTGTACAATTCCACACGCATTAATTCATAGTTTTGATGCCTTCAGTGTGAATCTACCATTTTAAATTTTCATAGTCATGAAAAGAAAAAAAACTTTTTGAATGAGAAGGTTTGTCCAGACTTTTGGTCTGTACTAAATATTTATTTAAAATGGAGTTGAAGGAGACGACAAAAAAGGAAATAATTTAAAAGCTTTGAAAAGGCAATCTGAGGACCATAAATGTGGTACAGAAGCAGTATTTTCCTTGTGACCTTGTGCTCGCGCTCAGAATGGATTCAGAGGGGTTTTCTTTTTGCAGTATTTGAAGAGTGAGTCACTCTGCTGCTGACGTCTTGGCTTTGTGTGAATGCGAGTTTCTGTTTGAGTTAAACCTGGCAACGGTCTGCTTGGATTTATCGCTTTTCTTTCCTTCAGCCTCTCCTTCTTAATTCTTTCATCTAAAAGCATGTATGGGCCAATATTTTCTTTTTTAGTACTTTTATAATCCACCTTGAGACGCTGTGGGTGTTCACTGGAGTCATATTTAAGTGTGAGGCTCAAGAGAGTAAATCAATGGTTATCGCAGATCACGTCGGGAGCACCCTGAGAGCTCTCTAGTCCTCCACAGGGTTTATATACTCTCGGAATTAGTTTAGCCACCAATCAAGGTATCGAACAGCGTGATCTGTGTTTATATTGAGTGCACTATTGCTCTGATATGAGAAGCTGTTGCTGAATTGGTTTGTACTTTTGTGATTTTCTTAAATGGTTAAGATGTAGGACTTCAGTTAGGGTTAGGGAAAAGTAGGTAAATGCGATCCCCTCCCTTTTTTTTATTGCAGGCTCGCTTTCATTGTTATTGAAGCAATGAGTTAGAGGAGCCTGCATTAAACAAGAGACATGTCAGATTTAACTCAAATTTCAAGAACTGATGTCAAAATAATAGAAAATAAACGTTCCTGGTTTCAGCAGTCCCTCTCTTTCCCGAATGCTCAGATTTGACTTTGAAAGTTTTCCTTTGCATTCTTTTAAAAGACCTTCACGTTTCAATTTCTTGATGAACTTAAACACAAAAGTTTGGTTTTGTTTCCTCGTTTATTTTGTAGTCTATGGTTTGGTCGACATGAGATCTCAATTGGAAAAATTAGCGACTTTGATTTGCTCTTTTGCTTAACCCCTTCGATCCACTTAACTTTACAGGTGTTTCATTGCTAAGCTGTGACTTTTTGTGCGCCCTCTGACCGCGCCCCCTCTGACCGCGCCCCCTCTGTTCGTACACCCTGTGACCGCGCCCCCTGTGACCGCGCCCCCTCTGTTCGTACACCCTGTGACCGCGCCCCCTGTGACCGCGCCCCCTCTGTTCGTACACCCTGTGACCGCGCCCCCTGTGACCGCGCCCCCTCTGTTCGTGCACCCTCTGACCGCACCCCCTCTGTTCGTACACCCTCTGACCGCGCCCCCTGTGACCGCGCCCCCTGTGACTGCGCCCCCTCTGACCACGCCACAGAAGTCCCGTTTCCATTGACCGTGGAATTGCACAAATTGGATTTACCTTAATAAATTCACTGAATGGAAACATGACCATTTTAGTTTTACCACGGTCAGAAAACACCTGTCTTTTAGTTTTTGCACTTAAAGGTCGTGGTGTTTTAGACATATCAAAATTGGCATATGTCACAAAAACTGCAATGGAAATGCTTTTTTTCCAATTAAACGAGTCACGTGGCTGCTTCAGGCACTGCACAGCGGTCTCCACAAAAACTCCCACAGTTTCACACTGCTAATGAAAACTTGAGCTTGTCGTGTGGCATTATTTCAATAACATTAATACATTTTATTTAAAGGCACTTTGCAGAAAGCACGAAAGACAGTGAGTAAGAGAGTTTAAACAGGAAGCTTTTGAGTCTGGTTTTAAAGAGAATTAGAATTGGAAAGATATTTATTGCCAAGTGTTCATGTGCGCACACACAAGGAATTTGAGTGTACTCTCAAGTGTTGGTACAACAAACGCAATAACGTTGCACAGTAGCACAGGTTATTTAAGTAAATTGCAATTGTGAAATTTAGTTTTTTTGGCATTTCTACAATTTTGATTGGCAGGACAGCATCTATAGCGGTGTTTCCATTGCAAATTTCCTCAAAATGCCAATCAGCAGATTTCAAGGCAAGGCAAGGCAAGGCAAGTTTATTTGTATAGCACATTTCGTACACAGGGTAATTCAAAGTGCTTTACGTTGGAAAAGCAAGAGATTATTAACTTGAGGGAAACCAGCAAACAAGAAGATGGAACGAGTAGACAATTTCTTGCATCCAGTCAGGAACATTCTGCACATTCACCAATTCTGAACATAGCTCAAGAGTAGAGCTCCTCAGTCTGCAGCCAGAATGGCCGTCCTTGTCAAAACTAAATCTACATTAATCAAAACTGACAGCTTTTCAATCATGGTAGGTAATTCCTCCATCACACCCTCCCCTCAGGTAAAGAGCCTGGGTGACATCCTGGACAACACGCTCTCATTCCAATCACACATCAATAAAATCACAAGCACTGCTTACTTCCACCTCAGAAATATCAACCGTCTCCATCCTTCGCTCACCTCTCACACAACCGCCATCCTTGTCACAAGCCTTGTCACCTCACGTCTTGACTTCTGCAATTCCCTACTGTATGGCCTTCCTAAAACACTACTCATAAACTTCAACTTCTACAAAAGCTGCCCGGATCATCACCAAAACTCTCTCTACTCACCACATCTCCCCGGTCCTGCAGCAGCTTCACTGGCTCCCCGTTCTATATCGCATCCAGTACAAACTACTACTCATTACATTCAAGTCCATCCATAACCTGGCTCCTACTTATCTCAGTGACCTTCTTCAAGTCACCACACACTCCTGCTCGCCTCAGCACCACGGGGAGCAGGGCCTTCAGCCGCTCTGCTCCTCATCTTTGGAACTCACTCCCCCCTGACATTAGAAACCTTGACACTTTATCAATTTTTGAATCCAGACTTAAGATCCATCTCTGAAAGTACTCCACCTAATCTTGTCTTTTATCCTTGTTTTGTTTATATATTGCCTGTTTGTACTCTGTACGGTGCCCTTGAGTGTCGAGAAAGGCGCCTTGAAATAAAATATATTATTATTATTATTATTAATGGGATCCCTCTTGCTGCCATTGCTGCTGTTGATGAATTGATTTTCCCACAATACCTTTCTAAGAGAGCGAAGTGAAGACAGATCTGTTACAGCCGGCTCATCGCAAATTGTGCTTTGAATTCCTGGTTCCACTTCACCCCGTAGGAACTCTGACCTGACCCAACGAAGACACCTGTACGATGCAACAAGCCATAAAAATCACAATCTAGCTGTGTGGGCTCGCTCATGCCATCAGCTGCTGAATTCTGACCTGCGGTTTAAGTCAACAGCATCTCTCTGAAATCCCCTCTCTCAAACACCTGCACCACTTTCAGAGGCAGGTGCAGAATACACACACACACACACACACACACACACACACACACGCACGCTCGCTCGCTCACTGCTGGGGTGTAAATCTCTCTTCAATCTGCCACGATTTGCACTCCAGTGCACACACATGGACCGACTCTTGTCCTTGATGATGAGTGATCTGTTGGATGCTCTGATGTGTTGTATGCTCACGGTGGCATCTGAGAAAAGGCTTTGTATTCATTTCATGTTGCCTTTTCTGTTATTGTCTAGCTCTAGTTCATGGCCTCCAGTCCTCGCTTGGAATATACATTGATATCTCTATGTTTGGAGTATTTGCTAAGCTATTGTGGTTGAATTCGATGCGAACAGAAAATATTTTGTCTCTGTTGAGGAGTAGTGGCCTGCTACTTTACATTGGGTTAGGGTTTAGGGTTAGTAAATGACACACCAAGGTGATTTAAGTTACTGCAAAGATATAGTTTTGCAGTCGGTTTTGTTCAGTGTGCAAGCGAATTGGCCATACCTACTTGTTTCATGTCAAAGGTAGAGCATGAATTCGTTTTTTTAAAGCAATTTCAATAAATTTTACTCCTGCCATATCTTTACATCAGAGACCTTCCAACTGATCCTTCACACCAAGAGACAAATAATCGAACAGAATGTGTTTTCCGCTGGAAGCTGAGCGATTCTAACCCGTTGTTCACTCTTGTGAAGACGTCCGCTCCCTTCGCTTACGAGAATGACGTGGATCTAGGATCTTTTCAGGGGAGGATCAGATCACGGAAGGACCGGAGCGGCGCTCACCTCCAGCTTCTCCCTGACCCTGCTGCTGTCCCACCCACTCTTCCTCTTCTATTCCTTTCTCGTCTCCTTCAAAAACATGTCCCTCAACCCTTTCATGTCTTCCTGCACACTTCCTCTGATTAATAAATTAACTATTATGCTTACCTTTAGCTAATATCAGCACAATAAAAAAAACATCCAGCTCAAGCCGATAAAAAAATGTTACTTGCCAGATTTTTTGTTTTTGCACACACTTTTTTTGGTTCTATGACTAGTAAAACGATGCGGAGTCAGTTCTTGGTGGCCACAAACTGTGTTGTTGTAAATGTTCCCGCTCGATAAAATTCATGTCAGTAGAAGAGCAAGCCCCTGACTGGTTGTCGCGAACATTAAGTCCGTCTGAGTTAAATTTTTTCCACTTGGACGATCAGCCCGGTTTACTGCACAGCATCGCCCTCATCAATTGATCCACAATGTTCACATCTTTTGCGCCGCACAGTCCGGTCCAAGTGAATCATCATGTCTTCACACTGACGTTACATTTAAATCACACACTCTTCCTGGATCATCCACTCTTGGTGTGTAGTCATCTTAACAGTATTCAGTCCGTCCTCTTCACTTCGCTCAGCTGATAAGTTGCTGCTTAGCTCCCTGAATTTTGTTGTAAGCTCTGCGGAAACGTCTAAAGCTCCCCAGCTGTGGAAGTGCCAGTCTCTAGTAACCAGAAGTACAGAGCTGGTGTGGTGTTTTTGGAAGCTTTTTCTTGGCTAAGACCTGCCCAGAAACTGTTCGACAGACATCTCAAACAACCAGTCACATTTCACTTCACATAGTGTTTTCAGCGTGGAAATGGCAACTGAAAATTTAGACGTAGATTAAGATAGAAATAAAATAGTTGTTGGATGTTGGTGCTCAGTCGACAAAAGCGCAACTAAACAAGCGAGTCTTTAGCTTGGATTAAAACGTGACTAAAGTGTTGGCACCCTTGATTTTCTCTGGAAGCTGGTTCCTCTGTGGGCCGCAGGGGAACTAAAAGAGGATTTTCCCTGTTTGGATTTAACCCGGTGTAGATCTCATTTATCTGATCTGAGGGATCTCTGTTTGCTGTTTGGTCAGTACACACGATTCACACGAATAATTACCGGATTCTCGTGGTTACATACTCATGTTCTGTTGTTGGTGAAATGTTGCTTACAAAGTTGGTTACGAGTACCCAGTGAATTCAGCTGGTGTTACTTACAAGAGCACAGCTTGAATGGGATTAGAGAATTAGACTTCGCTCAGGACTCTGGTTGATGTCTGTGTTACAGTTTTGTCTTTGTTTCAGCTCCTGTCCGGCAAACTGTTCGTCGATGGATCTTAAGTTTGTATGTTCTTTATGCTGGTGAGGTGATTAGCACCTGCCTCAGTCAGCGAGGCTCCCAGGGGCCTCACAGAGGAACTCCTATCTACTCTACCTGATCCTCACGAGGACTCTGTGAAGCTGCTATGAAAACAACTGCTAAAGAAGAGTTATATAAAAACTTGATTGATTCAAGTGCCTCTCCTCTGCACTTCCAGTGGATCAGGCTGAAACTTACTGGGTAGGGTAAAAACACCAATCGCATGATGATCTGACTCTGCATATTTTTTCCCCCTTAATGTATTAAAAATAGAATACTTCTACTTTTTAAATATTTGACCCTTCTAGACCCTTAATAACCTCCAAAAGGCAGTTTATCATAAACAATTTCTTTGAATCACCTCAAACGGATGTGTTCTGCCAAATGACCCGTGTACCCTCTGTTCGTATGTTCTTCACTGATGAGCTGCATTATTGTTTAATCTGATTGGTTAGTGGGTGGTGCTTCGGCTAATGGCTGTGGCTAAGTCCATCAAGCCGTTTTGAGCTCCCAGAGAAAGAAACTAGGATTAATCAATCATGCAGGAAATGACAGAATATGACTGGAGGAATGTTTTTGATAAGGTAACAATACTAATACATGAGAGAAATGTCAGGAAAGTTGAGTTTAGATGATACGACACCTTTAACCGTATTGTCTGTTAATTGGGACGGTCCCAGGGGATTTCCGCGCACCTGTTCATCTGTGTATTGAGGTGCGAGAACCTTTAATGTATGTCTGGCTCGTCTGTCTGCATCTCTGCAGTTTCTTCTGATGTTATTTCTATTCTTTTGTGACCAGAGCTGACTCTCATGTCTCGCTTTCTCTTATTAAACCTGGAGAAACACTGTTCTGTCTCCAGTTCTGTGTATTTTAACCAGGTATTCTGGGAAGTGACTTTATTACCGGGTGTCTGTGATCCGCCTCGCTGCCACAGATCACCCTTTCTTGAGCAATACCACAGTAGTTACGCCAATGTTCGATCACCAAATGCAGAGTAAAACAAAAAACAATGCTTCATCGTTTTCACAACAATCATCTCGTTTGAAAAGCTGATTTCATCTCCACCGGCTGAACTCTCTGAAAGAGTTCCGTTCAGTCCGCGCGGATAATTATCATCCATGCAGATCCGCGCCCCATGCCGCCGAATCTCTGCGGTAATTACTGCAAACGATTGGATCGGATGCTGGCATCTTTTATGAAGGCTGCAGAATCCGGCTGCTTTTCTGTTGGTCTCACCAAAGTGGAGGTGAATGTAGCTCCGCTGGGCCTCCGACTCGTAATTAGGAGTCCACAGGTACAACAATGGCCCCAGCGGAGGTCCCGGAACATGAGTGACGCTAATGAATTTGGTACAATGGTGTAATCAGTGCTGAACATGGCTGTGTGCTGTAGGGGGGGAGATCTGCGCTTCGTCCTTGCCGTCTCTTCTTTCTCGTCCCGAGGCTCTGTGTGTGAGGTCTCTGTGGTGAAACCGATAGCGATCCTCTCTTCTACAGTCAATCTCACGACTAAAGGAGTGGTTCTTCCTGAAATAGAAGGCTGTTTTTCGTCCTTTCTTATCCCCCTCAGTCATTGTGTGAGCCGCAGAGGGAGCCGCTCTCTCTAAATCAATGCACCAGGAGGGGAGATTTAACAACCCGTCTTTGAAAGAAGTAAAAATGAAAATCAATGAAGTATAAACTGCTTCTCGATTCACATCCTCGAAAGTCTCACCAAGGACAATAATCGGCAGTCTTTTATAGCTGACTTTCTCTTTTACGCCTTTTACACCAACATTTGATTTTTCTCATCCTTCAGAGTTTTAGAGTAAACCCGGTTGTTAATATACACTCAGAAACTGCTCTCGAAGCTCTTTTCTCCCTGGCCTGTCATGTATTCAGACGCTGACCCATATTTCTAACCTTTTTCAGTGTCGTGGCGCTCTAACAGAGCAGCAACCCTGCACTTTGTGGCTCCTATTTTTGGCTTTGCTTGAAACCATCAATAACCGGCTTCTTCGGAGACCACACGCAGATGCTTTAAATCCTTGTTAAAAAAACCAAAGCAGTCATTTTTTTGGTAACAGATCTGCCCTGCCTTGAGAATTGGTTTTATTTTTAGCAAGCAGTTACATAAAATGTTCAGCATCTGATGCGAAGCCCAGCTATGGAGACTTTTATTTTGAACCCAACACACTCAGAAAGGATTTGAAGACCAGTTGTGGTGAGGAAGTTTTCCTAAGCCTCAAATTCATGCTTTGCTTAGCAGGAAATGAATAAACGTGTTTGACTTGAGCGTTTTTAGAAGATATATTAAAGAGCTGCTACGAATTTCTGCCATTAAATTTATCTTTCAAGTGATGTGTACCTTGGCTCCAAGTTTTGCGAATAAAAAAATGGCTTGAAAAAATGGAGCAAATATTGCTGGTGTTTATTGATATCTTTTAATTTTATTGTTGTAAATATAAATATATTTTAATTAAGTTGTTCACAGTGTCGTACCAGTGCTTCCGATGTCAAATTCGTACCAACATAAAATTTCATAGTATTAGAATTCATAGTTTTCCTAGAACTGTGTCCCAGGGGATGCTATTACTGATGATGTGGAAGTAGGTAAATAAGTAAAATGTATTTATAAAGCACTTTTTTCGCTGCCCCAAAGTGCTGTACAGTCCGCAAAACAATTGTAAAATAACAACAGTAAAATAAGAATAAAATATTTAACACCCATAGCAACTTTAAAAGGTCTTGGATTATAAAAAAGTATTTAACCTAGTTCTAAAAATCCGCATGTAAGAAACGGCATAAGTAAAAAAGTAAGCGTCTCTCGTATTTAATTGTGAAGGAAACAGCAGAACTTCTGCTTCTAAATTCGGAGAAATCACTCTAAAACAAAAGATATTGTTTTAAATTTCCCACCTCCAGGCTGACACGGCCACGCCCTTTATCATATCCAAAAAACATTGAAATTTAACTTAATAATACATTTTATTTGAGGTGCCTTTCTGGACACTAATGGTCACCTTTCAACAAGTCGTACAAGTCAGCATGCAACATAATACAAGTACAGTCACGCTACAGTAAAAACGCTTGTGTAAATAAAATCTTTTAAGATTGGTTTTAACGTGGCGTATGCTTTATGAAGGCACTGAAAGAATTTGGAGATGTTTGAATAAAATCTGTGAGAGGAGTTCGTCAAAGTATAGCACAAGCAGAAACCTCTCCTCATTTTAGAGGACTTTAGTGTAATAGCAGACTTCCTGTCAAGTTTGGAAAAAATTTATGAACTAAATTTCGTCCACGTATGAAAAATTGGTGGAGAACTAGCAACAGAAACGCAGCAAAAGTGCTATAGAACCATTTTGCGTCCCATATTTTAAGCTTATATCAGACGTAAATCTTGACCAGGTCTGATGCGTGAGCAAATTTCTGTGACTGAACATGCACAAAACAAGATGGTAAAGAATAATAATTATAAAAAATTACTTAAAATTATAATAATGATCTGAGAAATTACAGTAGGGTTCTCGCTTCTTCATTTGCTCAAGCCCTTACTAACCAGAGACGATCATTGTGTTATTTAGAAGGGAAAAAAACACTTTAATTGAATAAAAAAAAATTTTTTGGGGTACACTTTTTAGTTTAATGATAATTAATTTAGTTATAAGATAATTAACTCACAATTAAGAGTAAGTTAAGTGCTAACACGCTTCATTAAAGATGAATTTAGCATAAATAATGTTTAAACTAATAGTTCTTTTAGTCAGTCAACATTAAACCTAATGCTGATGATTAAAAAAACTACTTTTTACACTTTAACATAGCAGTTGTTAATGCATTTTAATGTTACTAATGCTTTACATTATACATACATTATATAGATAGATAGATGGATGGATGGATGGATGTTGATTGATTGAAAAAATCTCATTATTGCAAATAATATAATTTGATTTAAAATTAGCCTTCTTTACAGGAAGTCAACTTGTCACGCATAAAGACAACTCCTAGACAACAATCTCCTAGGAAACATAAACTTGATTCCTCAATCAGTTACGAGCCCACCATCCGACCGAGCGAACCGAACCCCAACCGACCGAACCCCAACCGACCGAGCCCACCGACCGATCCCCAACCGACCGATCCCCAACCGACCGATCCCCAACCGACCAAACCCCAACCGACCGAGCCCACCGACCGAGCCCACCGACTGAGCCCCAACCGACCGAACCCCAACCGACCGAGCCCACCGACCGAGCCCCAACCGACCGAACCCCAACCGACCGAGCCCACCGACCGAGCCCACCGACCGAGCCCACCGACCGAGCCCACCGACCAAACCCCAACCGACCGAGCCCACCGACCGAGCCCACCGACTGAGCCCCAACCGACCGATCCCCAACCGACCGATCCCCAACCGACCGAGCCCACCGACCGAGCCCACCGACCGAGCCCCAACCGACCGATCCCCAACCGACCGATCCCCAACCGACCGAGCCCACCGACCGAGCCCCAACCGACCGAGCCCCAACCGACCGATCCCCAACCGAACGAGCCCCAACCGACCGAGCCCACCGACCGAGCCCACCGACCGATCCCCAACCGACCGAGCCCACCCACCGAGCCCCAACCGACCGAGCCCACCGACCGAACCCCAACCGACCGAGCCCACCGACCGAGCCCACCGACCGATCCCCAACCGACCGAGCCCACCGACCAAACCCCAACCGACCGAGCCCACCGACCGAACCCCAACCGACCTAGCCCACCGACCAAACCCCAACCGACCAAGCCCACCGACCGAACCCCAACCGACCGAGCCCACCGACCAAACCCCAACCGACCGAGCCCACCGACCGAACCCCAACCGACCGATCCCCAACTGACCAAACCACAACCGACCGGAGCCCACTGACCGAACCCCAACCGACCGAACCCCAACCGACCGAACCCCAACCGACCGGAGCCCACCGACCGAGCCCCAACCGACCGAGCCCCCACCGACCGAGGCCACCAACCGAACCCCAACCGACCGAACCCCAACCGACCGAACCCCAACCGACCGAGCCCACCGACCGAGCCCACCGACCGAACACCAACCGACGAGCCCACCGACCGAGCCCACCGACCAGAGCCCACCGACCGAGCCCCAACCGACCGAGCCCACCGACGAGCCCACCGACCGAATCCCAACCGACCGAGTCCCAACCGACTGAGCCCCCACCGACCGAGCCCACCGACCGAGCCCACCGACCGAGCCCACCGACCAAACCCCAACCGACCGAGCCCCAACCGACCGAGCCCACCGACCGAGCCCCCAACCGACCGAACCCCAACCGACGAGCCCACCGACCGAGCCCACCGACCAGAGCCCACCGACCGAACCCCAACCGACCGAACCCCAACCGACCGAACCCCAACCGACCGAGCCCACCGACCGAGCCCACCGACCAAACCCCAACCGACCGAACCCCAACCGACCGAGCCCACCAACCGAACCCACCGACCAAACCCCAACCGACCGAGCCCACCGACCGAGCCCCAACGGACCGAACCCCAACCGACCGAACCCCAACCGACCGAGCCCACCGACCAAACCCCAACCGAGCCCACCGACCGAGCCCCAACCGACCGAGCCCACCGACCGAGCCCCAACCGACCGAACCCCAACCGACCGAGCCCTCCAACCAATCGAGCCCCCCAACCGACTGAGCCCACCAACCGATCCCCAACCGACCGAGCCCACCAACCGATCCCCAACCGACCGAGCCCACCAACCGAGCCCCAAACAAACCCCAACCGACCAACCCCACCAACCGAACACCAACAGACCGAGTCCACCAATCGACCGAGTCCACCAACCGAACCCCAACCGACTGAGCCAACCGACCGAACCCCAACCGACCGAGCCCACCGACCGAACCCACCGACCAAACCCCAACCGACCGAGCCCACCGACCGAGCCCCAACCGACCGAGCCCACCGACCGAACCCCAACCGACCGAGCCCACCGACCGAGCCACCGACCGAACCCCAACCGACCGAACCCCAACCGACCGAGCCCACCGACCGAACCCCAACCGACCGAACCCCAACCAACCGAGCCACCGACCGAACCCCAACCGGCCGAGCCCACCGACCGAGCCCCAACCGACCGAACCCCAACCGACCGAACCCCAACCGACCGAACCCCAACCGGCCGAGCCCACCGACCGAGCCCCAACCGACCGAACCCCAACCGACCGAACCCCAACCGACCGAGCCCACCGACCAAACCCCAACCGACCGAGCCCACCGACCGAACACTAACCGACCGAACCCCAACCGACCGAGCCCTCCAACCAATCGAGCCCCCCAACCGACTGAGCCCACCAACCGATCCCCAACCGACTGAGCCCACCAACCGATCCCCAACCGACCGAGCCCACCAACCGAGCCCCAAACAAACCCCAACCGACCGACCCCACCAACCGAACACCAACCGACCGAGTCCACCAACCGAACCCCAACCGACTGAGCCAACCGACCGAACCCACCAACCGACCGAGCCCACCAATCGATCCCAAACCGACCAAGCCCACCAACCGAACCACAACCAAATGAGCCCACCAACCGACCGAGCCCACCATATATTTCATCCGTCGAAGCAGAGCAGGTTTCACAGGCCTGCTTCGACTGTATGGAGCGGAGTTTTTTTGAACCTGCTGCCTCAAGCCTGGACGAGCTCCCTGACTCTGTCTGCACTGAGCAACAGAACTCTGATGTGGACTCACAAGCTCCATAAGCTCAACTTATCTGGGTATTTTTTTTTTTTACATTGGACTGAGTGGTGTGTTTGAACAGGGTCCAGCTCTGCACTAGTACTGCAGGAAATCCTCTTCTTTTTCCTCTGGTGGTTTTCAGTCGTGTTCACTCCACGTAAGACTGATCTCTGTTCAAGCCCAAAGACGTGTGACTCCGGACAGGTTTAATACAGAAAGCGTGCATTACTTTGAGTTGTAGTTTGAGTGATGACAGACTGCGTGTAGAGCTCGGCTCAGTCAGGAGGAGATGCTCCCTGTAATCACTCTCAGGCCGCATGATAATCACAAGATACGAGGCGCCTGAAGAAAATCCCTCTGTGTCGTGTCCTGCTAAGGGTTTGAGAAATGCACCCAGAGCTGTTTTATCTGAGCTGCAGTTGTTGGATTGCATAACGATGGGTGAAATAAGTGAAATAAACCTGGTTTTGTCTAAAATATCACACAATTGTCCTTGAGATGATGTTTAACGTTTCAAATCGCTCAAAATCTAGCAACGTTTAACTCAGGGGTTTCATAACCCTTGAAGCAGCATTTAAACTGTTAGCTAAGAACACAGACTTTAGCAGGTTTTTTTTTCTCTATCAGTATATAGAAAGTAAAATGAGCGAAATAAAAGTTTGTGATATTTTAGCCAAAACCAGGTTTCTCGCCAAGATGGTGTTTAACATTAAAATATCTCACGTTTATCTCCCTTGAAATGAAATGCACCAGCATTTTAATCCCTTTAAAACAGCTGGCCAAGAACATAGACTTTAGCAATTTCTTTGTTTGGTTTAAGTTTCTGTGCTGAGCATTGGCAGCTGAAGGTAACATTTTAGTGCCATCCAAAATAAAACTAATTATTTCAAAATGTGGTCAAATTAGCAAGAAAATGAGGGAAATAATTCAGATTTTTGTCTGAAATATCACACACTTTTATCACCAAGATGATGTTTAACATTAAAAAAAGTTAATTATAGCTCAAAATCTAGCAGCGTCTGCCTCAGGCGTTTCATAACCCTTGAAAGAACACAGACTTTTGTTTGTTTTTTGTTTCTGTGCTGAACAGTGTGCCATCCTTAGTGCCATCTAATGAAAAACAAATTCCAAAAGTCATTTCGATTTGCTGTTTAAAACATGTAGAAACGCAATGTGCCTGGATGCTTTTGTGTTTTCAAAGATTACAAAAGCACTCATTCTTTTTCACGTTCCACACGACACAGAATCTTATCAGAAATGCAAATGCGAGAGGTTTTTAAATTGTCGGGCAGCAGTTTGCTCCCGGGGCCTGCTCGTGCCACGGGTCCCGCTCGTTCTCGGGGCCCGGGTGACTCTCGGCCGGATGCGGTGATGGGTGAATCTGGACGAGGCAGCGAAGGCGGCTCGCTTTGGTTTTCTTTGGCTGTCTTCAGGGATGTGTGTATTGTTGAGCGGTGGCTTGGCTATGAGCTCCAGGATGCACTGAGGGATGAGCGGAGCTCGAAAATAAAGCAAGTGGCATTATCTCCACGGAGCGAGGGCTGGAACAAAGACACAGATGAGGAAATTATCAACAGCAGATAAACAATTCAGCTAATAGTGTGGATTAGGAGATCAAACAGAGCTCGGTTCCGTGACACAGATGGCATTTGAGAGCCACGTTCAGACAGCTAATCTAGTTTTTTGGCCATTAGTGACCTGTATCAGATATTCTCCTAATTTACGGCTCAAACAGAAGAGGAATTGATTCCTTGAGTTCATAGAGAGAAAAAAAGGTTCACACAAACAGTACATTCCATCCATCCATCCATCATCTTCATGTCGACTTTTTCCCTTTCAGGGTCGCCACAGCGGAATGAACCCCCAAATCTTCTGGCAAATGTTTTACGCGGCGGATGCCCTTCCAGCTGCAACCCATCGCTGGGAAACATTCACACACACACATTCACATTTTAACACTGTGGGCAATCGTTCTTACTCAATTCACTTATTCCGCATGTCTTTGTTCTTGTGGGGAAACCGGAGCACCCGGAGAAAACCCACGCGATCACGAGGAGAACATGAGAACTCCACACAGAAATGCCAACCGACCCAGGCGAGGCTCGAACCAGCGTACATTA
This sequence comes from Danionella dracula, assembly GCA_900490495.1. Classification (NCBI taxonomy): domain Eukaryota; kingdom Metazoa; phylum Chordata; class Actinopteri; order Cypriniformes; family Danionidae; genus Danionella; species Danionella dracula. The sequence continues at coordinate 79,992 of UELW01000955.1, forward strand.
CTACGTTTTATATATAAATAACATAAAGTGTATTTTGAAAATACTCATGAATGCTATAAATTGGCACTTACCTGGGAATGGTGTAGTCCTAATGAATGGAGGACTTGGCCAATAAAAAAAGACTCCAAACCCAATTTTGCAGAGTGAAGCATATGGTAGTTTATGCCCTAAACTCACGAACATTAATATATATATAACCAAATAAACACCTAGCACCAGAGTGCCACTGCAGCTCCAGCCATCATTTGTTCAGAAAGAACTTTATATTTGGTATCAGAACCTGAGAAGTGCCTCCAGCAGCTCTAACGTTACTTTGCAACAAATAAAGAGGGAGTCTTTCCCAGCGATGAGTTGCTGCTGGAAGGGCATCCGCTGCGTAAAACATATGCCAGAGAGTTGGTGGTTCATTCCGCTGTGGAGACCCCGAAAGAGAAAAAAGCCGACATGAAGATGAATGAATGAAGAAAGAGGGAGTCTTGAGGATCTGCTGCTTCTACTTGAATTTAAACTTTTCTTCTAAAGTGACTTTTAAGAGAGATCCTTATTTATATTTAAAAGTGATAAAAATGTTTATATCATCAGCTTGTTTTTTTATTGCTTGTAATTAACATTATATGTTATTGTTACTTATTAAATCATTGATGTGTATCATCGGAATCATTCATCAAAAACCTGTCGACAATCTATTAATTCATTATGCAATTTTTTACATTTCAAGAAGTTTACTGTTAGTAAATTCCTTAGCAAACCACTCTCTCAACTTTTCATCTTCACTTCAAAAAACTGCATTTTCAAAGTAAAACAAAACCCTTTCGAGTCCGGGATCTTTCAGTGTTGTTGAATAGTTGCATCAGCTCCTGCATCTCAAAGTTTGTGCGTTCACGAACCCGTTAAAAATCGACCCCAGCCCTCTTCAATCCTGGAGCGCTTTGGAAAGTTCATCAGGAGAGCCATCGGTTCATCAGCTCAGAGGTATCCCAGACCGGCTTCATTCCGCTGAGCTTCAGTTAAAGGCGACACAACCTTCAGAAGTCATAATGCTTGATTACATGATCCTCCAACACCGGAGGCTTATCTGCTCCCGCGAGAAGTTCAGCCACTCTCCTGCAGAGTGTGTGTGTGTGTGGCTCTGACAGACCGAGAAGTCTCTCTCAGGCCGCTGTCGAGATGGAGAGGGCTCTCTCTGGCACACGATAAAGCATGACTGACACGTTCTGAATAAACCCCAGATCGAGGGAGCGCGCTGAGATGAAGAGAAGCGATACAGGAGGACTCTGGAATGAACGGAGTGATGGATGGACAGATAACAGAATGTCTTGAGAGTTTTTTTAAACTTACTTTCTCAACTACAGTCGTTTTACTGAGGCAATGTAAACCTCTAGTTTGCAGGAAACTCCTGGAATTTTGCACTCTTGTGGACTAGAAACTCAAACCCTCTAGCGCCACCACTAGGCAGAAGAAGCACTTATGTCTGTGCTGATAACTTCAGAACCATATACCTTTTTCCACAGATTACTGTTTCAAATCTGCTACACAAGCAAAGACACAAAGGCTCTGTTCTTCATAAAAATGTCTTTATCTGGTAAGCGAAAGAAACATGGGGCATCAAACATTGCGTACGATCCACAGTCAGCGCAATCCCAAACACTAGTTTCTCATTAACTCCAATACATTTAAATCGTTCAAATATACAAAAAGACAGAAAATCACAGAAGTATGCTTATAATCCATAGCGCTCTAGTAATTTTATGAGCTAATTCAATACAGGTTATTAAAGGATTGTCCTGTTAAAGACGGTGAGTTTTTGCATACGTTTCCTCTCAGGGATCTGTCAGTGGACTGCTGGGAAACCCAGAAATGATTTTGCTGCATCCCAATTCATGCACTATTCACACTTTTAATGGTGTAAAATGAGAACTTGGGTGTCACATACCGTAGTGTTCATAAAATAGTATTGGAGCGGGTCCTGGATGAGAACTTTTCGGTTCGATTGTGCAGTACAGATCATTGAATGCTCAACCAGCTGATATTACCCACAATCCACTGCGCTCGGGCGGAAGGAGTTCTGCGCCACGACCTCCTGACTACCACTAAGCACACCCCACCAGTCACACACATCCACCAAACACACTCCACCAGTCACACACATCCACCAAACACACTCAACCAGTCACACACATCCACCAAACACACTCAACCAGTCACACACATCCACCAAACACACTCCACCAGTCACACACATCCACCAAACACACTCCACCAGTCACACACATCCACCAAACACACTCAACCAGTCACACACATCCACCAACTCCACCAACACACATCAACCAGCTCACCAACACACATCCACCAAACACACTCCACCAGTCACACACATCCACCAAACACACTCAACCAGTCACACACATCCACCAAACACACTCAACCAGTCACACACATCCACCAAACACACTCAACCAGTCACACACATCCACCAAACACGCCCCACCAGTCACACGCATCCACCAAACACACTCCACCAGTCACACACATCCACCAAACACACTCAACCAGTCACACACATCCACCAAACACACTCAACCAGTCACACACATCCACCAAACACACTCAACCAGTCACACACATCCACCAAACACGCCCCACCAGTCACACGCATCCACCAAACACACTCCACCAGTCACACACATCCACCAAACACACCCCACCAGTCACACACATCCACCAAACACACTCCACCAGTCACACACATCCACCCAAACACACTCAACCAGTCACACACATCCACCAAACACACTCCACCAGTCACACACATCCACTAAACACACCCCACCAGTCACTCACACCCACCAAACACACTCCACCAGTCACACACATCCACCAAACACACTCCATCAGTCACACTTATCCACCAAACACACTCCACCAGTCACACACACCCACCAAACACACTCCACCAGTCACACACATCCACCAAACACACTCCACCAGTCACACACATCCACCAAACACACTCCACCAGTCACACACACCCACCAAACACACTCCACCAGTCACACTCATCCACCAAACACACTCCACCAGTCACACGCATCCACCAAACACACTCCACCAGTCACACACATCCACTAAACACACCCCACCAGTCACTCACACCCACCAAACACACTCCACCAGTCACACTCATCCACCAAACACACTCCACCAGTCACACGCATCCACCAAACACACTCCACCAGTCACACGCATCCACCAAACACACTCCACCAGTCACACTCATCCACCAAACACACCCACCAGTCACACTATTCCACCAAACACACTCCACCAGTCACACACATCCACCAAACACACTCCACCAGTCACACACATCCACCAAACACACCCTCCACCAGTCACACACATCCACCAAACACACTCCACCAGTCACACACATCCACCAAACACACTCCACCAGTCACACTCATCCACCAAACACACCCACCAGTCACACACATCCACCAAACACACCCACCAGTCACACTATTCCACCAAACACACTCCACCAGTCACACACATCCACCAAACACACTCCACCAGTCACACACATCCACTAAACACACCCCACCAGTCACTCGCACCCACCAAACACACTCCACTAGTCACACGCATCAGCCAAACACACCCCACCAGTCACACGCATCCACCAAACACACTCCACCAGTCACTCACATCCACCAAACACACCCACCAGTCACACTCATCCACCAAACACACTCCACCAGTCACACACATCCACTAAACACACTCCACCAGTCACTCACATCCACCAAACACACCCCACCAGTCACACTCATCCACCAAACACACTCCGCCAGTCACACTCATCCACCACACACACCCACCAGTCACACTCATCCACCAAACACACTCCGCCAGTCACACTCATCCACCAAACACACTACACCAGTCACTCACATCCACCAAACACACCCCACCAGTCACACTCATCCACCAAACACACTCCGCCAGTCACACTCATCCACCAAACACACCCACCAGTCACACTCATCCACCAAACACACCCCACCAGTCACACTCATCCACCAAACACACCCCACCAGTCACACTCATCCACCAAACACACTCCGCCAGTCACACTCATCCACCAAACACACCCACCAGTCACACTCATCCACCAAACACACTCCACCAGTCACACTCATCCACCAAACACACTCCACCAGTCACTCACATCCACCAAACACACCCACCAGTCACACTCATCCACCAAACACACTCCACCAGTCACACTCATCCACCAAACACACTCCACCAGTCACTCACATCCACCAAACACACCCCACCAGTCACACTCATCCACCAAACACACTCCACCAGTCACTCACACCCACCAAACACACTCCGCCAGTCACACTCATCCACCAAACACCTCCGCCAGTCACACTCATCCACTAAACACACCCCACCAGTCACACACATCCACCAGTCACACACATCCACCAAACACACCCCACCAGTCACACACATCCACCAAACACACTCCACAAGTCACACACATCCACTAAACACACCCCACCAGTCACACACACCCACCAAACACCACTCCACCAGTCACACTCATCCACCAAACACACCCACCAGTCACACTATTCCACCAAACACACTCCACCAGTCACACACATCCACCAAACACACTCCACCAGTCACACACATCCACCAAACACACTCCACCAGTCGCACACATCCACTAAACACACCCCACCAGTCACTCGCACCCACCAAACACACTCCACCAGTCACACGCATCCACCAAACACACTCCACCAGTCACGCACATCCACCAAACACACCCACCAGTCACACTCATCCACCAAACACACTCCACCAGTCACACACATCCACTAAACACACTCCACCAGTCACTCACACCCACCAAAACACACTCCGCCAGTCACACTCATCCACCAAACACCTCCGCCAGTCACACTCATCCACCAAACACACCCCACCAGTCACACACATCCACCAGTCACACACATCCACCAAACACACCCCACCAGTCACACACATCCACCAAACACACTCCACCAGTCACACACATCCACCAAACACACCCCACCAGTCACTCACACCCACCAAACACACTCCACCAGTCACACTCATCCACCAAACACACCCACCAGTCACACTATTCCACCAAACACACTCCACCAGTCACACACATCCACCAAACACACTCCACCAGTCACACACATCCACCAAACACACTCCACCAGTCACACACATCCACCAAACACACCCCACCAGTCACTCGCACCCACCAAACACACTCCACCAGTCACACGCATCCACCAAACACACTCCACCAGTCACTCACATCCACCAAACACACCCACCAGTCACACTCATCCACCAAACACACTCCACCAGTCACACACATCCACTAAACACACTCCACCAGTCACTCACATCCACCAAACACACCCCACCAGTCACACTCATCCACCAAACACACTCCGCCAGTCACACTCATCCACCACACACACCCACCAGTCACACACATCCACCAAACACACTCCACCAGTCACACACATCCACCAAACACACCCCACCAGTCACTCGCACCCACCAAACACACTCCACTAGTCACACGCATCAGCCAAACACACCCCACCAGTCACACGCATCCACCAAACACACTCCACCAGTCACTCACATCCACCAAACACACCCACCAGTCACACTCATCCACCAAACACACTCCACCAGTCACACACATCCACCAAACACACTCCACCAGTCACTCACATCCACCAAACACACCCCACCAGTCACACTCATCCACCAAACACACTCCGCCAGTCACACTCATCCACCACACACACCCACCAGTCACACTCATCCACCAAACACACTCCGCCAGTCACACTCATCCACCAAACACACTACACCAGTCACTCACATCCACCAAACACACCCCACCAGTCACACTCATCCACCAAACACACTCCGCCAGTCACACTCATCCACCAAACACACCCACCAGTCACACTCATCCACCAAACACACCCCACCAGTCACACTCATCCACCAAACACACCCCACCAGTCACACTCATCCACCAAACACACTCCGCCAGTCACACTCATCCACCAAACACACCCACCAGTCACACTCATCCACCAAACACACTCCGCCAGTCACACTCATCCACCAAACACACTCCACCAGTCACTCACATCCACCAAACACACCCACCAGTCACACTCATCCACCAAACACACTCCGCCAGTCACACTCATCCACCAAACACACTACACCAGTCACTCACATCCACCAAACACACCCCACCAGTCACACTCATCCACCAAACACACTCCACCAGTCACTCACACCCACCAAACACACTCCGCCAGTCACACTCATCCACCAAACACCTCCGCCAGTCACACTCATCCACTAAACACACCCCACCAGTCACACACATCCACCAGTCACACACATCCACTAAACACACCCCACCAGTCACACACATCCACCAAACACACTCCACAAGTCACACACATCCACTAAACACACCCCACCAGTCACTCACACCCACCAAACACACTCCACCAGTCACACTCATCCACCAAACACACCCACCAGTCACACTATTCCACCAAACACACTCCACCAGTCACACACATCCACCAAACACACTCCACCAGTCACACACATCCACCAAACACACTCCACCAGTCGCACACATCCACTAAACACACCCCACCAGTCACTCGCACCCACCAAACACACTCCACCAGTCACACGCATCCACCAAACACACTCCACCAGTCACTCACATCCACCAAACACACCCACCAGTCACACTCATCCACCAAACACACTCCACCAGTCACACACATCCACTAAACACACTCCACCAGTCACTCACACCCACCAAACACACTCCGCCAGTCACACTCATCCACCAAACACCTCCGCCAGTCACACTCATCCACTAAACACACCCCACCAGTCACACACATCCACCAGTCACACACATCCACTAAACACACCCCACCAGTCACACACATCCACCAAACACACTCCACCAGTCACACACATCCACTAAACACACCCCACCAGTCACTCACACCCACCAAACACACTCCACCAGTCACACTCATCCACCAAACACACCCACCAGTCACACTATTCCACCAAACACACTCCACCAGTCACACACATCCACCAAACACACTCCACCAGTCACACACATCCACCAAACACACTCCACCAGTCACACACATCCACTAAACACACCCCACCAGTCACTCGCACCCACCAAACACACTCCACCAGTCACACGCATCCACCAAACACACTCCACCAGTCACTCACATCCACCAAACACACCCACCAGTCACACTCATCCACCAAACACACTCCACCAGTCACACACATCCACCAAACACACTCCACCAGTCACTCACATCCACCAAACACACCCCACCAGTCACACTCATCCACCAAACACACTCCGCCAGTCACACTCATCCACCACACACACCCACCAGTCACACTCATCCACCAAACACACTCCGCCAGTCACACTCATCCACCAAACACACTCCGCCAGTCACACTCATCCACCAAACACACTCCACCAGTCACACTCATCCACCAAACACACTCCGCCAGTCACACGCATCCACCAAACACACTCCACCAGTCACACGCATCCACCAAACACACCCACCAGTCACACTCATCCACCAAACACACTCCGCCAGTCACACGCATCCACCAAACACACTCCACCAGTCACACGCATCCACCAAACACACCCACCAGTCACACTCATCCACCAAACACACTCCGCCAGTCACACGCATCCACCAAACACACTCCGCCAGTCACACGCATCCACCAAACACACTCCACCAGTCACACACATCCACCAAACACACCCACCAGTCACACTCATCCACCAAACACACTCCGCCAGTCACACGCATCCACCAAACACACTCCACCAGTCACACGCATCCACCAAACACACCCCGCCAGTCACACGCATCCACCAAACACACTCCACCAGTCACACGCATCCACCAAACACACTCCACCAGTCACACTCATCCACCAAACACACTCCACCAGTCACACGCATCCACCAAACACACTCCACCAGTCACACGCATCCACCAAACACACTCCACCAGTCACACGCATCCACCAAACACACCCCGCCAGTCACACGCATCCACCAAACACACTCCACCATTCACACGCATCCACCAAACACACTCCACCAGTCACACACATCCACCAAACACACTCCACCAGTCACACGCATCCACCAAACACACTCCACCAGTCACACGCATCCACCAAACACACCCCGCCAGTCACACGCATCCACCAAACACACTCCACCAGTCACACGCATCCACCAAACACACTCCACCAGTCACACGCATCCACCAAACACACTCCACCAGTCACACGCATCCACCAAACACACCCCGCCAGTCACACGCATCCACCAAACACACTCCACCATTCACACGCATCCACCAAACACACTCCACCAGTCACACACATCCACCAAACACACTCCACCAGTCACACGCATCCACCAAACACACTCCACCAGTCGCACTCATCCACCAAACACACTCCACCAGTCACACGCATCCACCAAACACACTCCACCAGTCACACGCATCCACCAAACACACCCCGCCAGTCACACGCATCCACCAAACACACTCCACCATTCACACGCATCCACCAAACACACCCCACCAGTCGCACTCATCCACCAAACACACTCCACCAGTCACACGCATCCACCAAACACCTCCGCCGGTCTCACACATCCATACAGGGCAATGCGGGTGAAGTAGCTCACCCAGGGCCACAACAGCACAAGGGAACTTAAGGGGGTTGAACCACCAACCCTCCGGTTACAGGACGACCCACTCCACAGCTGCGCCATCTTTCCACCCCCATAAAAAGACATTGTTGTACATCTGATATTGCTCATAGGCTGAAGAGCTGTCAGAGTCTAATCAAATGCATTTATGAAACAATAACCGTTATATTCCTCCTTCAGACACTTTTTGTTTTGGCTAAGCTATTGATCAAACTGGTAATTAAAATCTCTCCTTTTTCCTCCAGGTCTGTAGAAATCCATAATTAAATCCTTCTGATATCTTTTATTGTTTTATTTGTATTGTTCTGTTCAAGACTTTTTAAAGTGAAACTAAATAATTGATTTTGCGCAAGCAGCCAGACTGATGTGAGGGTTTTATGTTTTAATTATTGTGGTGTGGGTATTACGTCTGACTTTTTTTTTTAACCAGCTTTGAAAACACTTAAGGGTATTATGATGTTCTATTCTGAGTGTATTCGAGATTATTTTAGTATATAGATTGGTTTGAATTCATTTTGAAACATCTTCATGAAATATTGTGCCCTGCAGTAGTGCACAAAACAGATTTCCTTTAAACGTACAATAATTTATATATATATATATATATATATATATATATATATATATATATATATATATATATATATATATATATAAATGGGTGGATAGATGGACAGATCATCTATACAATAACTATTGCCGTTCTACTAAGACATATCAAGAAATGACCTTTAGTCTAAATCAAAGATAAATCCATCTCTTCAAAATACCTGGGTACATGCTGAAATTCACTGCAGTATTTTTTTATTCTATTTGTTGGAACAGCGAGTTTTACCTGTTTTGATGGCCTAAATGTGAATAAAAAACCACCTCCACAAACTCCAAAACCAGTTCCTTTGTTTTTGCCGTCTCCAGTGTGACAACTTCACAAACACCATTAAAGCTTAAGCCCTAAAAATGTACAGATCTCATCAGCATCTATTACTTTCCCCAATGCACGAGGCACTGCCGAAACACTACAGACACAGGAACAACCCGATCCGTCTTCATGAAACTCTAGTGCTTCTGCGGCATCTATTATCGGTCCTAATCAATATTTCCTTCCTGCTGCAGCCAACTTTAGCTCAGGGATGGATGGAGGATGAGATCCAAATCAAAGGATGCATCTGTGAGGGTTATTAGCTCTCTTCAGCTGTTTTTGTTCCTCAAACAATCCCATTACAGAGCACAGAGTTATTGATGTGTGTTTGTGTTTATCAGTGTTCAAACTTTGCATGGCAGACACAACACTGACCTTATTGTTCGGGGTGTGTTATTGGCTTCGTTTACTCTGTTGTGTCTCTGAATCTCTGCCAGTTTGGCATCGACTCGCGTTGCTTTGTCAAACAGGAGCGTAACCAGCAGAGACAGAAGGGCACGGCCCTCTCGATATTCAGATTAGCGCTCGATCGATGTCTGGAAGGGAGCGCTCACCCCAAACCAAACCGATGTCCTCGCAGGCGTGTCTTTCCAGAATGTGTAGCTTCTGTGCAGAAACATGGAACATAATGGAACATGCTTGAATTCAGAGATGAGCTCTCCTTTGATGAACTTTTTTTTTTTGTTCAGGCTTCAGAGCACATTTCGTTTCTTGAATATTTATTTAATGAAGCAGCTGAAATGCTTTTTGTGTTGGTTTGGCATGAAAAGCGTTGGTGCTTCTCTTTTGTCTCCATTCATCATGTGGAGACTGAAGCACTATATGAAAATAGAACGTGATCATACTTGTGATGCAGCTGTTTGTAGTTGTGAAAATTACAATTAAGCAATTAAAATTGTTCATTCATTCATTCATCTTCATGTCAGCTTTCTTCCCTTTCGGGGTCGCCACAGCGGAATGAACCGCCAACTCTCTGGCATATGTTTTACGCAGCGGATGCCCTTCCAGCCGCAACCCATCGTTGGGAAACATTCACACACACATTCACACTTTAACACTATGGGCAATCGTTCTTACTCAATTCTCTTCTACCGCATGTCTTTGTTCTTGTGGAGGAAACCGGAGCACCCGGAGTAAACCCACGCGATCACGAGGAGAACATGAGAACTCCACACAGAGATACCAACCGACCCAGCCGAGGCTCGAACCAGCAACCTTCTTGCTGTGAGACGACCGTGCTACCCACTGCGCCACCGTGACGCTCAATTAAAATTGTGTAATTGTAATTGTTTACAACTTTTTTTTTGTTGTAAAAGTCAGGTTATGCAATGTGTTTGTGTCCATTAACAAACTGAGATCTTTTTTACGTTTAGGTGCCGTATCATGTAAACTCAACTTTTCAGACAGTTCTGGATTATTTCAGATTACTGGATTATAGAAAATGTCTCTCAAACACTGCTCTTGTTCTTATTTTTTGTTGTCTTAAAATTGTCAAATCATGTCATCGTTTCATGAGTCTGTGATGCGATCACTGTATCCTGTCGAGTCTCCCATTTTGGATGGGAAACTACCGTGTTTTACCCGTTTCCCAGAATTCCCTTGTATAGGGTTCGAGGAGTGACGCCAGGTTTTCCTGTCCGCAATCTTTGTAGGGTGGTTTCACGCGCTGCTTAGGATTTAGGATTTATAACATAACGATCGCCAAATCATGTAAATTCTACTTTTCAGACGTCTCTCTCATGTTTCAATGTTGTTCCTTCATCAAAAACATGCCTCGAGTCATTTTCATGTTGGTTCATGCATGTTTCTGAAATTCTTTTTGCCTTTTTTGGGAGCTCAAAACGTCTCGATGGCTGTAGCCACACTCTTTAGCCAAAGCGTCACCACTAACCAATCATATGAAGCGCTAATGCAGCTCATCTCAATGAAGAACGTATGAGCTGACTGACTCGGAAGTGAACCGTAGCAGAACCACATCGATGAACAATGAAAAGAAGAAAGGTTTTTGGATGTCCTGGGCCAAAAAGTGTTTTTGGCACAATTTGTGGATTTTCTATGTGCTAACAAGCTAACTCCAGCAGGGGACGTGTTGGACACATGATAGTGAGAGGAACATGAAATACATGTCTCATTTTGAGGAGCACAATGGATTCTCCATTGAGGACATTGTTTATGATGAACACTGCCTTTTGAAGGTTATTAAGGGTGCAGTGATCATCTACAGGCATCAAATATTATTGAATCAATTAAATTTTCAATTTTAGGCATTCATAAAATCAGAACAAAGTTACTTTTGAGGAAAAAAGAAAATTATTTTATCTTCCAGCAGTTTGACAATTGGCGTTTTTTGCTTTGAATTGTGTTACCAGAAGTACGAATTACCTAACTTACAAATGATCTTACTTGAGGAAATATTTCCAGTAGTTTTACTCTTACTTTCTTACTTGAGGTTTTTTCAGGATTCTCTACCCAGCTTTAGGTTTAAGCCAGTTTTCTGCTCTTATGAACACGATTGCATGAAACGTCAGGTTTCTTTTCCACCAACATTTGGTCATTTTATGGCCGTGTTACTGCTGTGTTTATTCTGTGTTGTGTGAAAAAAAAATGCTCCCAATTTTTTTTCTGCATAAAACGTAACGAAAGTGTCGCACTTCGATTCGATGTAGACAGTGGCATGCAAATGTTTGGTCACCCCTGTATGAATTCTAAATCAGTGGTTGTCTGGATAAGACATTTTGGTTAGCTATGTGAAGCAGGAGACCAACACAGTGATGTTAGAGAAGGTTTATATGATTTATAGAATTATTCTCCGGGTTCAGGTCCCAAACTGCTCACTCGGACAGCTTGCCTAGCACGCTTCTCCAAATGCTTGTGATACTAGACAATTTTAAGTAAGGCCAGCTCGTGAAGTTCATTGTATTCTTTTGACTCTTTTGAAAGTTTAGTCTTCTACGTGTGTGTTTGGAACCTCAATAATGTGAGCATCAGAGGGAAAGTTTCCCTTCAAGGCGTTTGGACTGAAATGGCTTTCTTTGGTGTTGTGGAAAAGTGTTTAAGAGAGTTAGAAATCGTTGGATCTGCTGAACACATTATTGAAAGTGCAATGGACACCGGAATCACATAAAACTATACATTTGTAATTTACATTATTATGTACAAGACGATGCTTTAGCTTATTTCTGTGTGGCAGCACCTCTGAAAGATTGTGAAGGGAGTTCTTGTTGTTTTGCAGGCAGTGAAGGAGCCACGCTGGAGCACAGGAGCCGGGACTGACGAGGAGCCTACAGGAACTCAATCATCTGAGCTGGTGGGTGAATCTAGGATTCGCAGAGATGAGAGCGGCTTATTCTCGTCACTTGCTTTGGTTACACAGGGAGAGGTGGTGCCTCAAAGCTTGAACTTTGATGTGGATTTTGCTGTTAATTCCATTAACCAACATAATACAATTATTATCAATATTTGTTCTGTAGTGCATAACTCAAAGGATAAAGATGGTGGTTAATATGCAATAAACGACGGTTGATGTAAAAATGGGCCGTATAACTTAAATACGGTCTCTAAAACAATCCAAGTAGAGCAAATCTGTGAACTGTGGTCCAGCGCTCATATTGAGAGATCAGCTAATATTTGTTACAATGGTTACTAAAGTCACACCATGATATGGAGTTTGGGTCCCCAACTATTTTTACCTAAGGGCCAAACTGTACAAGACAAACCAGAAATAAGGCACAGGGCCCTAACCATCAAAACCCAAACCCCTGTTCCTTCACTGAGGTCAAATAACAACCCCTCAATCGAGGAAATTTAAAACGAAGACATTTTCACATTTTCGGAGGCGTAAAATTAACCGAGGAACGCAAAGCAAGTTTGGCGAGAATGGAGTAAGTGTACTGGATGAGCTGTCTATGGAAGGGTCGCGGCAGAGTAATGACCCGAGCCCGAAGCGCCCCTCCGGAGAGGAAGAGTGGAGATATGGGTGGAGGAGGGAGTTTGCTTTTTAAATCGTCGAAATGGAAAGGAGTTGTTAACGTTTTATGTCTTAGGGAGCGGAGGAGGATTGGAAACACCTCTTAATGTTAGCTAACTATATGATCGCTCCTCCTGAAATTGCGTTCACGGAACTAAACTAAAACAACACAAAGCAAAAAAAAACTTTTTGTTTATTTTTACTCCTTTCATCCTTATTCAAACAAAGGAACGTATTTATGTTATTCACATGTTTTAAGTTATTATATAGAGAGAGAGAGATAGAAGAGAAATATAGAATGTAGAATAAGATACAATGAGCCTTCTTTGGTGATCACTAATAAATGGAGTGAACAAACCGACCTGAACTACCTGTGCGGTTATTCAGAATTAAACAACACCTGCCAGCCAATAAGAATCGAGTATTCAGACAGAACATGGCATAAATGATCTTGTTTTTTGTTTGTGTTTCTTCGTTGATCCTGTGATTGTCAGGGTGGCTTCAGGTTCATTCTCAGCTCATTTCAGGCGATGAGCGCAGCCTCATCTGTTTCTCCGTTGTCTGTTTGTTGCTCGGAGGCTGCTGAGGAATGCGTCCGCGTGTGTGTTTTGGCAGCGGCTGCTGTCATGTAAAAATGCAGAGGGCAATTAGTTTGGTTTTTCAGGCACGTTCCAAAGCTACAGGTCAAAGATATCAGGTTGAGTCTTGCGCTGCGCCTCTACGAGAGGGCTCAGCTGAGAATACCAGTTTTAGAATGAATTTAGCTTCATCTCGAGTTCTAAATCAAGCTGCTACTTTTAACCCAAACAAACACTTGTTCAGCTGTTTATGGCTTTAATATGCATCCAATTCACTACATCAGTTCTAAACCTAATAATTAATTCTGACTCTATAGTGCTTTTCTACACAGTCAAATACGCTTTGCGTCTTAAATCTCAGATTAGCAGCTGTTTGGAGCGTAGAGCCTTCGCTCGGGTTCTCTTGGCTTGTGTTTGAACTTTGTTTGAGGCTCCGTTCAGACTGTGAACCAAATCGACCCAAATCAGATTTTGTCAGAGCAGCTCAATTCTGATTTTATATGAGCTCCTGAACCTGATACATGTTGCAGCACCCCAGAATTAACAGACGGATTACTGAAACAAGATGAATAATTGAGAGACCGGAGAGACGCGTCTTCCCCTTTCAGCTCCTAGAGGAGATCTGCATGTATTAAACTGCGAAGACAAATTAACTGGAACATTTCTAACAACACGACTTTCATTTCCTAAACATTAATACGATTACACAAAACACACGAAACACTAAATATACAATTGATTTTATTCTCGTAATGTGTGTGTGTGTATATATATATATATATATATATATATATATATATATATATATATATATATATATTTATATATATATATATATATTTCAAAGTTTTTCAAAGCTTTTATTAACTTGTTTTAATGATGAAGTTCCTGATTTTCACAAGTACTTTTACTCTTACTTCAGTAAACATTTTCACAAGTACTTTTAGTTTTATTCCAGTAAATATTTACACAAGTACTTTTACTCTTACTTCAGTAAATATTTTCACAAGTACTTTTACTCTTATTTCAGTAAATATTTACACTGTACTTTTACTCTTACTTCAGTAAATATTTTCACAAGTACTTTTACTCTTATTTCAGTAAATATTTACACTGTACTTTTACTCTTACTTCAGTAAATATTTTCACAAGTACTTTTACTCTTATTTCAGTAAATATTTACACTGTACTTTTACTCTTACTTCAGTAAATATTTTCACAAGTACTTTTACTCTTACTTCAGTAAATATTTTCACAAGTACTTTTACTCTTACTTCAGTAAATATTTTCACAAGTACTTTTACTCTTACTTCAGTAAATATTTTCACAAGTACTTTTACTCTTACTTCAGTAAATATTTTCACAAGTACTTTTACTCTTCAGTAAATATTTTTGTACTTTTACTTGTTACAATTTTCACAAGTACTTTTACTCTTACTTTAGCAAATATTTCAGTACTTCAGTAAACATTTTCACAACTATGTTTACAGTTAATTGAGAACACTTTTTGGATACTCTACCCACCTCTGTACAAAAGGCCCAATGGCAGGAGACGGCGTCTCGTTGTCCATGTTTTTTTTCAGTCATTGGTCTTAAGTGGTTTCGTACTGATTTAGGGAGCATTTTATAATATCAAACAAAGTATCTATAGAAACCACTCAAAATAACTCTCTCTCTTTCTGGCAAAACCTGACCTAAAAAACCCACACACTTCAGAAACAATAAGAAACAATAAGAAACAATAAGGCGTTCTCTCAGTTAGAGCTCACATCTTAATTGTGTTCGGGTACTGAAGAGAAGGCTGAGGTGACTGGAACGCTGCGCAGGTGAGATGAGAAACACTTTATGCTGGATTAATTGCATGATGTGTTGAACATCAAAGTTTTCTCTTGCTCTTTGAAACTACACAAACCTCCATCTCCTCGAAAATGCACTCGCAGCATCGATCTCCAGCCTCCCCCACTTCATTAGCTACTCTTATAATTAGCATCGCCTCTTAATTGGCGTTTGGAGTTCTGGCACACTAAGATCCGTAACGAAATCTTCCACCTGCTTCGAGTTTCTGCTCTTCCATAACCTAATTATCTCTCACAAACACATCTCAGAGTTCCTCAATGGTAGAAAATGCATAGAAAAACGCTGCTCGTTATGGATTTCCTTCAGTCGGGATTCGAGAAGCCATTGGTGGTCAGACAGAGACAAATTGTTGCTGATGAGTTTGTGTTTGGAGTGAGTGTGCGAAGGTGTTCCGCTGCTCGTCTAGGTGTGCGGTTCATTTATTTTGACCTGAGGTCTCACTGGCCAGACTATTACTGCCGTGTGTGTAGCAGGTTAAAGGCAGCATGCGAGGACAGCACGTATAAATCAAGGTGAGCAATCGAACCTTTAAACCGCAGATGGGAAAGAAAAACGATATGGGGTTGTATGTGTAGCAATATTATTTGTGTACTCATGCGGATATGTGCTTTTGATTTGCAAACATGTGTCTCAGTCTGCAAACGTGCATCTATTGAACTCCGATGCATCTACCAACACACTTTTTTAGATCAAGATATTTTCAAAACTCTCCACAAGTGCTAAAATAATATTGCTACACAATAACCCCATACATCGCTAGCCAATGATTCAAATAGATACAACAAATATTCTTGAGCAGTTCTCTTTCTCTCTATAGTAGGTACTAAAGTTTCGAGAGCTCCTCAAAGATGCTTAGATGTTTGTTCATTGCTGTAGGAGAAATTCAACAGATGTTTTCTGCAGTCTTGACTAAATCGATCATTAAAATATCTTTTTTTTTTTACAGCAGAGTCGTTCTGTGAAAATGGCACACTATGAGGTTTTTTGGAGTATTTCTTCTTTTGAGTCCCCAAACTTTATATATGGACATCTTCATATATACTTTAAAATGTATCCTGTGATTATTTTTTGTTAATTATACAATGTATTTACACTTTTCTGTTTACTTTTACTAATTGTTTTACAAAAACTTAATAAATAAAGTTAGTTGATTTTGGCTTCATTCTAAACATTCTAAATGTGCTCTTTTGCTGGAAGCCTTTTTAAAAATAAATCTTCAATTATTAAGTAAAATAAAATTTATGTATTTTGCAGACGCTTTTGTCCAAAACGACTTACAGTAGAGGAGACAATATGCACCTTTTACACATTTTAAATCTATCCCGGCTCTCTCATAATAGAGATTGTATCAACTGATCAATAAACCATAGCAGATAATAGAGAAAAGAGGAAAAAAGTTTTTTTTTTATATCAAGTGTTCCTGAAGAGAAGAGTTTCAGGTGCTTCTTGAGAGCTGTTAGTGCTGCTGCTCTCCTGACTGCATCAGGAGTTTGTTCCAGCAGCCAGGGACAGTGAGAGAGAAGCTTCTGCTGAGAGATCTTCTGCCTTTATGGGACGGAACCACGAGTCGCTGTTCCTTCTCTGAGCGCAGGCTTCTGGAGGACATGTAGGAGCTTATGGAGGACATGTAGAACCTTCTGGAGGACATGTAGGAGCTTCTGGAGGACATGTAGAACCTTCTGGAGGACATGTAGGAGCTTCTGGAGGACATGTAGAACCTTCTGGAGGACATGTAGGAGCTTCTGGAGGACATGTAGGAGTGGAGGAGCTCGTGGAGGTGAGCAGGGGCTGATCTGGAGATGGTTTTTTTTTACGCCAGCATCAGTGATCTGAACTTAACACGAGCTGTGGTGAGGAGCCAGTGAAGAGTGATTAAGAGGGGAGGAACATGAGCTCGTGTCTGTCAAGAAATGCATAGAAGTGTTAAACACAGAACGCTTTGTTAAAAAAAAGTGTGCCTTAAATTTCTTTTTGAACTGAAAGCTTTGGACCAAGCTTTAAAACAGGCAACCTCTAAAAGAAATGGATCAGACGAACATATTTCTGCTGAGAGTTTCAAACCTGCAAGGAGAGGCTAGCCTAATAGCGTAGATTTTGTTCAATAAACAGGAGAATGAAAGGAAAAATGAGAGCGTTCGTCTCTGTTCCATCGCTCTCCTATGGAAACAGTTGCTGGGGCAGTTAATAACGCGGTGTCAGGCTGCACAAACATGTAATTACACCAATGAACCTCGACGTGAAAGGGACACAAATAGCCTTGTCAAAAACGTCCGCATCTGAGAAGGAGCACACGATGCAAAATAGCTTCTGTCAGTGCTGGCAACCGCCTGCAGACTCGTTTATCTGCAGGCTGTTTTCTTCAGCGGCTAATAGAGAGCTCCACGATGAGCAGAGCAGGTATAACAAGCCAACGCTCTCAGGCCTGCTTTAATGAGCTCTTTAGAGAAACGTGCCACAAGCTCATCAGATAAACAATAGAATGTGATGTTTGAATGGCTGATCGTCTCACCTTCTGCTGTTCACACTGTTATCTTTTACCTCGTGTTGGCTAACCCCTGTTGGGCCTGCGCGTGTGCGTTCTGGTAATCTGGTGACCAGTGTAACTGTCCAGCAGCGATGGTTCCACTCAAGGTTGCTTTGCTCCATGGCATCTCTGTTCTTGTTTTGTTTTGTTTTTTCTCTTAAATTCAGTCAAGCTTTGCTGTTTGCTGAACCAGCTTCAGATCCTACCTGCATGCTGCTAGAGCTGCAAGATTATTCCAATTTGTCTGCTAATTTTAATAGAAATTGTCAGCGAATTAGTTTTTGACTCATCGACATACCACATTATGTATGTTTGTATGTGTGTGTGTATGTATGTATATACTGTAGTTAAATCTCAGTGTTGGTAAGAAGCAGATTACTTTGCAGCATGATAGGTTGTATAACGGAGACAGAAACAGGGAGAAACCCTCTAATCATAAATTTTAGCTGCTCAGAATAAAAGTGCTTCCACGGTACCGTGAACGGAAAAGAATCTGGAAGCATGAAAAAAAAACAAGAAACGACATGAATGCGAACAGAATAGAGCTTCAGCGTCTCTGAAAAATCCACTTAGCTCGGATCCAACACAGGAGCTGAGCAGAAGATCTGGCATTTCTTTCTGTGCTTTTTATTTTTGTTAAATTTCTCCCTCTGTGTCCTGATTGAGTCTTGATATAAACACATAATAGGTGTCTTTGTAAGACCGCGTCAATTTACTGGCTGCAACTCAAATTGATTCATAACCGCATACTATGAAGGATAATGGTTTATTTTAATTTTATTTTATTCTGATTACAAAAACGGATTGTCTGCTAATTAAATCAATTTATTATCGAATTCTTTTAAAGAGCGAGAGAGGAGGGGGGGTTAAAAAAACGGTAAAAAAAATGGTTAAAACATTTTTTTTAACCAGTTACATTTTTTTTTATTAATAAAAAAATGTATAATCTTTTTATGAGAAAATACAAGCCCAAGTACAAAATGACGCATAGTAATAGAAACTGTTACATTTTGAAATACAATATAAATATATTGTGTTCACTGTACAAGCATTTGAATCTAAATAAAAGCTTGTTTCAGCCCTGCATGCTGCCTTTAGTAGCAGAATGTCTCCCTGTTCCTGATGAGAGTTTTCATTAGTTTTAAATATATATATATATATATATATATATATATATATAAATAATATTATAAACATCTCAAAGTTTTAAAACATGATAGTCGGCAATTGCTATCAATACAATTTATTTTAATTCATGACTTTTTTTTTTTTTTTTAGATATTTGACAAAACGTAATATTTGTTATACAGTCAAACCGTAATCAACCAGTGTAGAGTCCAGATTGCTTTTGGTTCTCAAAGCTTAAGTCTTTTCTCTCCGCTCGAAGTTCTGCGCGTCCTTCATCCGCCTCTGCTCCTCTGACGTTCTTCATCTATTATACGTGTATTGTTTCGACGGTATTTATTTGCTTCTGTTTCAACTGTCCATGCTGTATGTGTGTGTACAGTGTATGCAAAGATCATGTGTTGCTCACTACCGCCCCCTTTGTCCATCAGGGAGTCTCACTGATGTCCATATCCCCAGTATCTCCTTTAAATGCAGCTTAAATGCACCTATTGCTAGGTGACATAAAGAAGCTTTACATTAGTATGATAATATATGTAATATTGCACAAAAGTAAGGTTCCATGTGATGTGGAGTCAATGCGTTTGCACCTTCAGGAAAGCACTCGTGTGGAGTAGGTATCTGTTTTTATAGATCACTATGTTTTTATTCATAAAGTTCGGCGTTAAATAACACCTGAGCTGAAGTGAAACGGTAATGCTCCGAACGCTTCGGGGTTGTTTTGTAGGGTCTCTGCTGAGACAGGGGACACACTGGGGTCTAATGATGTCTGTCTGTCTCTCTGAAATCAATCCACGGTGACCAGACACGCTCCAGAGAGCAGCTCTCGCAGAGGAGCTGCGAAGAGAGGCCGTGTTTGTGTTTTCTGCACATAAAGGAATCGAGCGTCTCTTGCAGTCCATTAGAGCGCTGTAGAGAAGCTCTCGAGAGCAGTCGATAACCGGCGCCGTGAATAACGGAGCATCTCTCGGCCATCGCACGGCTCTCTTTAATCAATTAGCCTGCACAAAAGCCCTGAGAGTCAGCCACGCAGGTATGATACCTGGCTCTTCCCCTTCGCTAACGAAGAACAGTGAGAACAAATAGAAAATCGTTAGCAGGGCAGAGGCGAAGTCGAAGCTCTCTTTACCCCAAAATACAGTCTGAGGATTGTGTTTGGATAGGAAGAAACGACGAAACCTGATTTTTAGAAATCATTTAGAATAATAATCATAACACATTTGATTTGGAGACGCCTTTCTTGTTACTCAAGGTCACCATATAAGCATATAGTGACATAATAACAGTAAAACATCAGTAATAAAAAAAGAAATAACACTATAATTAAAAGAGCAAGTAGGTAAAACGTCAAAACATCAAATGACGCAATGTAGCCTTGCCTTAAAAAGAAAGGTTTAGAGACTTTAAAACGATTCAGATCTAGACTATTTCGTGCATCCGGACGCAGTTTATTCCTATTCATTCTCATCAATTATAATTTTGTTAGAGTCTCTGCAGACTGGTTTAGAATGCGAAGGCTATTCGTTGTCTCAGTTTATTGTTGTTACGAGTTAAGAGTCATGAACTAAAAACAACAACAGATAGCTGATATTTTGACAAATAAGAGCTTAAGCAGAATTTTTTTCAGCACTGAACTGAAAAATAAATCGTTAGTATTGAGGAGTTCTTCTGACAAGGTCCTAGTGATGCCATCCCTCCTCCACTAATGCACTGAAGTCAAATTTAGGGATATCATAAGTAATAGACAATAAAGAGAAGTGAAGGAAAAAAAAAAAAATAAATAAAAAAAAAAAAAAAATATATATATATATATATGCGTCAGGATTTATTTGTTTACAGGCAATACGAGAATAAACAGGACTTCATCTTGCGATGGTGGAGTCATACTTTTCAAGAAAAATCTGGGAACTTTAAAAATGTGTTTTCAGTACAACGTCTAAGCCACATATTCGTGAAAAGAAGTCGCACCTTTAGCCCACCATAATTACCAGCGCTTCTATTTTCCATACCCACTCCGTTCGTTCCTCTCTGATTTTTGTGTTAACCTCACCTCGATCGGCAGTTCTTCCATCTGCCCCGACCCACTGCGCTTGTTCCTCACTATGCTTTTTGTGATACTCACCTCGATCTCACTCGGCTCCGTGCGTGGCTTGATGATTTATCACTTCAGTGGACATCCGAGAAGACAAGTTAGTCCTGAAAACTAACTTTTACATTTAGGGGTGGGCCATATTGTTTCCTACGCAATAATATTAGTACAATAACTAATAGTTTTAATGGTTTTAAATTTTCATATCGAGGTACTATGACGTGATGGCGTCATGTATTTTTACGCTGCTCGCCTCTGCACCGCCCTCAACCCAAAGAATGTTCCATGGGCTTGTAGTAACATTGAAGTGGACATCAGAGAAGACAATTATCTCTCGAAACTTACTTTACCTTTAACCCACCTTCTCTTTGCCATGACCCACTCCACTTATCCCTCACTCTGCTTATAAGTCCATTAAAGACTGATTTGTATGTTAACATAAAAATAGCTTTCAAATACCCCAATGTTCAAGAGTTTACTTAATGTTTAGTGTACACTAAACACACTACTTGAGAAATCTGTGAGATCTAATATCCTAGTTCTGATAGATCTAGACTAGAGACTAGAGATCTAGGCTCTGTGAGATGGTTTAACTCTTTGCTGTCTGACCGGAGTAGTTTGTTAATGTAACTGGAGACTCATCAGATTAATATAGAAGGTAGAGTTCCCCAAGGATCTGTTCTGGGACCCATGCTAGTCTCAATCTACTTGCTGCCACTCGGCAAAATGATTAAGAGTTAATTTCCATTACTATGTAGTTGACACCCAGCACTGTTTCTCAGCGAAACCCAATGACAAAACATTGTTTTTGAGAGTTTTTTTATTTTTTATTATCTAGTCCATCTTAAAATGCCAATTGAGAATTCTTGGGATCAACTTATTTTGGGAGCAGCCTCGAGAGGACGAACTCCTGTTTGAGTCACTTCTGTACTGATGGAGGTCACCGCTTGCATTTAACTAGTAAAAAAAGTTGATTAAAAAAACTTTAAGGGTCTCAGCTGGGACTCCAATGTTGGCTTCAATCCATTTATCAAAACGCTCTTAAAGTTGTCGGTCAGAGTAAAGGAAATCAAAGAAAGCCACCCACAGGAGAATAAATTCCTGCAGTTTTACTAAGAAAAACCCTATTGAACCCAGCATCGTCAGGTAGCAGCAATCAGACCCTTTCAGCGTTAATCAGTTCAGTATTAAAGCCCTATAATTGTCTATCATGCTCGCATAAAAGCACATAATGGACTGCGGAGCATTCATTCCAGCCAGCAGCAACCACCGAGGATTTAATTGCAATAATCACCCTCTACCTGACCTGAAAACGAAATATTCCAGAACCAAGTCAAGAAAGTGGATGTTTTTTTCAGCAGCCTCAAGGACAGAGTGTTTCGTGAGTGAAGCAGAACATGGGAAAGACTGCAGTGAATTTTTATGTGCCTCTTAATCTTTCATTTTGGCCTGGAAGAATTAGATTTTTTTTCTTCCACCGTGACCCGAAAGGTTACTTGGTGAAAAGGGGCCACAGCCGCCGGAGCTAAAGAGCTGCTTGTGGAATTTGATTACAGAATGTCTTACTGAGAGAAAGCTGTGCCTTTCTCAATCGCAAGCAGCAGGATTTGACCCTCTACGACTACATGAACCGCTTTAATGCCCTCGAAACCAGCGCATTCTTCCCATCACACTGCGCTCGATACTGCACACATATTGTTCTTCGAGTTCACATCAACAGTAGAAAAGTGTATCTTTTGGAAGAAGCTTTTATTTAAGTGTAATTATTAGTGCTGTTAAAAAAAACAACGTGGTAACATAGGTGATCAATTGTGATTAAATAATTTGGTTTGATATGTAAGATATAGTAGGCTCAAAAAAGGCCTAGCCAGCCAAAAATTGGTCCAAGCGTAGCCTTCAGATGTCTGATGGGCTGAATGTTTAAATCTTAGTATATCTTAAACAAACATTTTTATTAATAATTCACCTCCTTAAAGTGGTCAGAAATAGCAATCTGAATCAACAAACAACGAAGCACCAGGGGTGGAAACGTGTTCTTTCAGCTCCAAATTTGGGCGGTTTTAACATCGGAGTGAATGAGAGCCTGCTCACTTCTGACCCCACCCACCTTGTGGTCAGTCGAGGTGCTACAATTCAGTCACTTCCTACTGTGCAGGGGCAGAGAGAGCAGGAGGTTCCCCTTGGGCTGCACCCCAGCGCAGTATGTTCTCAGCCTCCCTTGGGCTGATCTCTGAGTGAAGAACTGTATATAAAACATATGTTAACTGTATAATAGCGTGTATATCTTCAAAACCTAATGCCTTTGGCGTCAATGTTTCAGACTGGCCAAGTATAAGTCAGACCAAAACAAACCCCGGCACGGACCGCCATCACGCGGTCAAGGACTGAAAAAACAAACAGCAAAAGAACTGAACACAAACGAATCCTGCTTTCACAAAATGATTGATTATTAAATTAGAAATAAATGAATAATTTTCCCTGGAATTTCTCTTTTTGTCTTCCTTGTATAGCAATATATAGACTCTGTACTAAAGAGGCACTTTTTATTTGGTAAATCGTAACTGTTTTTTTTTTTTTTTTATCGGAAATATAATCATCTGTACTGCTTTTCTACGGTGATAGCCTCCAACTTTAATAAAATCCACTCCAAACAGAGCGCAGACATTCAGAGTATGGAAGGCCGATTCCTGTCTGAAGGCAGGATTCTGAGCCTACCATCCAAATGTGACCGCAGTAATGGAGACTCATCAGAGCAGACAATGTTTTTCCAATCTTGTATCGTCAAATTTTGTTGCGCCTGAGTGAGTTGTATCCTCCGTTTCCTGTTCTTACATGACAAGGGTGACCCCCGATGTGTTCTTCTGTAGCTCTAGCTTTTCCTCCTCGAGGTGGTGCTGTGTCTAGAGATGCTATTCTGCATCCCTCGCTTGTAATGAGTGCTTGAGTTACTGTTGCCTTTCTATCAGCTCCAACCACTCTGGCCATTCTCCTCTGACAGCATTCCCTGTAAACCTCAGAGATGATTGAGACCTAAAAAGCAGTAGATCAGCAGTTTCTGAAATTCTCAGAGCAGCCTGTCTGGCACCAACAGCCATTCCCCATTCAAAGTCTCTTAAATCACCTCTGTTCCTCATTCTGATGCACACGTTGAACTGCAGAAGATCGTCTTGATGGTCTCTACATATCTGAATGCATTGAGCTGCTGCCTTGTGATTCGCTGATTAGAAATATGTTCTACTGGCAGTTCTACTGGTGTACCTAATAAAGTGACCGGTGAGTGTGTATCTTGTCATTTTTGTATTTAATTCATTATTCCCTATGGAAAAACTACATGATTTTTCAAGAAACAGCAAAGCGTGGGAGCTTGAACTATTGTTTGACTCAACAGAGCCCAAAGCTGTCACTCGAGAGAGCGTTTCTTTAAGCACAACACCCACTGCACTAGCGATTAAATGCTCTGAAGCTGCTACATATGCATACGCCAATAGATCTCTCATTTCCCTTCAAGAAGCTACTGACCTTTTCTGATCAACGCCTTCTTTCTTCCTGCTTGGATTCAAAGCGACTTTATCTGTGCAGAACTGCTTGGAAATGTAGTTTCGGTTGCATTCTGTTGACTTTTCTAATTGTCGAATTAATATTTAACACATTTTCGAGGCATTTTTCCATGTGTAACTAGCCGCACGATTGAGCGCATGCATTATTCATGAATTCGGATGGCAGTTTGAGGAGGAAAATGACAGCAAACCGCAGCGTCCGGATGAAAATGGATGAAAGGCTGTGAGCGAGAGGCGAAGAGAGCAGTGAGCGTGTTGCAGAGATGCGTCCCTCTCATCTGAACTCGCCCCGGGAGAGCCATAAGTGCTCCAATGGCCCGCGCGCAGCGGGATGATGCTTTCAATCTCAATGCAGATCTGCCGTTAGCTGGAGCTTCCCGCTGTTAGCGCAGTGTGCTGCAGGACTACTCCGCTCTGCAGGCTGGTTGTTTACAGGAGTCCAAAGCATTTATTCGATGTCTGAGCGACATCTGAACTGATGGCAGGCGTGCGTCCTTATATTCACAGAGATTTTAGGGAGAAGAGCGTCCGGATGGAAGTGAGTGGTCTTCACAAACATGGAGTGTGTTCTGATCAGGACTGTAGGCTACAAAAGTCGTGATTTTATGAGGTTTCTTTCACTGAAATGGTCAGACGCATGATGGGGAGGTGAAAGGAGGATGAAAATCGATTCTCATTTACTGAAAGTAAAATGTTTCTCAGCTTTGTTTGGAGTTAACACCGATGGTGCTCATGCTTTTTAGCAGTCTCTGCATGGATACATAGAGTTAATCTGATTTTAGATTCTGCAATGAAAGTTGAAAATGAGTGTCACGGTGGCGCAGTGGGTAGCACGGTCGTCTCACAGCAAGAAGGTCGCTGGTTCGAGTCTCGGCTGGGTCGGTTGGTATCTCTGTGTGGAGTTCTCATGTTCTCCTCGTGATCGCGTGGGTTTACGCCGGGTGCTCCGGTTTCCCCACAAGAACAAAGAATCCAGTAGAAGGGAATTGAGAAAAAACAATTGTCCATAGTGTATGAATGTGTGTGTGAATGTTTCCTAGCGATGGGTTGCGCCTGGAAGGGCATCCGCCGCGTAAAACATATGCTGGAAGAGTTGGCGGTTCATTCCACTGTGGCGACCAGAAAGGGAAAAAGCTGACAAGAAAATGGATGGATATTCTTATTTTTATGTGTGTTACTGAGTATAACAAAATTATTCCCTGTATTTTATATATTTTTTTGCTGCAAATACACTCCAGGAAAGATAAAAATGCTGCATTTTTGTATTTTCCTCTGTTATTGAATCATAATAAGTGTAGCAATCAAAATCTCATTGTCCTAAAACGAAATTGCCCACACTCCCCGGAAACCCCACCTTCTCCACCCGCCACCTCCCTCACACACAGGCAAAGACTTTAAACACACGTTCATTATTACTAATACCAAATATAATGATTTTATTCCAGCTAAATGCAAGAGGCGAGAAGAGCGTCTGGATGGATGGATGGAAGTTGTTTTCACTGCTCCACTGCTCACGAGGCTACAAATATCGAGACTTGAGAATCTTATGAGGCTTCCTGCATTAAAAATGGGGTCTTGTCGTAGCGTGGTAACCGAGGGTTTTAGAGTTGAGGAAGGAGGAGATGACACAGAGTTTTGCAAAACACCAGTGGTTTATTGATACCCCACTTGCAAAATAAACAAACCAATAAATGATCAAAACACACCTACAAACAAAACACTTAGCTCTAAATAAACAAAATAAGAAAAATGCATGAGAGCAGGACCTGTATGTATCTCACTTGGGTTAGCTCCCTAGCTAACTACAACAAAGACTCATCGCAGCCTCAAAGTTTATGCAGCTCTCATCCCCGAGCCAAAGGATTCTGGCCTTGTGTACATGGCCCCCCCTCCTCGGGCCCCCCCCTCCTCACTGGAGGTTTCTACCCCTCTTTTAACAGACACCAGGCCTGCAGCCTTAATTGGACTAAACCATGCACAGGGGTGCCATCGCTAATAAGTCTTTGGGGATGAGGTCTCCAGGGGCCTCATCACAGTTCTGCATGATCAATCAATCAATCAATCAATCAATCAATCAATCAAACAATCAATCAATCAATCAACATGCTTTACATAGCACTTTTTAGCAGTTGCTTCAAAGCAGCTTCACAAAGGCCTAGTGTGGATTACGTTGGGTTAAATTGAAGTTCATATTTGATCATTCTATGAGTTAGAAATAGAACTACCATATACTTCTACCTCGGGGATTTTACAGTTTATTAGTATAAGGAAATTGTTGATTTAAGTGGATCAATAATATCTGACTTTCTATAAATGCCGGTTCAAACCAATTTTTGGTGTGAAATGTTATGGAGGTGAAAGGAGTTATTGAAATGGCTTCTCATTTGCATAAAGTTAAACCTTTCCCAACAATGTAAGGTGGTATTGTAATGATCAGCATCTGCGTTGTGTAATAACAATGACAAAATCATTTCTCTCCTCAAGTGTTTTTTTCTGTTGAACATATGCATCTGATATCAGTTCATGCGTGGCGCTCAGTTTATATACAGTCCTGCAATGTTGGGTGCACATCTATGGTATTAGTTCATAAAAAAAAAACACTTTCACGAAAGATAGTCAATCAGAGAACATAGAAAATTCATTGAGCTCACTCAAGAGCAGTCAGCCTCTATTGGTCAGATGAGGAACTGCGGTTTAGTCCCTTTCTGGTACGCATCGAGAGGGAGAGCTGTACTTCATAAATACATTTTACTTCCAAATAATTAACAGAAGCTTGATTAATGTTCAGCGATGCTGATGCTGCCTTGTTTCCAAACCTCTCTGAAGTGTGAAGACACCAAAAAGGAATCAAGTTTGGATTCCAGTGTTCCTAATCCCTGAACCTGCAGGCCCTGCTAGAAGGGCCCAGTCTGGCACCATTCGTGAGCTTTCCTACACTAATGGTGTAAAAAGCAGAAGAACGCAGACTCTCAAGCCTCGCAGCATCAGCATCGCTTCCTCTGTTGTCCTGTTTGTGATGGTTAATGTATTCTGTATGTCTAGCCTTCAAGCCCGGCTGCGTCTCAAACATAAGGATGATAGAACTGAAGATTAATGTGCGTTTCCATCATCCGCCGCGAGTCAGGACTGCTCTGTTTGATACCGAGCATCAGCCTTGCAAATGCGCTGCGCTTTGAAAAGCCATGCGTCTGGCACATGGAAATGAGCTGAGCTTGTTAAGAGAGAAATGCTCGGATGAAAACTTATCAGCGGCAGCCGTCACTTCTGTGAGGAGCAATTCATCAAATGTTTAGCCAGGTTATTTGCCAGCGAGACATGCGAACACTTATGCCTGGTTGAAAACGACATCGGTTTTTCTTGCTTTGAACACTGTTTGTCTGAGAGACGCAATGTTCCTTAACAAAGAGAGTGGTCGCAACTTTATCTGGACCAATCAATTCATCAGAATATGTATATTTTATATAAAAGGCCCTTTGTTTGTGAGTGCTTCAAAGCAGCTTCACAAACGCGGGGTGAACACCAGACCGTGGGGTGGCTGGAGCTTTTACTGCAGCTGGCCCTCAACTTCCTGTGGCCCTTAAGTCCAGCACAGACTGGGTTGCCTTTAAAGCAAACCTACAGACTTACTTTTGTGGACTGGTGTTTGTGTATGGTGGGGTTTCAGAGCAGGGGGGTATTGGTAATGGTATACTTTGCTCTTTTGTTCTGTACGTGAAGTTTTATCTCAGCATTTCCATTAACTTTATGACCGTAAAAGACTCATATTTTAAACATAAACAATTGTGCGTCTGGTTATGCTAGCTCCTTTTTGCATAAATCTATGACATTTTACATTCAAATCTGGATGTCTAAGAACTAAGTCACTAGTCACTTTTAAGATTGTGTGTTTGAGTTGCTCCTAAATGGTAAAAAATATATACATGTTTTCGTTAGGGTTGCCAGATACTAATATAAGACTAATAAAATGAAAAAAAATGTTTAATGTGGTTGCCAGAAGTAGACATAAGACTCATAAAGGTAAAAAAAAAAAAAATGTAAATGTGATTTGTTAGGGTTTCCAGAGTTTGAGAAAACCTTCCAAAGGGCTCAAACATGTAAAAGTGTTGGTTAGAGTTTCAAAGAATATATTTGAAGCTTTCTATTTATTATGCAAAACCGTTTTGTATTTGTTTTTGAAGTTATGATATAGATCTTGAATTAGATTCTTAACGCTCTTAAAAAGTCTTACATTGTACCTTGTGGATCCTGCAGAAATTCTGTATTAAGACCTTGCGCATAGCTTTATACGTTTTTTTGGCTAGATAATATGCATCCAAAGTAAACGAAAAGCTGGTTTTGGACTGAAATTCTTTAGAACGACAGAAACATGAGTAGTTCAATATCTATCGTGGCGGACGAAGGGTCTGAAGGGGTTTAAATGTTGTTCATGGGTTTGCGTGATTAGAAATTTAGACATGAAATGCAAATGGATGGCGAGAAGAAAGACATAAATCTATGATTAGTACTGATTTATCTGCAGCAAGTGCTTCATGATTTCTCATCAATTCCCTCCTGGACTGAAACGCTGGAGCTGCATGTCGAACTATTCTGAAGATTGCTCATGTTTTCCTCTCGATTTCTGGCATTTACGGCTGAATTTAGCCACATTTGTTCAAATAAAGGGAAGCGCTCATCTCTGTTTTAAAGGCCGTGAACACGTCTGTGTTTCCGCCCGAGCTGCTGCTTTAAGCGTGATCTGTGATTGCTTTTCTCCATGAATAGGAGACATTGTCTGTGATTGCACCTCACCGGGGCTTTGACCGACATCCCCGAGTTAATTTGATTGCAGTCGGGCTCTGATTTGGAAAGGTGAGGGTGATGTGTGTGTGATTATGAAGGTGTGACGGCTTTCTCTTGTCTTCTGTGAATTCAGTCCTTTCTTTGAATTCGAGAGAGAGAGAGAGAGAGAGAGAGAGAGAGAGAGAGAGAGAGAGAGATGCAAAGAAAGAGCTTTATTGTGGCAAGGACAGACTTGTCGCTGTATCTTTCGTGCTAAGTAACTTGGACAAATGGTTAGCGAGCGCCTGAACCAACGCATGTAGCCGTCAATCACAGAGTGTTGAGCAAAGCCTCACCTCTGACCCAGAATGCTTAGCTGCGTGCGGTTATTTTAGAGATATTTTGTAGCTGTCTGTCTTTAATTTATTATAGAAACACGCTCATAATTCACTAGACACGTTTATTCATCCCAAGGCTATTTCAGATGCAATTTATTTAACTTTATAATCTTGTTAAGATGTGACAGCAGAAGGAAGCTTGAGTAGCAAGTTTTATTTATAAACCAATCACAACAGAGTTGATGTGTAAACATCAATTTTAACTTGTAACGATCAATAAAAAATATATTTTTAGAGACTTTTATTGCAGTTATTTCAAAGCAGCTTCATGGATAAGGAGCCTCTACGTCCTTTAGTTATCTAAAAAAATTTAATCCATTCGAACTTGAATTATTGTTAAAATCTGCTAATCTTTTATTACTTTTTGGTGGGTTTGCATGAAGAGATTCAGTGTTACTAATAAAAAGTGTATTTTTTGTTGGCTTCAACAGACATCTGGTCAAAAATGGGACAGATTGGCATAAAAAGACTCTACTTATGTTTGCATATAAACTGCATGAAAAGATATTAAAAGTGAATGCAAACCCTGATAATTTAGTTTTTAGCGTGCGGTGGATGTGTGTGACTGGTGGAGTGTGTTTGGTGGATGTGTGTGACTGGTGGGGTGTGTTTGGTGGATGGTGTGACTGGGGAGTGTTTGGTGGGAATAGTGTGACTGGTGGGTGGTTTGGGGATGAGTGTGACTGGTGGGGTGGTTGGTGGATGTGTGTGACTGGTGGGGTGTGTTTGGTGGATGAGTGTGACTGGTGGAGTGTGTTTGGTGGATGTGTGTGACTGGTGGAGGGTGTTTGGTGGATGAGTGTGACTGGTGGAGTGTGTTTGGTGGATGAGTGTGACTGGTGGGGGGTGTTTGGTGGATGAGTGTGACTGGTGGAGTGTGTTTGGTGGATGTGAGTGACTGGTGGAGTGTGTTTGGTGGATGTGTGTGACTGGTGGGGTGTGTTTGGTGGATGTGAGTGACTGGTGGAGTGTGTTTGGTGGATGTGAGTGACTGGTGGAGTGTGTTTGGTGGATGTGTGTGACTGGTGGAGTGTGTTTGGTGGATGTGAGTGACTGGTGGAGTGTATTTGGTGGATTGCGTATGACTGGTGGGGGGTGTTTGGTGGATGTGAGGGACTGGTGGGGTGTGTTTGGTGGATGTGTGTGACTGGTGGGGTGTGTTTGGTGGATGAGTGTGACTGGTGGAGTGTGTTTGGTTGATGTGTGTGACTGGTGGAGGGTGTTTGGTGGATGAGTGTGACTGGTGGAGTGTGTTTGGTGGATGAGTGTGACTGGTGGGGGGTGTTTGGTGGATGAGTGTGACTGGTGGGGGTGTTTGGTGGATGTGTGTGTGGGGGGGTGTTTGGTGGATGAGTGTGACTGGTGGGGGGTGTTTGGTGGATGAGTGTGACTGGTGGGGGTGTGGTGGATGAGTGTGACTGGTGGAGTGTGTTTGGTGGATGTTGTGTGAGGTGGGGTGTGTTTGGTGGATGAGTGTGACTGGTGGAGTGTGTTTGGTTGATGTGTGTGACTGGTGGAGGGTGTTTGGTGGTGTGTTTGGTGGATGAGTGTGACTGGTGGAGTGTGTTGGTGGATGAGTGTGACTGGTGGGGGGTGTTTGGTGGATGAGTGTGACTGGTGGAGTGTGTTTGGTGGATGAGTGTGACTGGTGGGGGTGTTTGGTGGATGAGTTGATGGTGGAGTGTTTGGTGGATGTGTGTGACTGGTGGGGTGTGTTGGTGGATGAGGTGTGACTGGTGGAGTGTGTTTGGTTGATGTGTGGACTGGTGGGGGTGTTTGGTGGATGAGTGTGACTGGTGGAGTGTGTTTGGGATGAGTGTGACTGGTGGGGGTGTTTGGTGGATGAGTGTGACTGGTGGGGGGTGTTTGGTGGATGTGTGTGACTGGTGGAGGGTGTTTGGTGGATGAGTGTGACTGGTGGGGGGGTTTGGGGATGAGTGTGACTGGTGGGGGGTGTTTGGTGGATGAGTGTGACTGGTGGAGTGTGTTTGGTGGATGTGTGTGACTGGTGGGGTGTGTTTGGTGGATGAGTGTGACTGGTGGAGTGTGTTTGGTTGATGGTGTGACTGGTGGAGGGTGTTTGGTGGATGAGTGTGACTGGTGGAGTGTTTGGTGGATGAGTGTGACTGGTGGGGTGTGTTTGGTGGATGAGAGTGACTGGTGGGGGGTGTTTGGTGGATGAGTGTGACGGTGGAGTGTGTTGGTGGATGAGTGTGACTGGTGGAGTGTTTGGTGGATGAGTGTGACTGGTGGGGTGTGTTTGGTGGATGGAGTGACTGGTGGGGGGGTGTTTGGTGGATGTGAGTGACTGGTGGAGGGTGTTTGGTGGATGAGTGTGACTGGTGGGGTGTGTTTGGGTGGATGAGTGTGACTGGTGGGGGGTGTTTGGTGGATGAGTGTGACTGGTGGGGGTGTTTGGTGGATGAGTGTGACTGGTGGAGGGTGTTTGGTGGATGAGTGTGACTGGTGGAGGGTGTTTGGTGGATGAGTGTGACTGGTGGAGGGTGTTTGGTGGATGAGTGTGACTGGTGGGGGGTGTTTGGTGGATGAGTGTGACTGGTGGGGGGTGTTTGGTGGATGAGTGTGACTGGTGGAGTGTGTTTGATGGATGTGTGACTGGTGGGTGGGGTGTGGTGGATGAGTGTGACTGGTGGAGTGTGTTTGGTTGATGTGTGTGACTGGTGGAGGGTGTTTGGTGGATGAGTGTGACTGGTGGAGTGTGTTTGGTGGATGAGTGTGACTGGTGGGGTGTGTTTGGTGGATGAGAGTGACTGGTGGGGGTGTTTGGTGGATGTGAGTGACTGGTGGAGGGTGTTTGGTGGATGAGTGTGACTGGTGGGGTGTGTTTGGTGGATGAGTGTGACTGGTGGGGGGTGTTTGGTGGATGAGTGTGACTGGTGGGGTGTGTTTGGTGGATGAGAGTGACTGGGGAGTGTGTTTGGTGGATGAGTGTGACTGGTGGGGGGTGTTTGGTGGATGAGTGTGACTGGTGGAGGGTGTTTGGTGGTGGTCAGGAGGTTACATGGCTGCAGAACGGCAGCCACGTTCTGTCAGACTGCTCCAGGGCAGCTGAGGGCTACCACGGTAGCTTATCACCACCAGAGAGTGAACGTGGAGTGAATGAATAATGCTCTGATAATTGTAAAGCGTCTTTAAGTGTCTAGAAAAGCGCTATATAAAATGAAGGCATGCATTCATTCATTCATCTTCATGTTGGCTTTCTTCCCTTTCGGGGTCGCCACAGCGGAATGAACCGCTAACTCTCTGGCATATGTTTTTAAAAAATTGAAGGCATTATTATTATTATTATTTAAATCCAGAATGACAGTAGGATTATGTTGAATGCGAGTCCTCGGTTGAAGAGAGTGGGTTTCACATTGATCATCACTGCATGATTCTCTGTTGTCTGAAAACAATTCTCTTTTTGTCTATTTCTTCTTCTGTAATTAAACCTGCGTGACGCTTGTGGCAGAACGGAGGTGCGCTTGGTGAGTCGGTGCTCTCCTGATGTGTGTGTGTGAGAGGTGGGTTTTATTTATCTCGCATTAGAGCGTGTGGTATTTTTGCAGAATCTTAACGAGGTTTTGAGTGTGTGTAATGTGAGAATAATTAGGCTGTGTTGCTGATGAGTGATGAAAGCCCCTGGAGAAGATTCACTTGAGTTATTTCCTCTTTAGCTGCAGAGAGTGTAACTTAGCATTGGTGTTAACCCTAGCAACCGCAACTGCAGATCTCTGTCTCGACGTGTATAGCCTTGGCCTCTGGATTAATATTGCGCATAGTGATGAGGGAAACCTTGTGCTTCCACTAACCCCTCCATAGCTACCTGACCGCTTACCCTAGCAACCACATCAGCTGATCTAGATTTCTTCTTAGCAACAGTGCAGATTAGT
This sequence comes from Danionella dracula, assembly GCA_900490495.1. Taxonomy (NCBI): domain Eukaryota; kingdom Metazoa; phylum Chordata; class Actinopteri; order Cypriniformes; family Danionidae; genus Danionella; species Danionella dracula. The sequence goes on from UELW01000955.1 coordinate 114,583, forward strand.
AATAGATTGCTTATAATACAAATAGTGACAAGGGGACCTTCGGAGACACCACTAACCCAACTGGACTGTTTACCCTAGCAACCGCATAAGCAGATCTCGCTCTCTGCTTAGAAAACATGTAGAGCCATGAGGGCTGGTTTATAGTGAGCATGGTAATTACTAGCCCCTCCATAACAACCAGACTGTTTACCCCAGCAACCACAACAACAAGTCTCAATCTCTGCTTTCGAAACGGTAGATTTATGGGAGTTTGTTTAAATTGCACACAATGACTAGTGATATCTTATGCGATACCAATAACCCCTCCATAGGAACCAGACTTTTTAGCTTAGCAACCAGATCTTCAGATCTTGGTCTCAGTTTAAATGTGTCGAGCCATGAGGGTTGGTTTATGTTGCGCAGAGTGATGATTGAAACTTTATGTGCTTCCACTAAGCCCTCCATAGCAACTAAACTGTTTACCTTAGCAACCTTAGCTTAGGAAATGTGTAGAGCCATGAGGGTTGGTTCATAGTCAACAAAGTATAGGGGGGGGGGTGCTATGTGACATCACTAACCCTACCATAGCTACCAGACTGGTTACCCTAGCAACCACATTGGGCAAATTTTGGTGTTTTCTTAGGAAATGTGTAGAGCCATGAGGGCTGGTTTATAGTGAAAAAAGTATAGGGGGGGGGGTGATATGTGAAACCACTAACCCTACCATAGCAACTGGAATGGTTACCCTAGCAACCACATTGGGCAAATTTTGGTCTTATCTTAGGAAATGTTTAGAGCCATAAGGGTTGGTTTATGGTGAAAAAAGTATAGGGGGGAAAGGGGGGGGGGGGGTGATATGTGATACCACTAACCCTACCATAGCAACCAGACTGGTTACCTTAGCAACCACATCGGGCAAATTTTGGTCTTTTCTTAGGAAATGTGTAGAGCCATGAGGGCTGGTTTATACTGCACATAGTGATGAGAAACCTTTTATGACTAGCTAGCTAAATCTACTTTTTCTAATTCTTTTATGCTCTTCATTCTTAAGCCAACATCAACTTTCTGAGAAAAAAATATTTCGCCTTACACAATCTATAGTGTTCTTTTAAACTTTTAACATTTTCAGATTACCTTTTTCCCGCTTGTGTTACAAAATCTACTCAAGCATCCCATCATGATTGTGGAGAAATCAAAAATGCATTTTCACAGATCAAATATTAACAGCGGAATTTCACTGCTCCCTCGCTGTCTTCCATCCAACCACTGTCTTCACCCAGTCCTCAAGGGTTCAGGGATGACCGCAGCTAGGTACACTCTGTGCTAGCTTTGCTTCCAAGCTTCAGAAACCTACGGGTGACATCACACGAAGAAGGTTTTACATAGAACGACGCTCTGACTCCTGTCCATCCCTCCTCATGCCTTCTTCATCAGCGTTTGTCTCCGTCAGTGTGCATTTGCAGTGGTTAATCCCTTCCTTCCTTCCTTCCTTCCTCACCACTCTGACCCTACAAATCTTTCTCAGGACACGAGCAGAGCTTCAGGTGTGAATGCTGTATGCTGGAGTCCAACTGAACTGAAGGGTTCCCCTAATTATGATGCGTCTGTCAAAAACAGCAACTTTTGCCCTAAATCTGCATTAAACTCATTCATAATCTCCACCAAAACTTACGGAGCACGTTTCAGGAAGCAGGAAAGCAGAGGAAATTGACTACACCCTGAAAGGAAGACACTTGAACTTTTGTTCCCTTGAAAGTCATGAGGAGAAGACAGGAGATTGCTGACAGAGTAGATAACGCTGAGAAACTTCACATGTTTAGGTTGGACGGTTTGATTGATTAAAATCAAGTTTTGTGAAGTGATATTTTAGTTTCAGGACACAATCATTCTTGAACACCATCACATCATTAGATAGCAGAAAAGAAAAGATTTTGTTCACTTTAAATGTATTTTTATTTCATAATGCTTGCTTGAGTTTGTTTTGTGCCTATATTCTTATGTACATAACACATTGTCTGTTGATGCAAAATTATTCCTTTTGAAATAATTACAACAAAAGTCTTTTAGTCTAATAACAATTTTAGTCTTTTGAATGACTGTATACTGTATTTAAAGAAGGAAATCAGTAAAAAAAATTCATTATGACACTAAAGTAATTAGACTAGTTTATTTCCTTGAGGAAGAGAGATTGCTATTTCAGAAGCATTTTTCAGTCACGATTACACCATTCTTAATGTTGTCTGAGTAAACTTTATATATACGACTCTTTTTACAAGGTTTTAGCGGTGGGTAAAATTTTTTATCAGATTAGACATTGTCTCATGGAAAAGGCAGCTAGCCGAGAAGCTAACGGTTTGAACGTAAAACGCCATAGACTTAAGCTAAAAACATTAGCATACCTAGACGTGTGCTAAAGGTTGTCTTATATTTTAAATGTAAGTTTATTACAGAAATGAAGTTCTATGGAAATGCTGATTTTTATATTGTTTGTTGATTGTGAGTGTTTTAAAGGCAGGTTTTAATGAAGTGTGGTACTTTTACTGCCTTTTTTGTAAGTTATATTACACTTGAATAGTTGTTTTATGTTAGTATTCACTTCTTAAATATTAATTAAGCCAAATATCTGTGTTTAGTGACAGATTCTGATATTGACTGATATCTTTGAAATAGCTGCTGTATTACAAATATAAAAAATTTTCATAGATGTCCTTAATAGTTCCTTTTCATTTACAGATGAATACCAAATTTTTTTTACCAAGTTTTTTTTTGCTGCATCTTAAAAATTAATGTTTGATAAAAGCTGCAACCCCTCTGATAGGTATAAAAAAAGACATATTCACATTTGATAAAATGACAGAATTTATTTGTAATTTCCCCAATTGTCGTCTGAGGTTCTTGTGTTGATGGTAAAGGTGTATTTTGTAGATACATGTTCGCATATGAATAAGAAAAGTAAAATATCTTTATTTTTCATGGTTTGATTTCTGTACAAAGTCAAACTCCGAGTACAGGTATAACTAATGTCTTCTACTGTCATAGTCTGCCTGAATACATAAGATGCACGGATGAATTTAAACCCTTTTTTGGCATCGTTCCCTTTGATTAGGGATGTTCAGAAAACCTGTAATCCTAAATCAAGAGCTGGTGTCAGTCAGCTTTGCCCCATGCGGACGCTTGGATAAATTCTCTTGAGAGAGTTAGCTTCTAAACCTGCTGGTGAAACCAAAGATGCTGCGGATGTGTGAGAGGAAGAGATGTTCGGATTGGAGCATGAGCACTTGGACGCTCTAAATCATGTTCTGTGCTGTTACTGAGTGAAGAAGAGAAAGTTGTTCATCTGTGAGCAGACTTTTGAAAAGAGGTCACGAAACTCTTTACAATTTAGAAACCATGTATTTGCCAGAAAAGCATTTGAAGACGTTGTTTTGACAAGAAAAATTATGAATATTGTTTTTATTAGCTTATAGAAGTATTTTTTAGAAGTATATTTTAGATGTTTTACACTAAATTTCCCCCTGAACCTTTTTTTTTGTGCTTAAACCAGAATTAAGGATAGGATTTGAATGATGAAGTTTTACATTTACTTGTTTTGGAGTGTTTTTCCAGCCCTAAGTGACTAAAAATGATGCTATTACAGCGTGCTATAATTTTCATCACACATGTTCTATAATGAAGGCATGCAATTATCACCTGCCAGGAGCAGTAAGTGCTAGCGCTTCCTGAGCATAGGTGGAAGAGTAACAGATGCTGGTGGAAGCTTTCAACAAATGTTATGTAGGGATTTACAGGTAAGGGTATAACGCTTTTTTTCTGTTTTAGTTCTCATTTAAATGTAGTTTTTTTTCTTCTTGAGACCTATTGATGTGTGACTATCTTTGAAGTCATTTCTTTAAAACAAACAACAAAGGGCTTTGGTTCCATATCTTGTGTTTTACTGTGAAAGAGAGCAGGCTTCTAAAGCTTCAAGCCGTTTCTTGTCACTTATTCTTTTTAAATTAATTTTTGTATTTGTTTGGTTCCAAATAAAAGCCAGCAGTTGAGATTTCAGCCCTCGAGTCAGCTGAATCGGTGGTCAGTGTCACTTTTACTGAGTTGGGCAACACTTCGACAATGTCCAAAAGCATTTGCAGAAGAACTTTGCATTTGCAAGAATCTGGCGATGTGTCGCATTTCACAATACACGTATTGTCACAATACGATATATGACAATATATTCATCAAACATTTTCAAAGAGTATGACTATCAAAACCATTTCTGGGTACTAATACACATTTCACGTGAGCAAAATTTAATTGTCTGAATATGAGCATTTAATCTCCCATACATACTGTTTTTTGTCACCCATGCAAATTATATACATCTATACACCTTCATATATGCAGGAATCCAGGCCCATGACCCCCCCTCCCTTGAAAAATAAAGACGTTAAAGGGGAGGTGGTACCTTTTTTTGCGTTTTGTATATCCTAGAGAGAGAGCAAATTGTCCGCAAACAACTGAGACTGAATGACCAACTACACCCCTCCCGAAATCAATTCCACAATATTGCATTTCCCGAAATTATTTTTTGCGCTCATGTAACCGGAAGTCTCCGAAGTGGAGATGCAGAAATATCACAAATGGACAAAATATAGCTTTTTTTTTTTTGGCTGAAAACTAAGAATAAAAGTGCAGTGGTTTTAATCTCCAAGCTCTATCTTATCTCATGTGACTTTGGAGCTAATGCCAAAACTGAGAAAGCGATCTTGCACTAAAGGCATGGAAGTGCAGTTAGCAAAGCGCCAGCTCTATTAATCTCTCTCTATATAGTCTTATAAAAAACATATATCATGCTAATTATCAATATCAAGTTATTGCCAATGACTTGAGTCACGTTTTGCTTTAACGATTTCTAAAGGTGTTGGTAGTCATTTCGCTGACCATTGAGACAACATAAATGACAATTGAGTCAGGTGGTGCTTCAAGGATGTCCATAACTCAACAGCCATTGCAGGTGAATCAACTGTTTATAACTTTGGTCAAGTTAAAGGGACACCTGACTCCATAGAAGTAACGTTTTTGTGATACCACCTATTCCATTGACGAGATGGCTCACTATTCCATTGATGCAATGGAGAAGAACCTGGCTGTTCCTTCAATGGAGGTAGGCTATCTCTTTAATGTATCGCTCCCCAATTATTAGCCAAGAGACAATATGTGTAAAACCTGCAAGATCGATGTGTGAAGGCAAACAACACCCGCCCCCTGAGACATTAGTTGACAAAATACATAATAAATATATCATTTTTTTACCTCAATATTCACAGAAACTTACATATTATCGCTTAGCTGCAAATAATTATATCAAACTACTGTTTGAGTTTCAGGCTGTGTTTACCAAAAGTGCAGATACAATTCAAACAGACCAATAATCTGTAATCTAAAGTGCCACCAAAATATTGCACCAACCTGATGTCTAACAAATGATTCACATCAGAATCGTCTCCAATGATGCATTTAAGAACCCTTTCACCTCCAGCTATTTCTCCGGGGCTGATTTTCAGAGTGACCCGTGTGAGTGTAAGGAGTCAAAGTTCATAGGTGCTGTGCTGTGTTTGCTAAACTTAAAAATCCTTTCTCCCGGCACCGTCAGCGCTGCCCGAGCTCAGCTGAAAATTGAGCTTTTTCAACACCCTGTGCTCTATCTAAAGTACTCCAGTAACTTCACAGCCTCCGGAGATCGCCTGTAACCTTCACCGTCTTCCATTAACACAGACACTCCTTGAATTAATCATCACCACTCATCACCCCGGTGGCTGTGGCACCTTGAACCCAGCTCTCTTACCTTCTGTGACAGTGCTGACTGAAGCTGTTTTATCATAGTTCTTGTCCTCTTTTGGAATCTAATTCAAAGGCTGAATCACTAGACTATAGGGATTTGATAAAAATCTGTTTTCCAACTTTCTCAAGCTTTGAAATTACAGAGTCGTTGTCACTTAGGAGGAGAGAATTGATTTAGAACGGCTCGTTTTGGAGTTTGGACCATTAGCAAGATACTTCCTGGTTCTGTGAGTAGACCAGTTTCCACTCACTCAAACTTTTATTCTACATCAAAATAATGCTTCCACACACCTTCAGAATGTTTAAACCCCTGGTCAGCGGGAGTTCTGCTTGCAGTAGAGTGGCTCCAGGCGCTTGAGTTTCCTCTATTATCTTAAGAGCTAGACTGCTATGACAGAAACTGCGCCAAAATTGCTTTATGTTAAAGGCAACACAGACAACGAAAATCAAAACTTCCCCTTTGCTGTGATTTTGTTTTTTTAGGACACTTTTCGCATAGATGTATTGTAGTTTTAATATCAATGACTTCTAATGCATCAAAGGAATCATCAACCGTCTTTTCTACTGAGATTGGCATCTGTTCAACAGTGTCCAAAGATGGAGAGTGTCTCTTCTACTGAGATTGGCATCTGTTCAACAGTGTCCAAAGAGGGAGAGCGTCTCTTCTACTGAGATTGGCATCTGTTCAACAGTGTCCAAAGACGGAGAGCGTCTCTTCTACTGAGATTGGCATCTGTTCAACAGTGTCCAAAGAGGGAGAGCATCTCTTCTACTGAGATTGGCATCTGTTCAACAGTGTCCAAAGAGGGAGAGCATCTCTTCTACTGAGATTGGCATCTGTTCAACAGTGTCCAAAGAGGGAGAGCATCTCTTCTACTGAGATTGGCATCTGTTCAACATGTCCAAAGATGGAGACCGTCTCTTCTACTGAGATTGGCATCTGTTCAACAGTGTCCAAAGACAGAGAGCGTCTCTTCTACTGAGATTGGCATCTGTTCAACAGTGTCCAAAGACAGAGAGCGTCTCTTCTACTGAGATTGGCATCTGTTCAACAGTGTCCAAAGATGGAGAGAGTCTCTTCTACTGAGATTGGCATCTGTTCAACAGTGTCCAAAGATGGAGAACGTCTCTTCTACTGAGATTGGCATCTGTTCAACAGTGTCCAAAGATGGAGACCGTCTCTTCTACTGAGATTGGCATCTGTTCATCAGTGTCCAAAGATGGAGAGCGTCTCTTCTACTGAGATTGGCATCTGTTCAACAGTGTCCAAAGACAGAGAGCGTCTCTTCTACTGAGATTGGCATCTGTTCAACAGTGTCCAAAGATGGAGAGAGTCTCTTCTACTGAGATTGGCATCTGTTCAACAGTGTCCAAAGATGGAGACCGTCTCTTCTACTGAGATTGGCATCTGTTCAACAGTGTCCAAAGATGGAGACCGTCTCTTCTACTGAGATTGGCATCTGTTCAACAGTGTCCAAAGACGGAGAGCGTCTCTTCTACTGAGATTGGCATCTGTTCAACAGTGTCCAAAGACAGAGAGCGTCTCTTCTACTGAGATTGGCATCTGTTCAACAGTGTCCAAAGATGGAGAGCGTCTCTTCTACTGAGATTGGCATCTGTTCAACAGTGTCCAAAGACGGAGAGCGTCTCTTCTACTGAGATTGGCATCTGTTCAACAGTGTCCAAAGACAGAGAGCGTCTCTTCTACTGAGATTGGCATCTGTTCAACAGTGTCCAAAGACAGAGAGCGTCTCTTCTACTGAGATTGGCATCTGTTCAACAGTGTCCAAAGACAGAGAGCGTCTCTTCTACTGAGATTGGCATCTGTTCAAGAGTGTCCAAAGACAGAGAACGTCTCTTCTACTGAGATTGGCATCTGTTCAACAGTGTCCAAAGATGGAGAGCGTCTCTTCTACTGAGATTGGCATCTGTTCAACAGTGTCCAAAGACAGAGAGCGTCTCTTCTACTGAGATTGGCATCTGTTCAACAGTGTCCAAAGATGGAGAGCGTCTCTTCTACTGAGATTGGCATCTGTTCAACAGTGTCCAAAGACGGAGAGCGTCTCTTCTACTGAGATTGGCATCTGTTCAACAGTGTCCAAAGACAGAGAGCGTCTCTTCTACTGAGATTGGCATCTGTTCAACAGTGTCCAAAGATGGAGAGCGTCTCTTCTACTGAGATTGGCATCTGTTCAACAGTGTCCAAAGACAGATAGCGTCTCTTCTACTGAGATTGGCATCTGTTCAACAGTGTCCAAAGAGGGAGAGCGTCTCTTCTACTGAGATTGGCATCTGTTCAACAGTGTTCAAAGACGGAGAGCGTCTCTTTTACTGAGATTGGCATCTGTTCAACAGTGTCCAAAGATGGAGAACGTCTCTTCTACTGAGATTGGCATCTGTTCAACAGTGTCCAAAGACGGAGAGCGTCTCTTCTACTGAGATTGGCATCTGTTCAACAGTGTCCAAAGATGGAGAGAGTCTCTTCTACTGAGATTGGCATCTGTTCAACAGTGTCCAAAGATGGAGAACGTCTCTTCTACTGAGATTGGCATCTGTTCAACAGTGTCCAAAGATGGAGAGAGTCTCTTCTACTGAGATTGGCATCTGTTCAACATGTCCAAAGATGGAGAGAGTCTCTTCTACTGAGATTGGCATCTGTTCAACAGTGTCCAAAGATGGAGAGAGTCTCTTCTACTGAGATTGGCATCTGTTCAACATGTCCAAAGATGGAGAACGTCTCTTCTACTGAGATTGGCATCTGTTCAACAGTGTCCAAAGATGGAGAGCGTCTCTTCTACTGAGATTGGCATCTGTTCAACAGTGTCCAAAGATGAAGAGCGTCTCTTCTACTGAGATTGGCATCTGTTCAACAGTGTCCAAAGATGGAGAACGTCTCTTCTACTGAGATTGGCATCTGTTCAACAGTGTCCAAAGATGGAGAACGTCTCTTCTACTGAGATTGGCATCTGTTCAACAGTGTCCAAAGATGGAGAGCGTCTCTTCTACTGAGATTGGCATCTGTTCAACAGTGTCCAAAGATGGAGAGCGTCTCTTCTACTGAGATTGGCATCTGTTCAACAGTGTCCAAAGATGGAGAGCGTCTCTTCTACTGAGATTGGCATCTGTTCAACAGTGTCCAAAGATGGAGAGCGTCTCTTCTACTGAGATTGGCATCTGTTCAACAGTGTCCAAAGGTTGGAAATTATATTTTCTATGGAGTTGACCATCTGTTCAATGATTTCCAAAGTCGTAAGGCAGTTGCTTGAATGGTTCTGTCTGCTGTCATATTAACATAAAACTTGGCCGTCACATCAATGTGTGAGCAGTCGCATCAAAAGACTTGTTAGTTTGTTACTTCAACTGAATTATCTCCTGTCATGAGAAATGAGTCCTGTTGCTGTTACTGAGTGAGGTGTTTCTTTAACAACATCACAGCACATTGGCAGATAAAAGAGTCATCATCTTTAACATCCATGGAATTGATAGCCTTTGTGTCAATGTCACTTCTACTGAGTCGGGCATGACTTCAGCAATGTTCAAATATGGAGTCAATCATTTCAAAAGAGTGTGGAATGGAAAGTGTTTTGCGCCATTAGCAAGAGGGTTCTTGGTTCTAATCATAAGACCAGTTTCCACACGCAGTTCAAAGCTGAACTAGGGGTCGACAGGGATTCTATCTGCAGTAGATTGGCTCTAGCAGCATGGTTCAGGAGCTTCTTCAGTTTATCTTGAGAACTAGACTGCTAGCATAAGTCCGCTGAATTAGATCTTGGTAAAGATGACGTTTGGATTTTTGAGGTGAATGTTGACTTTCATCTTAAGGTATGTTGGCGGTGCATTCTTTCTCAAGGAAGTGATTTAAAGTCTTCATTTGACCACCATTTTTTTCTGTGTTTGAGCTGGCAAAAAGTCTTATTTTGAAACAGATTTTGGGAAAACTAAAGACAAGAGAACTACGGACTACTCCTTTGTTGTGGTTATGGAAGAAACCGCTTTAATGAAACTAAACTTCTTTAATAAAACTAAACTGCTTTAATAACAGTTTTTAAATTTTTTTTATTGATTTGTACTTTATAAACTTTAGTAGTTGCTCCAAAGCAGCTTTAAAAGTCAAATAGGTGTTGTACCAAGTGCACAAATGCAGTTCTTGAATGCAATCTTTCTGTAAATGTGAAAGAGCTTTATTTTCACCCAGTGACCTTTGGGATTGGCTCTTGCAGTAACGAGGAACAGTGCACAGATGATGATTATTACTCACGTGTCCTGAGGATTGAATCAAAAGAAGGACTTTTTTTTTACTGAGACACATCTTTCAGAAAATGGGATGTGTAGAAGTGCATTCTAATCTGCATATTTATCATTTCTCTGTGATGTTTTTAGCATTTACGTATTAAGTGAACGTTTCCTCTCTTCTGACAGACTTCTGCAGTTGTTGAGAAACAATAAGAGCTTTCTCTTTGTTCTTTTGTTGTCTTGTTGTCTTTGTTTAAGTTCTGACTGTTTACTCGTGTGATTTGAACGAGCGTTCGGTTAATTGAAAACTACTTTAAAGCCTGGTGCTTTGTTTCAATTTGTGGTTTGTTTATCATTGTTCAGTTTGCTGGAACAATGTTAATTTTAACATGTCTTCATTTAAGTTTGCGCTTGATTGTTGCACCATACCAGTGCTTCCAAATGTTTTATCTTTTATCATTAAATTAATAAATAAGAATAACATACAGAAGGAAAAACACTAATAGGATGAGATAATTAACTTGTGTTTCACAGCCAGATGTCTACATTTGTCCAAATCATACTTTTTTTCTATGAAAGGAACTTGAAAAAACATAGTTTTTAGGCAAATTTTATGGAAGATAGAAGGGATTTCTCATGTAAACATTGAAAAAGAGTTAATCCCTGAAGGCGTCAGCATTTTCCTCTCCGGTGGAAGCTTCCACTGGGTTTGAGGGCCTCGGTTTGACCCAGAAACCTGCTGGAAATGTGTTTTTAATCTGATCGCAGTGGTCAGAGCCCTTATAACTTTTACAGGCCATGGTAATTTGGGTTAAATAATAAGTGCTCGTGTGACTTTGTGCTTCCACTCTGGATGTTTCTTACATCATTGCATCAGCGCTGCTCTTGGAAGCTTCCTATTATAAAAGAGAACCCTGTGATTAACTAAAGGAGAGTTTTCCTTGTGGATATTTTCTTGTGGTGCAAGGAGACTCGAGGAGCTTGTAACGTTTCTTTAACTGCTTCACTGGGTTCTGTAAAAGTCTGCTGCAGTCTTTGATATGTGTTCCAGAGCAATGAAAGAGGAGGGAAAAAAGGCTCGCTCTCTTGTATGTCAGCAGAATGGGGTTGAACTCTAGATCTGTCGTTGGAGATGACTTGGAGAGATTTGAAGGGTTTTAAGGGCTTTGGAGCGGGGCACACCTCATTTAGTGTCTGGAGTCGTTCATAACCAGTCAAATTCACTCTCATATCAAACCAACCCTTCCCTTCGCTTCTTTCAGTCATCACCTCTCACTCCTTCAACTTTTTGCTCTATAATCAAACATGAACAGAAAATTAGGATTTAAGTACATCGTGCGCTATTATTAGGACCCAAGCCAAGCTCTTGGTGTGGTTTAAAACGTAATATTATTTATTTGTCTTGCATCTTCAATGTCTGTTCTGAGGACGTTATGGCCTATTTAAGGGCCACATTAACAAAGGGAAAATGAGAAGAATTTGAAGTCATTAAGAGTTTAATTTAATTACCGGGGAACAGAAAAAAAACACTCAGGCTTCTTAACTAAACGAAGGCATCAAAACTTTTTTTTTTTTTTTACGTAAGAGCACTTACAACGATACAGAAACAATGAAAGTGGTTTCAAAGTGTTTTCAATAAAGCCAAGCAGCAATCCCCCACTTTTCCTCTCTATATGTTAAAAGAAGTGACCGAAGTTTTAATTCCTTCACTGACCACTAGAGGCTGGTCACAGAAGTGAGCATATTCCCAATAATATCCATGTACAAATATCTGAAATAAGCATCATCTAATGCCTGTTCAAAACATCCATTTTCCCTTTCTGGGTCGCCACAGCAGAATGAAGCGCCAACTCTCTGGCATATGTTTTACGCAGCGGATGCCCTTCCTGCCGCAACCCATCGCTGGGAAACATTCACACACACTCTCATTCACTCTTTAACACTATGGGCAATCGTTCTTACTCAATTCACTTATATCACATCACCTTTGGACCGGAGCACCCGGAGTAAACCCACGCGATCACGAGGAGAACATGCCGAACCAGCGACCTTCTTGCTGTGATACGACCGTGCTACCCACTGCGCCACCGTGACGCTCGTCTGTTCAAAACATGTTTTTTTTATTCACATCACTAATTTTATCATGACATCTCTGAGGGGAGCAAGTTTTCAGTAAAAGCAGCATTAATGGGAATTCCAACGATTCCATAATGAAAGCCTGACATCTCTGTTAATGCTGCTGCCAACTCCATGGTTGAAGCAACAGATACCTCATTTAAGTGATGCAACAGGTAACTTCAGATTAAAAATTAGATTAAAAAGTAAGCTATATTAGGTATAAAGTTTGCTGCTCTTGCTGTCGAAGCACAGAAGTGACTGGAGGCAGGTTCTCATTCCCTCCAATGTTAAAACTGTACAACTTTGTAGCTGAAAAAACATGTTTCCACTTTTGGTGCTCCAATGTTTTTTTTTTTTATTCAGATTGGTAGATTTGATCCGGCGTCTTCCCTACTCCTATTTTCCACCTCTGTGGACTCATTTGTGGATGCACTTCCATGATGGTGATGGCTGGCTTCACCCATTCTGAGCCTCCTTTACTGTTCTGTAACCTATGGGTGATCTCACTTTAATGCTTTCTCGCCCATTTTCGATCCTCCCAACAATCCGCTGATGTGGTCATTCCCAAATAATACTGCGTGGTTGCACAAGTGAAGCCCATGCCGATGTAGGCTTTGCTGAAGATCGTATTTAGGGTACACTGATGAGCAGACTTTAGATCTTAACATTGGCAGTTTGGACATCCTAAAGACTTGAGCTTTGAGCATGAATTAAATAAAATTATTTGGAATGAAAAAGTCTCACTACCTCGGAAAACAGACAAAACAGACAGTTTCAGAATTGGACAGAAGGACAAAGAAGATGCTAGCAACACTTCCTCAGATTCACAGCAGAGTAGAAAACGGTTTGTCAATATCTAATAGTCCCTCAAAAAGAGAAACTGAAGCTCTAAATCTGTGGACTTGAAAGTACACTGAGAAATTCATTACAAGACTCCTCAGATAGACTGAAAAAACTACGAAATTCAGCAAGACATTCTTCTTACTATTCCACTAAAAGGCTAATCCACACAAGAGCAAGAGCAAAATCAAATCAAACCTGAAGATGAAGAACTTTTCAAACCTATTGATGGATCTAGTCCAAGAAAGCTCTTCAATGAATTTAGATCTTTTTTTAGCCTTTAAACAATGTTTTTGCCCAGACTTTTCTCTCTCTGGCTCGTTGCCCTGATGTTGATAGTGGGTGCAGCATGAAAGACAGCTGGAAACATGTTATCAGCGCGGGTCGGGCAGGAGACGCTGGAAGCAGACAGACAGGTCAGGAAGACATGCTTGACTCAAACTCAGATAAAGCTGGGAGGTGAAGCCAGATCCGGACTCGAGCCGAGGCTGATGTAATGCTTCAGAAGATCCGCTCTCACTGCTGGGAATTTGCTCAGGAGCCTGAAAGACCACGGTGGAGAAATGAAAAGAAACGAGTCTGGATGCTTAACTCTTCTGAAACTCATGCCTTTGATGAGGAAAAGATCTCACACGTCAATCACAGTTAAACCCTGGGTTCGCTCTCACAGGAGCAGACTTGTTTATGAGATTCACTTAAACAAGCTACTTAAAAAAAATCAATCTGTAGAAATACAGGACGAATTAATGTTATGGAATTGGTACCAATTTTATTAGCTTTTGGGTTTTATCCATATATTGAATCTTTATATCCTGAACACCTGCCGGCTATCCTTATCTTCTTTCACAGTTGTTCGCCAGAGAAGATAAAACGTGTATTAAATTGTTTAAAGACATGGTTAAATGAAATGTTTCTGTTGAAATAGTGTCTGTCTTGAGTGCCTCTAGCTAGAGGGTTGTGCACAGGACTAGGAAGCTCAGGCGCTGCTGGTTTCAAAGGTTGAAAAGATTTTAATTGAGGAACTAAACAACGCAGAAACTGGTGTTAAATCAGGGGTCACCAACAAGGTGCATGTTCTAAAAGTAGCTCACCGCGAGTGAAGCGGCAGCGTGTGACATCATGATGTCACACGCTGCCGCTTCACTCGCGCATTGATATTCAGTGATAGAAGAAGCTGAAGCGTAATATTACTACATAAAAAACACATTAAATTAGTTTTAATTTAAGAAGAACAATATGTGTATGCACCATGATAAAAGACAAGAGTCTAATAAACAAGTTTACAAGTGGAATGTGCTGTTCTGTAGCACAAATTAGAGGAGAAACAACTTCTGTTTCCAATCAGCAGTTTCCTGTTCATAAAAGTAGTTTTAAGATACTATTTAAGAACTTTATTATACCCATGTTTTGCTTGAGTTAAAACAGATATAAAGCGCATTTGATGTAATAATGATCAAGGTTTTATCCCCTTCTACCGTTGTCTATCATTGAGAGAGGGCCAGGTCCCAGAAGTGCATTAAGAAGAACTTAAAATGAATAATAAGTCACATGGTTTTCCGTGAGTCATTGTGGTGAACATTAAATAATTACAGAAATAATCTGGCCGTTTTTACACTTGCGTTTACAGTAAGGGAGGTGAAGAAACGAAAGATGGTTTTGTTATTAGATTTTATATATCATTAGATTAGAGATACTAATAATTTGTTATATTTATTGATAATTTTTTGTTTATAGTATTTAATTACTAGCCACATTAAATACAGGGTGATTCAAAAAGAATACCACAACCTTGTAAAAGCTGTATTTAATCAGAGAAACCCTGAGTAATTAATCATTGAGAAGAGCACCGAACAAACTTCAGAGCGTCCTGAAATCGTCGACAGAAAGAGCTCCGCTCTTCGTTTCGTTTTCCCAGAGTTCTCAATTTTCAAAGCTGTGCTATTCTTGTGAATCACTCTGAAGATCTTCCAGCTGTATGGTGCTAATGCTAGCTCACAAACTTATTTAAAAACATTGTGTGTTTTCCACATTTAAGTTCTATTTTTTGTGCAAATTTTATCATTGAACAAGTTAATTGCTGTTTTGTAATGAATTATATCTTTGCTCATCGTCAAGATCAAAATCTTCATAGATTTATTTTTCACTAATTTATTTTTTTTTCAAATGCATGCAATTACTTTAAATTAAATCGACTCAAGCAAAAGTAGACCATTTAAAAACTTTTACTGAAGTTCACAGAAAAACGCTCAAAAGTACACAAGTGTGTCACTATAACTCTCTACGTGTCTAACTCTTTATTTACCGAAGAAGACAAAGGTGGAAATGATGATGAATGATGAAGACTGAGGTGATTTTACATCATGATGAGGCTGAATCCATTCTGTTATTTTTGGTGGTAGTTTGTTTTTATTTTCAGAAATAAAAAATAATCAGAATTTAAAAAAACTTTCTAGAGCAAAAACCCTTTCGTAGAGTGTTCACTAGTGCTTGTAATACACACACACGCACGCACACACACACACACATATATATATATCATATATATATATTTTTTTTAATAAACATTTATAGAGCGATTTAAAAAGCATCGATAGCATATAAACGACATGTAAGCTTCGAGCCGTCCCTGAGAACGCTTTTGTGATCTCTTTAAAGAAATCCAGAAACCTTCAGATCCGACGCTTTTCAAAGACGAGCAAAAACCAGATTCACGTTCTGGAGGAGTGACAAATCACTGGGTTTCCATGACAACAGCGCTCAGGGCCACACTCGGCTCTCACTGCAGCGCGGGAAGCATTCGGCATGACTCGGCTGGTTTCATTTACCTGCATTCAAACCAGTTTATTCACCTCCAAAAAAGTGAATCGCTCAAAAAAAGTGAAATGTCCGGCTCTATTCTGAGCGAGGAATGCTGGTCATAAAAAAGCGTTTCGTGTGTGTTACAGGTGAGGGGCCGTTCTCTCTTGGAGCACACAGAGCCGAGAGCTGAAGATGAGGAGCTGTGTGGCTTGTGTTGTGGTGGCTGTTCTTCACATTTCACAGGCCGGTGAGCTGATCGGAGTAATCCTGGTGCTTTTCATTGCTTGCACTATTCGCACAAAGTAGTGTGAAGTAAGAGGGTGTTCTGAAAAGAAAGGAAACGCAGCAATAAACGCTCTAAGGTGACATAATGTAACTATCTGAATTAATCAGACACAGTGAGAGTATGTGCTAATATCAATCAATCAATCAATCAAGTTTTTATAAAGCACTTTTTAAGCAGTTGCTTTCAAAGAGTAGACTAAATAGGAGTTCCCTCCGGGAGGCCCCTGGGAGCCTCGCTGACTGAGGCAGGTGCTAATCACCTCCCCAGCATAAAGAATATATAAACTTAAGGTCCAGGGTTATAAAGCATTTATTATCACTGACAAGGTTTCTGCTGGGTCTTCAATAAATCTATAATTGAAAAGCCCTAATTGTAGGCTTTAAAAGGTCTTAAGTTAGTCTTAAATAAGCTTTCACAGCTCTTATTTTTCTGATGTTCATGTAAAGCTCATCTGATATGTGTTTTCTGTGATTTTATGCATTTATGAGATCTCTGGCAACCTCAAGCAAAAGCAAAAAGGGAGGGCTAGGGTTGCCAGATATCGATGTAAGACTCATAAATCCGACGTCGTTTTGAGAGATTTGTCAGCCGCTCCTCTGTCTCTGTGCAGCTTGTCCGGACCAGTGGCCGAATCTTCAGCCCTGGACGCCGGGTCACAACGAGCAGCACAGAGTGACCATCGGCTTCGGCCGGAGAGTCCTGCTGACCTCCTCTGCTACGGTCCACTCCATCCAGATCCTCAACGGAGGTACGGAGGCTCCTGCTGGGGACGCCCCGGGAATATGAGAGGGTCAAAAACAGACCTTTAAAACATAGAACAGCAGCTATCACCCAGAAATTATCATTTATATATATATATATATATATATATATATAATTTATCATATCTATATGATATGTTACATTGAATAATACAACACTGCATTATGTTACATTTAATTACATGTTTAATGTTTATAATAAATTACAAAATAAATGATGAAATGCAGTTGTTAGACTTTTTAGTTAGAAATAATCTTATTGTAATTAAACAAAAATGTGATTTAAAAAGTTATTCTATTCTGAATAAATGAATACAAGAAAAAGAATGACATACAGAAAATGATTAACTTGCTAAAATTATAACTTGATTAACATAAAAACATAACAATAGCAAAACACTTTAATTGAGCGTAAAGTTTAGTTAACATAATTTTTTACAAATATTTTTTATTCTTCATGTTCTTCCTCTCCCTCTTCTTCTTCCTCTTACTCTTCTTTTCCCTCGTCCTCTTCTTCCTCATCCTATTCCTCTTTTCTCTATTTTTTTTCCTCCTCTTCTTCCTCCTTATCTTATTCGTCTTCCTCATCCTATTCTTCTTTCTCTATTTTCTTTTCCTCCTCTTCTTCCTCTTATTCTTCCTCCTTATCTTATTCGTCTTCCTCATCCTATTCTTCTTTCTCTATTTTCTTTTCCTCCTCTTCTTCCTCTTATTCTTCCTCCTTATCTTATTCGTCTTCCTCATCTTATTCTTCTTTCTCTATTTTCTTTTCCTCCTCTTCTTCCTCTTATTCTTCCTCCTTATCTTATTCGTCTTCCTCATCTTATTCTTCTTTCTCTATTTTCTTTTCCTCCTCTTCTTCCTCTTATTCTTCCTCCTTATCTTATTCTTCTTCCTCATCCTATTCTTCTTTCTCTATTTTCTTTTCCTCCTCTTCTTCCTCTTATTCTTCCTCCTTATCTTATTCTTCTTTCTCATCCTATTCTTCTTTCTCTATTTTGTTTTTCTTCTCTTCTTCCTCTTATTCTTCCTCCTTATCTTATTCTTCTTCCTCATCCTATTCTTCTTTCTCTATTTTCTTTTCCTCCTCTTCTTCCTCTTATTCTTCCTCCTTATCTTATTCTTCTTTCTCATCCTATTCTTCTTTCTCTATTTTCTTTTCCTTTTCCTCCTCTTCTTATTATTATTTCTCTTCTTTTCTTATTCTCTTTCATATTCTTCTTCTCTTTCCTCTTTCTCTCTTTATTCTTCTTTCTCTTCTTCTTTCTTCTCCTCCTTTTAGTCCTCTTCAATTTCTTTTTTCCTCTTTATCCTCTTCCTCTTTTTTTTCTTCATCTCTTTCCTCCTCTTCTCCTTCTTACAGTACTTTCTCCTCTTCCGCTCCCTCTCAATCTATTTTGTGTTTGAGTTTTCTTTTATATACTTTCTATTTAAAGGAAATGTGATTGATTTTATCATTTAAAAGTTTCTATTTTCATTTGTATATCATCACTTTAAGAGCAATTCAACAAGATTGTTTTATCTGACATCTTTGAAACCCTTTAAATGCCTTGTCTTGTTTCCCCATCAGTGTTCTATTTTTCACTATTCTGTACCTCGCAAAAGGTACATCAGTAAAAAAGTAAAATCAGTAAAAAAAAGTTGTTTTCCATCCTATAAAACAGCAGACATGCCTCAGGATGTTTTCTTTTGAGAGTGGTGTGAGACTACTTTACAGTGTCTTCAAGCTGCCGTGATTTACAGTCGTCATGATGAAAGCAGAGTTTGACGGACCAAAGCTGCTCTCTTTAAAGCATCGCTTGGAGCAGGGGATAACCAGGAGCCGGGCGGGGAACTCCCTCATGTTTCGAGACAACCATCCGTTAACAGAGCTTTTAGAACGCTGCAGAAATGTTTTAAATGAGCATGCGATGAGAAATCACCTTTTTTGCACCTTTGTATAACAACATACAAAGCTTATTGAACAAAAAATTTTGTTATTTTCACAATTTTTTATGTTTAATTAGAATCCCTGAAAAATATGCTCTCCTTTAAAGCAAAAACAATCTTTCCTGGATCACAATATCAGTTCAATTTTGATGTATGTCAGCACCACTAAGAAGCTCTTTTATGTCCTAGCAGCAATCTGAACATGTGATCAAAAGATCCACTGTGAATGCTGAAAAACCTAGGTAAACTTGGCATGGTTAAACAATTCTTTGTTAGAACCTCGCAGATCATTCACACTTGCCATCAATGGTTTTGTTTCTGAACCCACCAGTTGCATATTCATTTTTTTGTTTTTAGGAAAGCTTGTGATCGCTGACTCTGGTCGACCCATTTTTCTGCGCACGAAGCACATTCTGATCGGGAACAAGGGCGAGCTACACGTTGGCAGTCCTGACTGCCCTTTTAAATCCAACCTCACCATCTCTCTCTTTGGCAGGTGTGTATAGAGGCATTTCAGTTCAGAAACAGACTAGTGGTTTGAAAGGTGTTAGAAGAAGCAGTTCCCAAAGGGTTGGATTCTAGATCTGGATTCTTGAATTCTAGATCTGCAGCAAAGCTAAAACCAACATTTAGGGTTAGGTTTGGGTCAGGGGTACAGGTTGGGTCGGGTTTAGGTTGGGGTCAGGGGTAAAGGTTTGGGTCAGGGGTGCAGGTTGGGTCAGGTTTAGGTTGGGGTCAGGGGTAAAGGTTTGGGTCAGGGGTGCAGGTTGGGTCAGGTTTAGGTTGGGGTCAGGGGTAAAGGTTGGGTCAGGGTTGGGTTTGGTCAGGGTTAGGGTTGGGGTCAGGGGTAAAGGTTGGGGTCAGGGTTGGGGTCAGGGGTACAGGTTGGGTCAGGGTTTGGGTTGGGGTCAGGGGTAAAGGTTGGGTCAGGGTTTGGGTTGGGTCAGGGTTAGGGTTGGGGTCAGGGGTAAAGGTTGGGCCAGGATAAGTTTTGGGTCAGGGGTACAGGTTGGGCCAGGTTTAGGTTGGGGTCAGGGGTACAGGTTGGGTCAGGGTTAGGGTTGGGGTCAGGGGTACAGGTTGGGTCAGGGTTAGGGTTGGGGTCAGGGGTACAGGTTGGGTCAGGTATGGGTTGGGGTCAGGGGTACAGGTTGGGTCGGGTTTAGGTTGGGGTCAGGGGTAAAGGTTTGGGTCAGGGGTGCAGGTTGGGTCAGGTTTAGGTTGGGGTCAGGGGTAAAGGTTTGGGTCAGGGGTGCAGGTTGGGTCAGGTTTAGGTTGGGGTCAGGGGTAAAGGTTGGGTCAGGGTTGGGTTTGGTCAGGGTTAGGGTTGGGGTCAGGGGTAAAGGTTGGGGTCAGGGTTGGGGTCAGGGGTACAGGTTGGGTCAGGGTTTGGGTTGGGGTCAGGGGTAAAGGTTGGGTCAGGGTTTGGGTTGGGTCAGGGTTAGGGTTGGGGTCAGGGGTAAAGGTTGGGCCAGGTTTAGTTTTGGGTCAGGGGTACAGGTTGGGCCAGGTTTAGGTTGGGGTCAGGGGTACAGGTTGGGTCAGGGTTAGGGTTGGGGTCAGGGGTACAGGTTGGGTCAGGGTTAGGGTTGGGGTCAGGGGTACAGGTTGGGTCAGGTATGGGTTGGGGTCAGGGGTACAGGTTGGGCCAGGTTTAGGTTGGGGTCAGGGGTACAGGTTGGGCCAGGTTTAGGGTTGGGGTCAGGGGTAAAGGTTGGGTCAGGGTTAGGGTTGGGGTCAGGGGTACAGGTTGGGGTCAGGAGGCAGGTTGGGGTCAGGGGTAAAGGTTGGGCCAGGTTTAGGGTTGGGGTCAGGGGTAAAGGTTGGGTCAGGGTTAGGGTTGGGGTCAGGGGTACAGGTTGGGTCAAGGTTAGGGTTGGGGTCAGGGTTAGGGTTGGGGTCAGGGGTACAGGTTGGGCCAGGTTTAGGGTTGGGGTCAGGGGTAAAGGTTGGGTCAGGGTTAGGGTTGGGGTCAGGGGTACAGGTTGGGTCAGGGTTAGGGTTGGGGTCAGGGGTACAGGTTGGGTCAGGGTTAGGGTTGGGGTCAGGGGTACAGGTTGGGTCATGAGGCGGGTTGGGGCCAGGGGTAAAGGTTGGGCCAGGTTTAGTTTGGGGTCAGGGGTATAGGTTGGGCCAGGTTTAGGGTTGGGTTCAGGGGAAAAGGTCGGGGTCAGGGCTTGGGTTGGGGTCAGGGGTACAGGTTGGGTCGGTTGAGGTTGGGGTCAGGGGTACAGGTTGGGCCAGGTTGAGGTTGGGGTCAGGGGTACAGGTTGGGTCAGGTTTAGGTTGGGGTCAGGGGTAAAGGTTGGGTCAGGGTTTGGGTTGGGTCAGGGTTAGGGTTGGGGTCAGGGGTAAAGGTTGGGTCAGGGTTGGGGTCAGGGGTAAAGGTTGGGGTCAGGGTTTGGGTTGGGTCAGGGGTACAGGTTGGGTCAAGGTTAGGGTTGGGGTCAGGGGTACAGGTTGGGTCAGGGTTTGGGTTGGGGTCAGGGGTACAGGTTGGGCCAGGTTTAGGGTTGGGGTCAGGGGTAAAGGTTGGGTCAGGGTTAGGGTTGGGGTCAGGGGTAAAGGTTGGGTCAGGAGGCGGATTGGGGTCAGGGGTAAAGGTTGGGCCAGGTTTAGGGTTGGGGTCAGGGGTAAAGGTTGGGTCAGGGTTAGGGTTGGGGTCAGGGGTACAGGTTGGGTCAGGGTTAGGGTTGGGGTCAGGGGTAAAGGTTGGGGTCAGGGGTACAGGTTGGGCCAGGTTTAGGGTTGGGGTCAGGGGTAAAGGTTGGGTCAGGGTTAGGGTTGGGGTCAGGGTTTGGGTTGGGGTCAGGGGTACAGGTTGGGCCAGGTTGAGGTTGGGGTCAGGGGTACAGGTGGGGCCAGGTTTAGGTTGGGGTCAGAGGTACAGGGTGGGCCAGGTTTAGTTTGGGGTCAGGGGTACAGGTTGGGCCAGGTTTAGGGTTGGGTCAGGGTTAGGGTTGGGGTCAGGATTTGGGTTGGGGTCAGGGGTACAGGTTGGGCCAAGTTGAGGTTGGGGTCAGGGGTACAGGTTGGGCCAGGTTTAGGTTGGGGTCAGGGGTACAGGTTGGGCCAGGTACAGGTTGGGGTCAGGGGTACAGGTTGGGTCAGGGTTAGGGTTGGGTCAGGGATGGGTTGGGTCAGGGGTACAGGTTGGGCCAGGTTTAGGTTGGGGTCAGAGTACAGGTTGGGCCAGGTTTAGGTTGGGGTCAGAGTACAGGTTGGGTAAGGGTTAGGGTTGGGGTCAGGGGTACAGGTTTAGGGTTGGGGTCTGAAAGATTAGAAAATTTGGTCATGGCACCAACCCTTTCATCCATCTCTTAATGCTTTTGGGCAGCAATGCTAAAATGGTTCTCTTGTGGCACAATATGCGCTCGGTGAGTTTCACTGTCTTGGAAGAATGTAATACACAGCTATATCCCTCCAACCAAAATTGAGTTAATTAATGCTTACACATCTGTTCTCCCAAGAAACCATCAACATGGGTCCATAAATCCACCATGAGAGCATAGGAAGTGAGAAAAAAGAGAAGAAATGAACTCGCCAGGTTTGAAGTTACCAGTGGTTTGACCTCAGTGTAAGAAAAGTGGATGGGAGGTTTGATGGGCATAGCCTTCTGTCCTCCTTCTGGTCTGTCCCGTACAATTTGACCTTTAGGCAGAAAATAATAAAGACCCCTACTTTATGGGATGGTCACTATTCAAGTATCTAGTGAAGCATAACTATGTTGTGTGAATGTTCACTGAATTCTGTAGATGCGATGCTGAAGAGTCCCATTGTTTGCTGCAGGTCAGACGACAGCGAGGTTGAACACAGCTACTTTGGCAGAAAGTATGTTGGCGTTGGAACTGGCGGAACATTGGAGATACATGGAGACAAGAAGCTGTCCTGGACATTCCTCAACAAGACTCTCCATCCTGGACAGGGGAACGAGAAGAGCTATCGATTCGAGAGGAGCTGGGGCAACCGAGGCATCATTATTCATGTCATTAGCCCTCAAACCGGAGAGGTGCTGCACACAGATCGGTCAGTGAAACGCAGACGCATGGAAGACAGTGTCGTTTGTCGTACATTTATTAGCATTGTTTTCCTCCATGCACACATGGTTTCAGAGGTTGTTTACAAAAACAACATACAGAAAGCACTATTGTTTATACTGCACAGAAAAAGCATACATTTGTCCACGTGACCCCTCCTACCTCCAACAGAGATGCTAAGGTAACATTTCCCTTTTAGAATTGCATTTTATTTAATCACGTAATGCTTGTAAACGGACTACTCTTAAATAAAACCTCAACAGAAAACTTGCCCCAGAATACTTTGACAAAAAACATGAAATTTATACTTAACTATAAAGCATTTTAACAACTGTTGTGTTAAAAAAAGTTCTGTCAAATTAATGTCAGAAACCTACAAAAATATGCATAATATTTATATGCAAAAAATAAATAAATACAGTTAGAAGATAAGTGAACGGATATGCAAAACTGGTTGGTAAGTAAGAAAGTAGTTATGTAATTAAGCAATTAAATGAATAGGTATGCAACTAGGTAAGAAAATAGTTGAGTATTTTTGAGAAAATTTATCTATCTATCCATCCATCTATCTATCTAGCCGTCCGTCAGTCCATTCATCCATCTATCTAGTAGTCCGTCCGTCCGTCCATCTATCCATCCATCCATCCATCTATCTAGCTGTCTGTCCATCCATCCATCTATCTAGTAGTCCGTCCATCCGTCCATCCATCTATCCATCCATCTATCCATCCATCCATCCATCCATCTATCTAGCTTTCTGTCCATCCTTCCATCCATCCATCCATCCATCTATCTAGTCGTCCATCCATCCATCCATCTATCTAGTCGTCCATCCATCCATCCATCCATCTATCTAGTCGTCATCCATCCATCCATCCATCCATCCATCTATCTAGTCGTCCATCCATCCATCCATCCATCCATCCACCCATCTATCTGGCTGTCGTCTCCGTCCATCCATCCATCTATCTAGCCGTCCGTCCATCCATCCATCCATCCATCTATCTAGTCGTCCATCCATCCATCCATCCATCCATCCATCCATCAATCCATCTATCTAGTCGTCCATCCATCCATCCATCCATCCATCCATCCATCAATCCATCTATCTAGTCGTCCATCCATCCATCCATCCATCTATCTAGTCGTCCATCCATCCATCTATCCATCCACCCATCTATCTGGCTGTCGTCTCCGTCCATCCATCCATCAATCCATCTATCTAGTCGTCCATCCATCCATCCATCCACCGATCTATCTGGCTGTCGTCTCCGTCCATCCATCCATCAATCCATCTATCTAGCTGTCCATCCATCCATCCATCCATCCACCCATCTATCTGGCCGTCATGTCTACATCTATCTAGCTGTCTGTCCATCCATCCATCCATCCATCCATCCATCCACCATCCATCCATCCATCCATCCATCTATCTATCTATCTAGCCATCCATCCATCCATCCATATAACTAAGTACTTATTTATGAATAGATCGTTGAGAAAATAGGTAAGTAGGTAGGTGAGTGTATGGGTTAGAGGTTAGGTAGATCAATAGATAAGTGATTTTAAGTATGTAAGATTTATTTATAGAGCAAATTATACTCTCAAAGTTCCGAAAAGCACGTAGCAAACTTGGTTTATTCACTGAGTGCTCAGCACAAAGCATTGAAGGGAGGCTGTAAAATAGTTAAAACCTCAGATGAAGATAGATTAATTGATCCGGTGATCTTTTCACTGCTTCTCTTCAGCTTTGAAATGAAAGCTGCATGCGGCGAGCTGCCAAAAGAGTAGTGAACGCAGCCAAGTTTCGGTTTGGATGTTTTCAGTGATGGTTATAATTTTCTGGGTGAATGGAATAACAAAGAAGATAAATAGTTTTTTTCTGGAGGAACTTTCCCTCTGATCTTGATGGACTAGCGGTTTCGACTTCAGTTCATCTGCTAAAAGTTACTTTCTATTGGTGCCAGTGTGTGTTTGTGGCTAAAGAGCTTTTTACAAATGGGCTGTCGAAGCAAACAGCGCTTTCATAGCAGGCGATTGATTCGCAAGCTTTTCTCCTTCCAAATAAATATGCTCACTATTGGATACCAGAGTTCGATACAATCAGTCTCAGTCAGCGTGCTTACTGGCTTCTGTAAGGGTTCTGGACTACGCCGTGATTAATACCAGTGACCCACTTTCACACTTGTGTGTCTTTGCAGCTTCGACACATACAGGAGCAAGGACGAGAGCAGGCGGCTGGCCCAGTATGTGGAGGAGGTGGAGAACGGGCTGATCCTGGCCATGGTGGTTAATGATGAGGGGTCCAACAACCTGGAAGATCAGGCCAAGAAGGCTCTCACCAAACTCGGGAGCAAGCACTTCCATCGCATTGGCTTCAGGTAACTTGGCACATCTCTAAAACATTGATGCTGAGAGGTGTGAGGAGCACGTTCTATACTTGCTTCCATTCAGATTTCTGGTGAAAGACTATTTTCTGTTCAGTGGGATGGGTGGGAATTAACTGTGAAGTCCCCCAAGGCTCGATTTCAGGCCCAGGTTTATTTGAATGTAACATGCTTCTATTTTGTGAAGATTCACATCAATTGATGGCACTTATATGTAGATGATATGTATATATAGTAATGCTAATATCTTCTAGACTGGTTGTGCCCTGTAGACCAGGCCATACAAATACTAGTATTTAGGTTTCAAATTATTTTTCTTTTTGGTTTCATCAATGTCAATGAAACAAACAAACAGGCAGTCTATCTAACAGCATTAAACTTAATTGAATCCCCCCTCCCCACTCTCTCTTTTTTTCTCTCTCTCTCTTCTCTCAAAGAAAACCCAAAGAAAAGTTACATTTTTATTTTACAGTGACAAAAGTACATGCTTCGTATTGCATTCGCTGCTGTCTCTCACTGAGAAGATTCGCCTCGCCCCTCTTGTTTTCTCAGAAATAAATATGTATTTACAAATAATTATATATAGGTACTCTGGAAGTACACTTTTCTTATTGCAAATACTCGATAATTTGGAGTTCATAATCTTAAGTGATGCCAATTAATCTTTCTACGAGAAGAACACAGACATTAGATTCTTTTATGGTATTTTTTTCATATAATTGAACGCTTTGTTAATATATGTCACTATAGATCTCTTGATAAAACCTGAAGCCTGTGCACTACATTTCTATGGTTTGTAAACAGTTTGTAAATGTTAATTTCTGGTCGAATTATGCCTCGTAAAGTATGAAATCAAACTTCTAAGAGATAATTATTTCTGGGGGATGCTTAGGAAATGATTTGTGCTCATAAAGCTGCTATTTACAAGATCGAGGCTCGCTTATGAGAAATTAATCTGCGTAACTGTGACGAATCACAACTTTGGAGGCATCCATTAAAATCCCAATGAACCCCGGGCAGCACATTTAGAGTTGTTTAGATGTGATGATTGGGGTTTGCAATCAAAACCTCTGACGGCTTTTAAAGATTGACGGTTTGACTACGCAGCAGGATTTCAGCCAGTCTTCAGCAGAGCGAGAACCAAACTCGGCGGCGGCTGCGTGCTCTCCAGCGCTCCTGGTGACTGCAGAGAGGAGAGAGATCACCCGATCTAACCATGCAATTCATGCCACGAGATGTAGAGGTCGCCAGAGCTCTGGTCCCGAGGAAGCTAGGGATCAGGGGTGTAGTAGGGGCTATAAACAAACGAATACTCAGTGTGCCTACTTGTTTCCCGGGACTGTTTGGGTATTACAACTTCTGATGATTGCGTCACGGTGGCGCAGTGGGTAGCACGGTCGTCTCACAGCAAGAAGGTCGCTGGTTCGAGCCTCGGCTGGGTCGGTTGGCATTTCTGTGTGGATCTCCTCGTGATCGCGTGGGTTTTCTCCGGGTGCTCCGGTTAACTCCACAAGAACAAACACATGCGGTAGAAGAGAATTGAGTAAGAACGATTGTTCATAGAGTTAAAGTGTGAATGAGTGTGTGTGAATGTTTCCCAGCGATGGGTTGCGGCTGGAAGGGCATCTGCTGCGTAAAACATATGCCAGAGAGTTGGCGGTTCATTCCGCTGTGGAGACCCCGAAAGGGAAGAAAGCCGACACGAAGATGAATGTCTTCTGATGATCAGTAATTGCGTGTACCCTCAGTATACTCACTTGTTTTGCTGATTAGACTTCCCCAATTGAACTTTGACTTTTGTCATTTTTTTGCTCACTTTTATATAAAGTTTGGGTTGAGTAAGTTAAGGTGGAAAATAGTGCACCACCTTTTTTTTAAGGACTACACCACTGCTAGGGACTCACTGACACCACATTTCTTTCACTACGAGAACTTTGAGCTGAGTCCCTGCCGATACGACTACTTTCTAATAAATTTTCACTTTTAATACTCCTTTCTCAAATAGTTAACTAGTAGCTAGTAAACGTGTTAATAACTAGCTGAATCAATCACGAGTTACAGACGGATTATGTGTTAATAAAGCATTCATAATCACTCTGAGTAATTGTTACTCTGAATAATAAGAGGCTTTTTAATTAGTTTATTAATCATGTATTAACTACATTATCTCATTAATCACTTACAGATATTAAATAGTGAAAAGCTAAATGATTAACTGCAATAAAGCATAGAAGTTGTGTTCTTAAGAATACGATAGACACTTATAAACCAGGATTAAAGTTATGTTTATAAAATGCTTATAAATGTGTGATTACTTAGAAATAACGGTTTAGAAATTAATGATCAACTATCTGTTGATGCTTAATACGTTTTCAGTTGAGTGTAGTTGTTATAAAGTGCTTCCAAAGTAGCGTTCCCTTGACGGTCAATATCAGTGTTTTTCATGAATAATGTCTAGCGTCGTCCTGTATCGGATTCTTCTGAAGAATTGATTTCAAAGTTGCGTTTGTTGGTTTTTAAAGTCTCCTAAAAGTCAGCTTTTTGCTTTTTGTTATTGCACTCGGGCAGCCAGATGTAATGAGTTTTGCTTTGCAATCTCGGAACTGTGATTTGGTGATAATTGGAAGCTGATTCCCTTCGATGGGAAATTGATGGGAGTTTAACGAGCTGCTGAGTGATGTCTTCAAAGCTGCGAGTATCTGAGGAAAGTTGGGAGGCTCCTCGGCGGTGACGGAGTACTTTGAGAGCGCTGAGTGACTGGAGAAAACCGCAGCAGCTCTGCAGCGCAGATGAAGAATGCTTGGCCTGCAGTCTTTCATGAAGGCTTCCGCCCATAGACCAGTGCTTCTCAAACAGTGGGGTGCACCCCCCCCAAGGACGCACCCTGGGGGGGGGGGCGCATTATCAGCTGCATTGATAACGTGACCATCCCTGCCAGACCTAGACCATGTTTTCTGGGGGAATTCCAGCTGTGCCAGACAATCGCCAGATTTGGCCCAAATCCTTTTGCAGACGGGGTTTCCTTGCACAACGCACCAATACACCATCTCTAACTCACATAACTAGTGTAGCACAACTTGGCCCAAGCACATCCAAGAATTAACTGAACAGAGTCTGGAGTCCAAATAAGGACCACACATGGCCCACATCTGGCCCGAGTCCAAACTAACTTTACATTTAACATTCAGTTATTGTGAGCTGCTCTCGCCCTGTGCTAGACTCGAACCCTGTCTGATCCGCATACTGTATGCCAGATGGATGCCAAACGTGGGCCAAATCATTTCTGGTGCTCCGTGTTGCATCAGATTTGTGCTCGCATCAGGAAGGCTCCTCGAGTCAGAGGCTGCCATCGACTGCTGGCTGAAGAAAATTGCGCTGATGATCTTGTCAGTCTGTCAGTCTCGCCGAGCAGAGCAGGGGCTGATGGGAAATGCTGTCGCTGTAATCACCCACAATCCTCTGAGAGGCAGCGGCTGCCAATCAGAGCGTCTGTCCGTGTCTTCCAGCAGACACGCAGATCTTCCCTTTCATCAGAACCACCATCTTATCCTTTCGAGGAGATGTTCTCTGTTATGTTTGTGGAGCTTTAAAGCCTCTGATGTGTTGAGATTAAAGTGAAGGACGTGTGGAGATGAATAAAAGCATTCCTAAACTTTGCAGAGCTCATTATGGGAGAACGTTCAGGACCGGTTCTGAAGCAGATCTTTTGTCGGTGGCCCGAGGCAACAACAACCAACAGCAAAATATACAGAGCTTATCAAATTCTCCCCAAAAAATGTTGAGTCTGTGATTAGATTCCTCCAGACCTTACCCTCGAGCCGTCTGGACCTCCATCTGATCTGATGGATGCTCTCCAGATGCTTTCCAGATGCTCTCCAGATGCTCTCTGGCTGCGTGGACTCTGGATCTAATGCTCAAGCTGTAGCTGTAGCAGCTCAGGGGGGTCCGGGGCCCCTCCCTCACACAGAGAGCCTCGCTACTGCTGCTGCTTCTGATATTATCCTGAATTACGATAAGATGAGCTAGAAATGTAATGTTTGTTTAATAATCTCTCTCTCTCTCTCTCTCTATTTTTCTTTCTCTTCTTTATTTTCCTCTCTTTCTCTTTCCCCCTCATTTTCTCTCTTCCTGTTTCTCTCTATTCTTTATCTCTTTCCTTCTTTCTCTCACTGTCTTTCTCTCTGTTTTACTCTCTGTTTTTCTTTTTTGCTCACTCTCCACCCATTTATCTCTTTTTTCTCTCCACTTTCTCCGTTTCTCTCTATTTTCTCTTTATCCCCTCTCTCTTTCTTTCTTTTATTTTTCTTTCTTTCTTTCTTTTTCTTTCTCTCCATCCCTTTGTTTTCTATTTCTTTTTTCTTCCTCTTACTATCCTTCCCCTCTCTTCCTCTCTCTTTCCTTTTCTCTCTATTTTTGTCTCTTTTGCTTAATCTCTCTCCATCCCTCTTTTTTTTCTCTTTCTCTCTTCCTCTCTCCTATCTCTCTCTCTCTTTCTTTCCTTCTCTCCCATCACCCCCTTTCTTTTTTCTTTTTCTCTCTCTCTCCACCCCTCTCTAACTTTTTTCTCTCTCCCTCCCTATTTTTTTCTCTTTCTTTCTCTAATTTTATTTTTCTCTAATTTCATCTGTCTTCTCTCTTTCTCCCCACCTCTTGCTCTCTTTTTATTTCTTTTTGTTTTGTTCTCTCTATTTTCTTTTTTCTCTCTTTCTCTCTCCCCCGTCCCCCGTCCACCCTTCTGTTTTTCTCTCTTTTTTCCTTTCTCTATATATATATCTTCTCCACCTCAGCGCGCTCTGCGAGCGTTTGGAGGGCCACAGAAACTTTTATTACAAACAGCATGAAAATTAATATGCGAATACGTTTCAGTAAAAAAAGCAGAGTGTGTGAGATCCAGTGAAGAACCGTGTGCTCGTTTTCTTACACCCAATTTAAATGTAGATGTCTCCTTAATTAAATCAGCGGAGTAAAAAGTGCCGAGTCACTCCGGTCTTTCAGTTAGATTGAATCAACAAAGCTTTCCAGAAGGATGACTTTTTTCTCTTTTTTCTACTTTGGGTGCAATCGGCTGCGTTAGAAAACCTCTTGTTCTGCTCCACAGACAGCATTTCAATGCGGAAAGGACGCGCGCTGGCAGCGAGCGCAGCATCAGTATGCCAGGATGCTCTTTTTTGTCAATTAGAATGCATTAAATTCCTTCTCGGTGGCGGCGGCGGAGAATAGTGATGAGTCCAGAAGAAAGAGCTTTAATTTTGTGTTTAGATTTGTGTCTAAATTCAGGGCTCTGTGTAAATTGGAGACCAAAGCTTGTGAAAAGGTTGAAGAGTTTTTTTTGCTTCTGCTTCTGTTAAGCAGAGCTGTGAATGGTTAGAAGTTTACAGCTCACGGTTCAAGTTGGGTGGAGTTGACTCTGAGAGGGTTCTGAGGGGACTTCAGATTTCCTTTTTATCATCATTTCTGACCAGTCACTCACATCCACCAAACACCCCCCACCAGTCACTCACATCCACCAAACACACTCCACCAGTCACTCACATCCACCCAAACACACTCCACCAGTCACTCACATCCACCAAACACACTCCACCAGTCACACTCATCCACCAAACACACACCCACCAGTCACACACATCCACCAAACACACTCCACTAGTCACTTACATCCACCAAACAGTCCCCACCAGTCACAATCATCCACCAAACACCCCCCACCAGTCACTCACACCCCCAAACACCCCCACCAGTCTCACATCCACCAAACAACACCCACCCACCAATCCTCACATCCACAAACACCCCCCACCAGTCACTCACATCCACCAAAACACCACCAATCACTCACATCCACCAAACACCCCCACCAGTCACTCACATCCACCAAACACTCCACTAATCACAATCATCCACCAAACACACTCCACCAATCACTCACATCCACCAAACACCCCCCACCAGTCACTCACATCCACCAAACACCCCACCAATCACTCACATCCACCAAACACCCCCCACCAGTCACTCAACCCACCAAACACTCCACTAATCACAATCATCCCAAACACACTCCCCAATCACTCACATCCACCAAAACACACCCAACAATCACTCACATCCACCAAACACCCCACCAGTCATCCACAAAACACCCCCCCACCAGTCACTCAATCCACCAAACACCCCCACCAGTCACAATCATCCACCAAACCCCCCACCAGTCACTCACATCCACCAAACCCCCATCAGTCACTCACATCCACCAAACACCCCCACCAGTCACAATCATCCACCAAAACACCCCCCACACAGTCACTCACATCACACCCAAACACACTCCACCAGTCACACTCATCCAAAAACACACTCCACCAGTCACACATCCACCAAACACCCCCCACCAGTCACAATCATCCACCAAACACCCCCCACCAGTCACTCACATCCACCAAACACATTCCACCAGTCACACACATCCACCAAACACACTCCACTAGTCACTTACATCCACCAAACAGTCCCCACCAGTCACAATCATCCACCAAACACCCCCCACCAGTCACTCACATCCACCAAACACCCCCATCAGTCACTCACATCCACCAAACACCCCCACCAGTCACAATCATCCACCAAAAACACCCCCCACCAGTCACTCACATCCACCAAACACACTCCACCAGTCACCACCAAACACACCACCAGTCACACACACCACACACAAACACCCCCCACCAGTCACAATCATCCACCAAACACCCCCCACCAGTCACTCACATCCACCAAACACATTCCACCAGTCACACACATCCACCAAACACACTCCACTAGTCACTTACATCCACCAAACAGTCCCCACCAGTCACAATCATCCACCAAAACACCCCCCACCAGTCACTCACATCCCCCAAACACCCCCCACCAGTCACTCACATCCACCAAACACACCCCACCAACACTCAAACCACCAAACACCCCCCACCAGTCACTCACATCCACCAAACACACCCCACCAATCACTCACATCCACCAAACACCCACCCACCAGCACACATCCACCGAACACTCCACTAATCACAATCATCCACCAAAACACACACCAAAAACAGCACACCAAACACACACCAATCACGCACATCCACCAAACACCCCCCACCAGGCACGCACATCCACCAAAACACACCCCACCAATCACTCATCCACCAAAACACCCCCCACCAGTCTCCACCACCAAACACACTCCACCAATCACTCACATCCACCAAACACACTCCACCAGTCACACACACACCAAACACACTCCACCAGTCACTCACATCCACCAAAACACACTCCACCAGTCACACTCATCCACCAAACACACTCCACCAGTCACACACATCCACCAAACACACTCCACCAGTCACACACATCCACCAAACACACTCCACCAGTCACACTCATCCACCAAACACACTCCACCAGTCACACACATCCACCAAACACACGCCACCAGTCACTATCCACCAAACACACTCCACCAGTCACTCACATCCACCAAACACATTCCCAGTCACAACATCCACCAAACACACTCCACTAGTCACATCCACCAAACAGTCCCACCAGTCACAATCATCCACCAAACACACCCACCAATCACGCACATCCACCAAACACCCCCACCAGGCACGCACATCCACCAAACACCACACACAATCATCCACCAAACACACTCCACCAATCACGCACATCCACCAAACACCCCACCAGAACACACAATCAAACACACCCCACCAACACCACACACCAAACACCCCCACCAGTCACGCACATCCACCAAACTCACAACTAACACCAAGCAATATCACATCCAAACACACTCCAAATTCCAATACGCCTCAACAATCCACACAAACACACCCCACCAATCACTCACATCCACCAAACACCCCCCACCAGTCACAATCATCCACCCAAACACCCCCCACCAGTCACTCACATCCACCAAACACCCCCCCACCAGTCACAATCATCCACCAAACACACACCCCCACCAAGTCACCTCACATCCACCAAACACCCCCATCAGTCACTCACATCCACCAAACACCCCCCACCAGTCACAATCATCCACCAAACACCCCCCACCAGTCACTCACATCCACCAAACACACTCCACCAGTCACACTCATCCACCAAACACACTCCACCAGTCACACACATCCACCAAACACCCCCCACCAGTCACAATCATCCACCAACACCCCCCCACCAGTCACTCACATCCACCAAACACATTCCACCCAGTCACACACATCCACCAAACACACTCCACTAGTCACTTACATCCACCAAACAGTCCCCACCAGTCACAATCATCCACCAAACACACCCCCCCACCAGTCACTCACATCCCCCAAACACCCCCACCAGTCCACTCACATCCACCAAACACACCCCACCAATCACTCACATCCACCAACACCCCCCACCAGTCACTCACATCCACCAAACACACCCCACCAATCACTCACATCCACCAAACACCCCCCACCAGTCACTCACATCCACCAAACACTCCACTAATCACAATCATCCACCAAACACACTCCACCAATCACTCACATCCACCAAACACACCCCACCAATCACTCACATCCACCAAACACACCCCACCAGTCACTCACATCCACCAAACACACTCCACCAATCACTCACATCCACCAAACACACTCCACCAATCACTCACATCCACCAAACACCCCCCACCAGTCACTCACATCCACCAAACACACCCCACCAATCACTTTTGTTCTGCTCTGTTTTTGGAGTCAGCCTCTAGTGGCCGCTCAGGGAACTGCATTTCAGTCACTTCCTGTCGAGCTTTAAGTGGGAAAGGAGGAAGTTGCCTCTTGGGCTGTGCTTGACTTTTGCGAATTGTTTATACATTAACTCGCTAATGGTAATGATTAATTAAATGTAGTTTTTATACACTGTAAAATCAAATGGTATACTTTACTTGAGAAATGCTATTATATTTACTTGAATTTACCCAAATGTTAGATTTAAGTTAAGTATTAGTACTCTAAATATTTATTCAAACAATTTACCAACAAAACTCGAAAATATATGTATATATATATGTATGTGTGTATATATATATATATATATATATATATATATATATATATATATATATATATATATATATATATATATGTGCGTGTGTATGCGTATATATATACATACACAGATAGACTAATTGATTGATTAGTTAATAGATAGATAGATATAGGATAAACACAAAGAATCTGTGTGTGTTGGGTATTGTTACCATGAAAAACTTCAGAAAGATACTCTGGAATGTTATATAATTGTTGTGGATCATCATGGATCATGGATGTTCCAACTCTGTTCCAGAATCACTTTCAGAAGACTAAAGAACCCGGTGTGTTCTAAACGAATCGCCATGGTTACCGAGAGATTCTGAATTAGAATTTTCTGCAAACACCGCTCCAGGAGACGGCGATCTTGACAAACAAACACAACTCGAGCTAATTGAAGTGTTTCTAGATATTGAGAGAGGGCTGGTGACTCTTTATGGCAAAGGTAGAACACGAGGAGTTGTTGATGTTGGAATCTGTGACACACATTTTACACTTTGAGCAAAAAGCAGCATTTACGCTCCTCGCGCTCGTTCCTCCATCTGACTGCTGAAGCATCTTTTGAGAAACAGCTCTGATGACTTGCTAGGACTCGTTATATTCAGCACAGAGCTCACGCTACATCGCACAAGCATTTAAACACACCCCACACCCTCTTTCTCTCTCTCCCCCCCTCTCTCGTTCTCCCTCTATATCTCTTTCTCTCTCTCCCTCTCTCTCTCGTTCTCCCTCTATATCTCTTTCTCTCTCTCCCTCTCTCTCTCGTTCTCCCTCTATATCTCTTTCTCTCTCTCCCTCTCTCTCTCTCGTTCTCCCTCTCTCACTCTCTATTTTCTCTCTCAATCCTCTCTTCTCTCTCTTGTTCTCTCCCCCTTCCCTCTCTGTCTCTTTCTCTCTTTTTCCTCCCCTCTTTCACTCTCTCTCAATCCTCTCTTCTGTACATCTCCTCTCTCTGTTGCCCCCCCTCTTTCACTCTCTCTCTTTTCTCTCTCAACCCTGGGTCTGGGTGGTTCTAGGGTGATTTTGTGAAATAATTGAATTCCGATGATTTTTAATCAAACTTACCTTAGACAATTAATTTTTCCCAAAGCTTTTTCTGTTCTATTCCTTTCCAACAATATCTTGTAACGAATCACCGAAGCCCTAATAGAACAATTCTGAAATAACATACACTTAAAAACAATGAAACTCAGTGATGTAACAATTGATATAAATAAAATCACTATTTAGCGACTACAATCATATCACAGGAATGCTATCCTTAGTGGTTTGTTGAACCTTTAGCTTCTGAACGCATATAAAACCAGGTGTGAAATAGAAAAGCCAGTAATAAAATCAAAATTGAATATTAAAGACATATGTTTTAAAAATTATTATATGGCTTTACCATATTTTAGTAACTGAAAGTTATCGTAACAAACATGTACACCTTTGGATTGCACTCTTTTTTAAATTTCTTATCAAACAGGCAAAACATTTTTTAGTGCTGTCAATTGATATAAATTTTGTATACATGGTGTGGCAATTAATTAATCAAATCAATCACATTTAATCGCAAATGCATAGACATTGGTTTTTTAATTTTTTTTTCTGTTGAATACAAATCTATAATTTAGGCTACAGTGGTCATGACATTCTTTTAAATAAATAAACACAAAGCTAGGAATTAGGTTACAGTAGATGATAATCGTAACTTACTGACCACAAACATTAGCTCGTTATGGTTTAGTCGACAAAATCCCAAATGTTTTAGTCACAGAGAATAAAATGTTTTAGTCCAGTTTTAATCAATGTAGATTAATATTTATTTGATACATTTTAGTTTTTTAATAAGTTATTAAAACTATTTGAAGTGCGTATTTTAATTCATTTAATAAATTAATGCTCCATTTAACATTGTGAGATTGTCGATTAATAAATACAATGATGCATATGAATGGTTTAAAGATTATGTAAAATATAATGTTGACATAACCTTCAAACTCAAACACAAGCAGTGAGTGGAGCTTCTCTCTCCACATCCATGTGGTCCGCCTACGTGAAGTTGATTGGCGTCCAGACGGGCGAATCAGGGAACAGCTGGAGTTCCCTGTGAGCTCTCATAGGACGCTAGAACAGAGCTGGTGACAACAAGAGGAAGAGAGGCACATCGCTGCCGAATCAGTCTCGAATCATGAAAAGCACAAATGCCAGCATTTTGAGCGTGTAACCGTCTCCCCAAAAATATTTTCGTCCACTCTTGCCTCTCGTCAAAATTTCTTCACAACATAAACGTTTTTATCTCGTCAGCATTTTACTATCGTCACGAGAAAATCCTGCGTCAACAAAAAAATGTCGTTAGCGCCATCGTTGACGAAAGCAACTTCGTCATCCTTTTCATTTTGCATCTTGTTAGTTTTGTTACTAGCTTGCCACAGTGTCTAATGTTACAGATCTGTGGGGGACCGTGCACATTAATTGAGTTAAAAATATCAATATGTTTTTTTTCTGTGATTAATAAATGTAATTAGTGCGTTAAATTCCCAGCCCTAATCTCGCAGCCTCTCTCGCTGATGCCTCTGTTGTGCAGGGTGGAGAACTCCACCCTGGCAGAGCATAAAAGCAGCATCGCTGTGCTTTACCAACACCTCTCTCTCTAATGATGGTTAACATGTCACCTCAGACACGTTTGTTCCAGAGCTGAAGGAAAGATAATGATGTGTTATTCTCGTTACACGCTCGCAGCGAGCAGGTCAAGATCTCCGGGACTCTCTCACTAATTAATGTTGGACTCGAGCGCGGCGCATTCAGAGTCTGAGAACACTGAGAACATCTGCATGTGTGTGAGCGTTGATTTTCATACAATATACTTAGCTTTTATTACTCTCTCTCTCTCTCTCTCTCTCTCTCTCTCTCTCCATGCTCCTCCCTCATTCTCACACTTTCTTTATACTCTCTCTAATCTCTCTCTCTCTCTATTTCTCTCTCTGTCTCCCACACTATATTGTCTTGTTTCTTAGTCTTTCTTATTCTTCCTCTCTCTATATATTTTCTCTTTCTTTCTTTCTCTATTCCTTTCTCTCCTCTTTCTCACACTATTGTGTTGCGCTCTCCTTTTTCTCAGTATTGCTTTATTTTCTCCCTCTCTCTTGCTTTGTGTCTTCTCTCTTATTATTCTCTCTCTCTCTCTCTCTTCTCTCGTTCTCTCTCCATTTCTCTTCTATCTTTTCTCATTCTTCTCTCTCTCTATGTCTCTCTCTCTCTCTCTCTCGATTGATCTCTCCTCTCTCTCGCTGTCCTCTCTTTCAATCTCTCTCTCCTCTCTCTTCTCTCTTCTCTCTCTATCTTTCATCTCTCTTTCTTCTCTCCTCTCTCTCTCTCTTTTTATCACCCTCTGGTTAGTTGGTTCGTTGATCGATTGATGAATTGGTTGATTGATTTGTTGATTATTAGATTGATTGATTGGTTGATTGATTTGCTCAATGGATTCATTGTTTGGTTGGTTGATTGATTCGTTTATTATTTGATTTATTGATATGTTGGTTGATTTATTGATTGCTTTACTTATTGATTGATTTATAGGTTGATCGGTTTGCTTAATGGATTAATTGGTTGGTTGGTTGATTGATTCATCAATTGATTAATTCATTAATTTATTGATTGATCCATCAACCCTCGGTGATGCACATTCTCACTGGCTGACATTATTTTTGGTATAATTTAGATAATAAACTGAATGGAAGCAATTACTCATCATATGAAAGGATTTAGCCTCTTTTTTTCATCAAAGTTTGTGTACAGGAATTCAATCCAGATTGATTCAATGTTATTGCACATTGTGGTTTTCAACCACTGTTAACTAAACACTGCAGCCAAAGGATTTATAGAATCACGGAGAGGGACAGTTCGTACGGAAGAGAAGATCATCGGTGCTCCCTTACCCTCCCTCAAGGACCACCAGAGCGAGAAAGAGGGCTAACAAAATCACCCTGAACCCCGGCTTCCACCTTTTAGAGCTCTTGCTCTCTGGCCGCCGCTTCAGAGCCACCAACACCTGGGGCCTGATGTAAAAACGCACAAAATGGGCATAGAAATATGCGTACGCATTTTTCCACGCACATATCGGGATTTATAAAAAATAAACGTGGCGTAAATAAGTGCGCACCGTACGGATGCTCTTGACCGTGCGTACGCTCTCTTTTAGAAGAGTATGTGTTTTGGCGACACCAACTGTCCCAAATAGCAATAGCTATTTAAAAAGAAAAACTTCTAAATGATCCTATTACATCACCCAATAAATCAAATTGTATCAACCTGAATTATCATTATTAGCATTCTTAACCAGGTGCAAATACTTAGAATTTACTCATTTGTTTTAATGAATGGGCTATAAAAAGGTTTGTGCGTATATAACTTTCTCATCATAATGGATGCTCTAGCGCTGTTAGAAGACCTCGCTAATGACGCTCTACGGAGGGAGCGTGTTTTCAGAGACCGTGAAGATTTCCTTGCTCATGATGATGATTGGCTCATGAGCCGATTTCCATTTCCAAGAGCCATTCTCTTGGAATTGTGTTCTGAATTACGGCCAGTATTGGAAAGACCCTCGCGGAGAAACCATGCGCTGTGTGTTCCTGTGCAAGTATTGACCACATTAGGCCACTGGTGCTTTCCAGCGAGAGTTGGCAGAGCGATCGGGAATGTCGCAGTCATCCCTAAACCGTGTCATGCCATATGTATGGGACGCCATAGTGGGGATGGCACCCCGATACATCCGTTTACCTTACACGCAAGCTGAACAGGCCAACATCAAAATGCAATTTGCAGCAATCGCCGGTTTTCCCAATGTACTCGGTGCTGCTGACTGCACTCATGTTGCAATAAAGGGACCATCTGAGAATGAATTTGCTTTTGTTAACCGAATTATTGGTGGTAATAATATGCAGGGAGATCATACATATTCAAAATGGGCGGTCTTAAACTCCAAATATAGTTATTTCGGGAGGAGATTGGGGTAAGCAATACGCACGTGCACCTGCGCACAATATTCAGATAATTGTGATTTATAAAGCGAACCTTGCGCAGGTTCTGGCGTACGTACGGTTTTATGAATCTGAAAACTTTTGTGCGTACGCAAATTCTGCCTTATGTGCGTACGCACACTTTAAGGATTACATCTACGCAAAGTTTTATACATGAGGCCCCAGGACTGTACGGCACAAACAGAGCTTCTTTCCCCAAGCTATCCATCTGCTGAACTCTTAGCTCTCAGCTCCCCGTCATCAGTTACCTGCACCTTCACTACTCTATCTCATAGCCTGATGTTAATTGCTTGTTAGTTGTGTTGCACTTTACTGTGCTTATGTTGTTTGTATTGTACTTATGTTGTTTGCACTGGCCACAGGAAAGTCCTTGCGTGTGCACACACACACATTGGCAATAAAGCTAGATTCTGACCAGAGTTCAATTACCAGTCTCTGACAGTGGATTTAACTCTGATTAAACTCTGAGCCGAATGTCCTATCGTCGCTCTACACAGGAGAGATCATGGAATCTCAACCAGCTTGTTCCTCCGGACAAAGATACAGAGTAACCTTTTGGCTCCTCATGAATTCTTATCAAGGTGATCACAGGGCCACTCTCACTCAGCATTCACTCCGGTGTGCGCTTTAGTCTCCGGTCAAGCTGACGTGCATGTTTCTCAACCATAGTAGAAACCAATCAAGTTCAAATAAGTGCGTGCACACGTTTCCCCTGCTCTGAAACACAGTTAAACCCTGCCGAGCACAGGTCACGCATTCATTACCAGGCACATATTGTCTTTACAGACTCCAGGAGTCTGTCAGCATTTGTTAGCTGTTGTTTTCTACATGTGAGAAAAGCCAAACGCTCTTAAAAACAAAGTGGTGGTTGCATTCATCGTGATTTTCTCAAAGACTCGTCGCTGATTTGAAGCTAATGATGTGTCCCGAGGAGACGGATGTCGTTCTGTGTTCGTATCAATGCGCTCTCGCTTTAAGATGCGCTGAAAGTCATTAGACGCTTTTCCAGCCCTGGGGAAACTCGTTTAATCCTCTCGAGCTGCCTCCCTCCTGCTGAGCCAACGCGTGTCTGTGTTTGTGTTTGTCTGAGTGGATTAGAAAGCAGCTCGGTTGTATCAAGTGTGAAAAGCGTTTGAGGTGCACTTAAAGCACAAAGGCTGCGCCGAAAGGTAGACTGTGTGAGGAAAGCATCTTCTGAGATGTCTGCGCTTTATGAGCGTACAAGAGGAAGAGGTCAGAGGAGAATGAGAGATGGGGATTGTGTATCTGATTCATCACTCAAAAGCTTACGCTCATTCTAACTGCTAGAAGTCTGGGGAAACCTTTTGGGGACGTGTACAAATTCTTTTATTTTCTAGACTGTGTGCTTTAACTAGTTCACACAACTGTTTTATTGCAGACTCAGAGGTAACTCGGTGCTAATATTAGTTTACAAATATCAGTTTCTCACTGTAATGTGTAGTTTCCAATCTATTTGGAGAGTTGTCATTTGTTTTAAAACAATAATTCAAATATACTTAAATGTTTATGGCTACAAAAGAGTAAATATTTGGTTCAATATATTTTAAGAAAGTTAAATTGTACACTTAATAAAGACATAGACTTTGATGGTTTATTACATTAAAAATTAACATGTTGGGATTAGATCATTTTAACATTCAATGCCACAAAGAACTTTTTTTAATGAATTTTTTTATAAATTTGTGTTCGGCTAAACATCCTGCGATCAAATCACAATTTTTTTAATTGTCCGCCTGTCCTGCATCATTGAAAAGCAAATCATATCCTCCTCGATGTTCTATCTCTGATGAACTTTTCCAGTTTCTCAGCAGCATCTACGTTCTTTGCGCCAAGAGAGTGAGTTTGGTGAACTCGCCATTTTTTCTTGGATCAGTTCAGCTAACACCATTGACTTTTCTTTTCATGACATGGCTCTTGCATTATAATGAGTAAGTGTTTGGTTGGTTGGTTGGTTGACTGGCTGGCTAAGAGGTTGGTTGACTGGTTGGTTAAGTGGATGGGTGGTTAGCTAAGTGGTTGGTTTGTTTGTTTTAATAAGTGGTTGGTTGGTTAGCTGGATGGCTGAGTGTCTGGCTGTCTTGATAAAGGGTTGGTTTACTGGTTAAGTGTTTGGTTTGTTGGTTAAGTGGTTGGTCGGTTTACTGGTTAAGTGGTTGGTTGGTTGGTTGTTTTGTTGGTTAAATGGTTGATTGGTTGGCTGGCTGGCTGGCTAAGTGGTTGGGTTGGTTAAGTGTTTAGTTGTTTGGTTTGTTGCTTAAGTGGTTGGTCGATTTACTGGTTAAGTGTTTGGTTGTTTGGTTTGTTGCTTAAGTGGTTGGTCGATTTACTGGTTAAGTGTTTGGTTGTTTGGTTTGTTGATTAAGTGGTTGGTCGGTTTACTGGTTAAGTGGTTGGTTGGTTGTTTTGTTGGTTAAATGGTTGATTGGTTGGCTGGCTGGCTAAGTGGTTGGTTGGTTAAGTGTTTAGTTGTTTGGTTTGTTGCTTAAGTGGTTGGTCGATTTACTGGTTAAGTGTTTGGTTGTTTGGTTTGTTGCTTAAGTGGTTGGTCGATTTACTGGTTAAGTGTTTGGTTGTTTGGTTTGTTGCTTAAGTGGTTGGTCGATTTACTGGTTAAGTGTTTGGTTGTTTGGTTTGTTGCTTAAGTGGTTGGTCGATTTACTGGTTAAGTGTTTGGTTGTTTGGTTTGTTGCTTAAGTGGTTGGTTGGTTTACTGGTTAAGTGGTTGGTTGGTTAAGTGTTTAGTTGTTTGGTTTGTTGCTTAAGTGGTTGGTCGATTTACTGGTTAAGTGTTTGGTTGTTTGGTTTGTTGCTTAAGTGGTTGGTCGATTTACTGGTTAAGTGTTTGGTTGTTTGGTTTGTTGCTTAAGTGGTTGGTCGGTTTACTGGTTAAGTGTTTGGTTGGTTGGTTGGTTGTTTTGTTGGTTAAATGGTTGATTGGTTGGCTGGCTGGCTGGCTAAGTGGTTGGTTGGTTGGTTAAGTGTTTGGTTGTTTGGTTTGTTGATTAAGTGGTTGGTCGGTTTACTGGTTAAGTGGTTGGTTGGTTGTTTTGTTGGTTAAATGGTTGATTGGTTGGCTGGAGGGCTGGCTAAGTGGTTGTTTGGTTAAGTGTTTGGTTGGTTGGTTTGTAGGTTAAGTGGTTGGTTGGTTGGTTGTTTTGTTGGTTAAATGGTTGATTGGTTGGCTGGCTGGCTGGCTAAGTGGTTGGTTGGTTAAGTGTTTAGTTGTTTGGTTTGTTGCTTAAGTGGTTGGTCGATTTACTGGTTAAGTGTTTGGTTGTTTGGTTTGTTGCTTAAGTGGTTGGTCGATTTACTGGTTAAGTGTTTGGTTGTTTGGTTTGTTGGTTAAGTGGTTGCTCGGTTTACTGGTTAAGTGTTTGGTTGTTTGGTTTGTTGGTTAAGTGGTTGCTCGGTTTACTGGTTAAGTGGTTGGTTGGTTGGTTGTTTTGTTGGTTAAATGGTTGATTGGTTGGCTGGCTGGCTGGCTAAGTGGTTGGTTGGTTAAGTGTTTAGTTGTTTGGTTTGTTGCTTAAGTGGTTGGTCGATTTACTGGTTAAGTGTTTGGTTGTTTGGTTTGTTACTTAAGTGGTTGGTCGATTTACTGGTTAAGTGTTTGGTTGTTTGGTTTGTTGGTTAAGTGGTTGCTCGGTTTACTGGTTAAGTGTTTGGTTGTTTGGTTTGTTGGTTAAGTGGTTGCTCGGTTTACTGGTTAAGTGGTTGGTTGGTTGGTTGTTTTGTTGGTTAAATGGTTGATTGGTTGGCTGGCTGGTTAAGTGGTTGGTTGGTTAAGTGTTTAGTTGTTTGGTTTGTTGCTTAAGTGGTTGGTCGATTTACTGGTTAAGTGTTTGGTTGTTTGGTTTGTTGCTTAAGTGGTTGGTCGATTTACTGGTTAAGTGTTTGGTTGTTTGGTTTGTTGCTTAAGTGGTTGGTCGATTTACTGGTTAAGTGTTTGGTTGTTTGGTTTGTTGCTTAAGTGGTTGGTAGGTTTACTGGTTAAGTGGTTGGTTGGTTAAGTGTTTAGTTGTTTGGTTTGTTGCTTAAGTGGTTGGTCGATTTACTGGTTAAGTGTTTGGTTGTTTGGTTTGTTGCTTAAGTGGTTGGTCGATTTACTGGTTAAGTGTTTGGTTGTTTGGTTTGTTGCTTAAGTGGTTGGTCGATTTACTGGTTAAGTGTTTGGTTGTTTGGTTTGTTGCTTAAGTGGTTGGTCGGTTTACTGGTTAAGTGTTTGGTTGGTTGGTTGGTTGTTTTGTTGGTTAAATGGTTGATTGGTTGGCTGGCTGGCTGGCTAAGTGGTTGGTTGGTTGGTTAAGTGTTTGGTTGTTTGGTTTGTTGATTAAGTGGTTGGTCGGTTTACTGGTTAAGTGTTTGGTTGTTTGGTTTGTTGCTTAAGTGGTTGGTCGATTTACTGGTTAAGTGTTTGGTTGTTTGGTTTGTTGCTTAAGTGGTTGGTCGATTTACTGGTTAAGTGTTTGGTTGTTTGGTTTGTTGCTTAAGTGGTTGGTCGGTTTACTGGTTAAGTGTTTGGTTGGTTGGTTGGTTGTTTTGTTGGTTAAATGGTTGATTGGTTGGCTGGCTAAGTGGTTGGTTGGTTGGTTAAGTGTTTGGTTGTTTGGTTTGTTGATTAAGTGGTTGGTCGGTTTACTGGTTAAGTGGTTGGTTAATTGTTTTGTTGGTTAAATGGTTGATTGGTTGGCTGGAGGGCTGGCTAAGTGGTTGTTTGGTTAAGTGTTTGGTTGGTTGGTTTGTAGGTTAAGTGGTTGGTTGGATGGTCGGCTGAGTGGCTGGATAAGTGGTTGGTTAGTTGGCTGGCTGTATAAGTAGTTGATTTGTTTGTAGGTTAAGTGTTTGGTTGGTTTGTTGGTTGACTTATCTTAATTTTCTTCATGACAATGCCCTTGCTTAACAATGCAACACAAAATGTGTTCCTCAACTGCATGCTGCTATCTTGTTTATTGCTGAAACTGTTAAAAAAGAGCTCTGATGCTGCCAGAGTTAGATGCACACCGTGTGTGTTTGCATCCAGACCCTTCTTGATTAGAAAGCTGTAGGTTAGACATTAGGGTAATTAAAAAATATATATTTTAAAAGGGAAGGTTACAGAGCGTTAGCAGAGAACAGATTTAGTACTGCAGAAAAGTTAGTAGA
This sequence comes from Danionella dracula, assembly GCA_900490495.1. Lineage (NCBI taxonomy): Eukaryota > Metazoa > Chordata > Actinopteri > Cypriniformes > Danionidae > Danionella > Danionella dracula. The sequence goes on from UELW01000955.1 coordinate 159,093, forward strand.
GAAGAGTCCAACAGTATGTCAGAAGATAATGATCAGTTAGAACAAACTTGATTAGTTATATGAGAATAAGTAGAAGAGACCAGGGTAGAGTTATCATAGTATTTTGTATAGAGATGTTCATCGAAGGAAGGGGTTGGTTCACCCTCTCAGGGATTTAAACCCACAAACCTGGCGTAACTAGCACCATGCCCTACTGACTGAGGAGGTGGGTGTGGACACGATAATTAGCCCCATGGTCCCACCGCTGCTGTATCTGGGCCAGACAAAGCAAGTCTGACGCTGGAGTGGCAGCGCTCTCTCTTTCACTCTGGAACTCGAGGCATGAAATCCTCACAGATATATGGCATGAGTCCCCGTCGTCCCTCATCCGGCCTACTTTCTCTCTGATATATTTTTTCACTCGCCGCTCTCCAGGCTTACAGTGCTGCTGCAGGACTCATGGAGTCCAAACTCCAGGAACTTCATGCATTATGTGTGACACTCAGATTCTCTTCTGGTGTATTGAGTGACACACACAGAGCAGGCGGTGATTGATTGGCAGCGCAGCATGGGGCACAGTTCCATTCTGTCACATGATCCAATGTTTCTAAAGAAGCTAGCATCCTATACACGATTCTCTCGCTCAAGCTCCGCCCCCTCCAGATATTGATCTTTCTAAAGGTTTTTAATCATAATTTCGAGGACTATCTCTCTTTGTTCTGTCAGCTGTTCTCACAGATACTCTACCAAAAACATAGCAATAGAATTATCTGATTTTATAGTTCTTGCTTTCTTTTTTATTATAATAATATACTAGTTTATCGATTTTACCATTTTACTTCGTGTCTCATGGAGTTTTTAGGTTGACTAATACTTTTTATATGCTATTACGGTTGCTATTATATCTTTTTTTGTTTTCATTACATTAGACTTTTATTATTATAAAAACATACTTTTTTGTAGTTTTGGTATTTTGTCATTTTTTTATTCATTATTTTAGTTTGGTTAGAATTTCGTCTCATCTTTTTAAAAATTTATTTTTTGTCATCTATTTTATTAGATATTTTTTTTTTTTTTTAGAATGGATTTGTTTTTGTTATTTTTAATTATGGTTAATTGTTTGGTTGTAATTTTATTCATTAGATATATATTGATATTTTTGACTATTTAATAAATAATAAATAAATAAATAAAATATATGTTTGTTTGTTTACTTTAATGCCTTTTAATAATGTTTATGTATTTGTTGTGTTATTTACTGTTTTCATTTATTTAACTACTTATGATTAAATAAATGAATACATTTAGATTTGTTGTGTAATAAAATATTGCTAACAATGTATTAAATTATGTATATATATATATATATATATATATATATATATATATATATATATATATATATATATATATATATATATATATATATATATATATTATATATATATATAAAGATTTGTGAAGAATTCTCAATTGTACATTTTTTTATCAAATAACTTTTAGTTTTTTTATATTTTAATAATTTTTTTTGTTTGGATTATATTTTGGAAATCATTGTGATTTTCTACATCTTGTTGTGTTGATTTTTATTTACTCACATTTTGAAGTACTTTTGGTGTGGGTTTCTCAGTTTTTTTTGTCGTTGCTGTAAGTGCTCAAAATTGTAAAAAAAAAAAATGAAAGTGAAAGATAAATCTAATCTAGAAAGTGCATGTGCGCTTGTGTTGCGCAGGTAAGCCCGTGTACCTTCATACGGGAGAGGAGGTGGATGGGGTGGACATGCGCGCCGAAGTTGGTCTGCTCTCCAGAAACATTCTAATTCGAGGCGAGATGGAGCCGAGTTGCTACGGCACCGAGGCCTGCAAGTTCTTCTCCTTCGACACCTTCGGTGGGCACCTCAAGGTACCGTCTTTCTTCTCTTAGCGGCAGCTTTACTTTAAAAATCGGTTATTTGTTAATTAACTTGTGACATGGAATCTTTTGTCATCTGAGATTGCCGTTAACGCTATCGATGACTGTTTATTAGGTAGATTTTTTTAGAATGTTTCACAATGACTTAAACGTCTGTCTTCCTTGCCCAGAGCAGCTGAGACACAGATCGATTATAATGCCTCTGTCCATTAGCTTTTCTACCAACCAGTCTCTACGCGCTCAGCTATTGCAGCTAAACATTACCAGTCCGTCAAACCAGCTCAGCTGACACCGCTTTGGCTCCGGTGTGTGAGAGAGTGCATGCGAGAGGCTGACCCCTCTAGTAATTGGCCCAGATCTGACGGTCTCTTTCCCCTCCTCACCTTCGCTGTCATGCAGAAGGTTATGAACAATTTCTGCACTCGTGTTGAGATTTCCTCATGCTACAACTAGGTCATGCTGTCTTCCGAGATCTGAAGAAACTTCTGCTGCCTCACTGGAACGATTTTGTAGAGCGTAAACATGAAAACAAATGCATTGATCGTGTTCTTCTCATTCACACAAGTAAAGATGCAAATATTTTTTAATATTTTTACTTTGAAGCACTGTGTCTGATCAGGGCTTGCAATTAAATCCTCTGTTTTTATTGAAAGCATTCCCTATTGGCAAGATAACAAACATAGAAATTTAATTTATCCATATTTATGGAATCATAAGTAAGAGTGTGTGGAGGACATGCAAAAATCTGTTTGGTTGTTGGTTTGCTTGTCGTTTAAGTGGTTGGTTTATTTGTTTCCTTTAGTGGTTGGTTGGCTGGCTAGATAAGTGGTTAGTTGGTTACCTGACTGGTTAAGTGGTTAGTTGACTGGCCGGCTGGCTAAGTGGTTGTTTGATTTGTTGGTTGGTTGGCTGATTTCAAGGTTGGTTGGTTAGTTATGTTACCTATTTGGTTGGTTGGCTGGCTGGTTTAATAATTGGCTGATTCAGTGGTTTGGTAAATGCTAGGTTGGTTAGTTAAGTGGTTGTTTGGTTGTTTGGCTAAGTGGTTAGTTGGTTGGCTGGCTAGGTTGGTTGGTTGGTCATTTAAGTGGTTGGTTGGTTGGCTCATTACAAGGGTAGTTGTCTGGCTGGTTAAGTGGTTGGAAGTTTTGTTGGTTAAATTAGTGGTTGGTTAAATGGCTGACTAAGTGCCTGGTTGGCTGGTTGGTTGGTTAGCTAGATGTCTAATTAAATGGTTGGTTGGTTGGTTTGTTGGTTCCATGGATGGTTAAAAGGTTAGTTGAATAGTTAAGTGGTTGGTTGGATTGTTGGCTGGTTAAATAGTTAGGTGGTTGGATGCCTACATGTTTGGTTGGCTGGCTAAATGGTTGGCTGGGTGGATACGTGGATTAGTTGGATCATTTAATTATTTGTTGGTTGGATGGCTGATTTATTAGTTTTGTTTATTTGGGTTATTTGGTTGGGATATGCTGTTGGTTGGTTGATTTTTATTATGTGGTTGACAGGGTGGCAGTCACATGTTAGGTTAGTTGATGGATAATTGGTGTATTTTACATGGGTGGTTGGTTTGTCAATTTTGGTTATGTGGTTTGTTAGTTCCTGCAATTGGTTTATTTGGGTAATGTGTTTTTCGATTTAAGTTTGTTATTTGGTTTGTTAGTTATCTATAGGAATGGTAACCCAATTAGTAGGGTCATGGTTTTGTTTATTCAGGATATGTTGTTTGGTAGTTAGTTGATTGATAAGTGAATGGAAGAGTGGTTGTCAATTGTGGAATTGATTTTGGGTGAATGTTGGTTAGTTAAGTAGATCATCTTCATGTCGGCTTTCTTCCCTTTTAGGGTCGCTACAGCGGAATGAACCGCCAACTCTCTGGCATTTTGTTTTACGCGGCGGATGCCCTTCGCAGCCGCAACCCATCGCTGGGAAACATTCACACACACATTCACACTTTAACACTATGAACAATCGTTCTTACTCAATTCACTTATTCCGCATGTCTTTGTTCTTGTGGGGAAACCGGAGCACCCGGAGTAAACCCGCGCGATCACGAGGAGAACATGAGAACTCCACACAGAAATGCCAACCTCCCCCAGCCGAGGCTCGAACCAGCAACCTTCTTGCTGTGAGACGACCGTGCTACCCACTGCGCCACCGTGACGCTCTAGTTAAGTAGATGATTGGTGATTTGTTTTCCTTTATGTGGTTGGTTTAATTGACTGGGTCTGTTGCGGTAAATTATTTATTTTGGGTTATGTGGTTGGTTAGTTATATACATAACATGATTATGATGGTTGGTTGGTTGGTCGGTTTAGTTTAGTTTGATTGAGTATGTTTTTACATGATTTGTTGGCTGGTTGAGTAGATTTATGGGGTTGGTCAATAAGAGGATAGAAAAACGGGATAGTTTGTAGTTTGACATTTTTGGAGGGTTGGTCAGTGAGTTGCTGGTTGGTGGATTTGTAGGTTGGTAAATCGACAAATAACTGATGGTTTGGTTTATTGGGAAATGGTTGATCAGTTGTTAAATAAGTTGTTAGTTGGTTAAGAAGTGAACGGAGGCTGGTTGGTTTTCTTGGTTGGTTGGTTTTCTTTACAGAAGGATGAAGACTTTGAGGTAAAGTAAAGTCTTATTTAAAGAAGTAAAGAAGAATTTTTTACAGTGTTAGGTTTGTTTCTACAGGTGGAGCGAGGTTTCCGAGCAGTGCATGTGGAAGGTGTGGAGCTGAAGCACATGGGTCAGCAGTCCATGGGTCACTATCCCGTCCACTTTCACATGAACGGAGATGTAGACGAGAAGGGAGGCTACAACCCACCCACTTATGTCAAAGATCTGTCTATTCACCACTCGTTCTCGCGCTGCGTCACCATTCACGGCTCGAATGGCCTGCTGGTGAGTCCGATTCATGTCTTATCAAGAGATTGAGGGTAAATGACTAAGTGTCACCATCTCTGATCGAGCCTGCATTAGCCCGGACTTTACCGGGAGAAGATATCATTCATTAAAAAGGCATTTCGATTTTTATGTAATGCTTAAACAAGCCAGATTTTTGACTTTAGTTTTTGAGGAATTTCAGGAAAACTGCTGAAGACTGGCTTTTAAAGAAATTCTAAAATTGCACACTTAGCTCTCTGCACATGCCCAGCACTAGCTTCTTAATTCTGTCAGATCCGTCCATCAAATGTCAGTTATTGATAGACTGACCACACCTCCTCATTGTTAGCGAGAATGGAAGCTAAACGACCGGATTCTGGAAAGCTCTTTTTTCAACATGAAGAAGAGAAACACATCATTGTGTTTTTCTGCACAAAGAAAGGCTTTTTATGTCTGTTTGAGGTTAAATTTCTTTTGATCTGGAAAATTATGAGGCATTGATTTAATTGAATTTTTCACGTTTTCAACATTACCTTACATAATCTTCACTGATTTAACATAAACTGATGGAATAGGTTACAAGATGAACATGTGAACACTTGTTTCTCGTCTTTTATTACTTTTATATAGTTAACTAGTTATGATTAAAACAATCTGATTTGTTTTTTGTGTTTAAATTAAATCTTTCTTTTTGATAACATTTCATTTTGTTTGGGTGGTTTATCAATGTTTTTATATTTTTTGTTCTTTAAAAATCAAGATATATATATATATATATATATATATATATATATATATATATATATATATATATATATATATAAATGTATGTATGTATATAACTCAATAATTGTATTCTGTTTATTTAAGATTTAATTTATTATTACATTAGTTTGGATACTATTTCTGTTTGTCATTGATGTTTTTTTTTTAGTTTTTGACACTTTTTTTTTCATTTCTATTTATTTACATTTTAAAGTAGGTTTTTGGTGCTGGTTTTCTCTTCAGGTGAAGGATGTGGTGGGCTACGACTCGCTGGGGCACTGTTTCTTCACCGAGGACGGGCCGGAGGAGAGGAACACCTTCGATCACTGTCTGGGTCTTCTGGTGAAGGCCAGCACCCTGCTGCCCTCAGACAGAGACAGCAAGATGTGCCGCGGCATCACCGACGGAGCCTTCCCCGGATACGTGGCTAAACCGCGCCAGGACTGCAGGTGAGAGTTGAGGTTTAGAAGCGTCAGGATCAGTTGTCTGTGGTGCCTTTATCTCTCGCATCACACTGAAGATGGGACGCTCATGTCATTGGTTCTCAAAAAGTGGGCCCTGGGGGGTGCGGGGCTCCGTCAAGGGGGACACGTTTAACCTCGGGGAACATGCTTATTTGATTACAAAACATTTTTTTTTTTACTAACGTGCAATATCACTCCACTACAATAGGGGGCAGTGCCGCTCTCATTGGCAGAGAAGTGTAGAAGACAGACGGCGAGAGAAGGAGATAAAGAGACAAACGAAAGTCTCCCGAAAGCTAAGACGAGGATATATGACGACGTGTTTGTAGCGCTTGGCTTCACTGTGACTGCGGTGGGAGACGAGGAGAGACAGGTGTGCTTACTGAGTCTAAACATGTTAACAGCGGACAGCATGAAGCCAAATAAATGAAGGCGTCACTTAAAGACATTACACTCCAATCACGCTGATAAACCGCTTGAGTTTTTTCAGGGAAAACGTGTCGAATATTGCCAGCAATCACGATCAGCCAAACAATGTTTATAGTTTTATTAAGGATGCACCTTAAATCTTTTCTGCTACAGTTAATAAAGCTATTCTTTGTTGTAAGTTGGTCCATATTTCTTTCTCTTTCTTTTCTTATACGTTAATAAGGATACTGTGTTATGCAGAGGTGTACTTATAACAAATTTAAAGAGAAATAATAATGTTTATAGTTGCGCGGGGGCGCGAGATGTTTTTTTCTTTCTAGGGGGGCGCGACAGAAAATAATTGAGAAACACTGGTATAAGTTATTCAGCGTTATGGATTGCTGGAGGAGAGGAGGTCGTCGTCGGATGAGGGAAGGTGTGGTCTGCTGAAGTACGAGGGCAGCGGGTGTCCAGGATCTGTCACGATCCTCCCGAGTCTCGTTTGAGAACCTCATTTGTTTTATGTTTAATTAGCCAAAGAAGGAATAAAGTTGGAGAGAAACAGAGTGAGAGTAAGAGAGGGTGAGAAAGCGAGAGAGAGAGAGAGAGAGAGAGAGAGTGTGAGAGTTTGCAAAAGTGAGAGAGCAAGCAAGAGGGAGAGAACGAGCAAGAGAGAGAGAGAGATGTGATAAAGAGGTAGAGAGAGAGCATGAGCGAGAGAGACGGTGAAAAAGAGATCAAGCAATAGAGAGAGAGAGAGAGTGAGCAAAAGGGAAAGAAAGAGAGTACAAAATACACTTTTCAGACAGGCGTATAACTTTTAGTGCTTTATCTTATTGTTTGTGTGTCTCTTATCTGTTTCTTTTGTTCTTTGTTGTTTTCTGTTATTTAATTGATATGTGAGGTGTCCTTGTGTGTCCTGAAAGGCGCCAGTAAATGACATGTATTGTTATTAATGTTATTATTATAACATTCTCTCTCTCTTTATCTTTTTCTCTTCTCCCCCATATCTCTCTCTCTTTCTTCATGCTCTCTCTCTCTCTCTCTCTTTCTTCTCTCTCTCTCTCTCTCTCTCTCTCTCTCTCTCTCTTTATCTTTTTTATCTCTTTCTTCTCTCTTTCTCTCTCCCCTCCAGTGCCACCTCCACCTTCTGGATGGCGAACCCCAATAACAACCTCATCAACTGTTCTGCGGCCGGCTCTGAGGTGAGTCTGGTTACCATGGCGATGGCCCTGATTAACGATGCCCTGCTCTCTCTTGTTTGTTTCCGCTCTCATACGAAGATGTGTGACGGTCCAGCTCGTGAATTTATCACCCAGAGCTTTGCACTCCATCTTCTACACATTGTGTCTGCCTTTGGGGTTGGCACACTGATATGGGGATATTCTTGTAGCTAAATTATTTGTGAGATTTGTGTATCAATTTGTGAATGTGGATCTTTTATGTGAGCATATTTCACTCTGTATTTTTTGTCTCGAATGTGTCCTGCTTTATGTAAAATGTTCTGTGTTGTTTTTAGATAAATATTTTGGCCTGTGATGTTTTTTTTGTCTATAACTGTGTGATTATTAATCATATTAAATTTATTTTTATTTTTGCACATCATTGAACCCATGTTGCTGAGATCTTCGAGTTTCTGTTACGTCAAAGCAAAACAGTAATTCTCTTAATATTGGGTGTTAGCCTATACTGTGGGGTTAGCGCCATCTGGTGGTGTGATCACTTAGCTTGATACGATTGTGTTTTAACCCCTTCAGACCAAAATTAACTTCTTCCTATCAGGAAAAAAAGTTTTTTTTTCTTAAATAGTCCAAACAAGAGCATACACAATTAATATGATGATCCAAACTCTTTAGTCATTTTAATTTTGGGGATCAGTTTCACTAAAGATCATGTCTAACAGTAGTTTTCCCAAATCTAAAGATGAAACAGTATGTGAACAAATGTCAACTGTGTTCCAAACACAAAATGACAACATTCAGTGGTTTTCTTCAAAATGCTGGTATTGGCTGAATTTATTCATTAGTTCATCTAGAAGTTTACTGATATCATACTGCATTAAATTAACTAATAATGCCATGAAAAAGGTCATAATTTCAGTGAAAATCTCATTAAAGTGCAAAACATTTGGATCAATCAAAGTAGTAGCCTCTGTGAAGGGGCCTGAGGGGGTTCAAACACACATTTCTATGTTATTGACGGAAGTGTTTAAAAAAAAGAATATGTAGCGATACCTAACCAGGAGTGACTGGATTCTAAAGGAGGAATACTGGATTTCCATCAAAAATGTGATTTTGTTTTAAGAGATTTCAGTGTGAAGCAGATCACAGCTACATGCATGCATCAAGATCAAACCATATCGGTTTAGTTCGGTAGATCACGATACGGATACAAGTGTGCCAATAATATTGCTGCAATATCACCTTAAGCTGAGCATGTTTTTGTGTGTTTCGCAGGAAACTGGATTCTGGTTCATCTTCCACCATGTACCCACAGGGCCATCGGAGGGCATGTACTCACCCGGAAAGTCCGAACACACCCCCATGGGGCTGTTTGTTAACAACAGAGCCCATTCCAACTACAGAGTGAGTTTGCATGAAATTATGTCTGAATCCTTGAAAGTATTCTTCAAGTTTTAGGTCCTTAAAAGTTATTCTCGAATTGATCTTTAATGTTATCCTCGAAGTTACCCTTGAAGTGTTTCTTAAAGTTATTCTTGAATTGATCCTGAAATTTTATTCAAAGTGCTCCTCAAAGTGATTTTCAAATTGATCCTCGAAGTTAATCTCAAAGTTTTCCTCAAATCTTTTCTTGAAGTTTTCTCCAAGGGATCCTCAAAGTTATCCTAAAATGTTCCTATATGTTATCCTCAACGGGGCTCTTGAAATTTAGGATCACTTTGGGGAAAATCCTAAAATGTTCTTCAGTGATCTTGGAATTTTCCTCAGAGTGATCCTCAAAGTGATCCTGAAATTTTCCTCAGAGTGATCCTCAGAGTGATCCTGAAATTTTCCTCAGAGTGTTCCTCAAAGTGATCCTGAAATTTTCCTCAGAGTGATCCTCAAAGTGATCCTGAAATTTTCCTCAGAGTGATCCTCAAAGTGATCCTGAAATTTTCCTCAGAGTGATCCTCAAAGTGATCCTGAAATTTTCCTCAGAGTGTTCCTCACAGTGATCCTGAAATTTTCCTCAGAGTGATCCTCAAAGTGATCCTGAAATTTTCCTCAGAGTGATCCTCAAAGTGATCCTGAAATTTTCCTCAGAGTGATCCTCAAAGTGATCCTGAAATTTTCCTCAGAGTGATCCTCAAAGTGATCCTGAAATTTTCCTCAGAGTGATCCTCAAAGTGATCCTGAAATTTTCCTCAGAGTGTTCCTCAAAGTGATCCTGAAATTTTCCTCAGAGTGATCCTCAAAGTGATCCTGAAATTTTCCTCAGAGTGATCCTCAAAGTGATCCTGAAATTTTCCTCAGAGTGTTCCTCAAAGTGATCCTGAAATTTTCCTCAGAGTGATCCTCAAAGTGATCCTGAAATTTTCCTCAGAGTGATCCTCAAAGTGATCCTGAAATTTTCCTCAGAGTGATCCTCAAAGTGATCCTGAAATTTTCCTCAGAGTGATCCTCAAAGTGATCCTGAAATTTTCCTCAGAGTGATCCTCAAAGTGATCCTGAAATTTTCCTCAGAGTGATCCTCAAAGTGATCCTGAAATTTTCCTCAGAGTGATCCTCAAAGTGATCCTGAAATTTTCCTCAGAGTGATCCTCAAAGTGATCCTGAAATTTTCCTCAGAGTGATCCTCAAAGTGATCCTGAAATTTTCCTCAGAGTGATCCTCAAAGTGATCCTGAAATTTTCCTCAGAGTGATCCTCAAAGTGATCCTGAAATTTTCCTCAGAGTGATCCTCAAAGTGATCCTGAAATTTTCCTCAGATTGATCCTCAAAGTGATCCTGAAATTTTCCTCAGAGTGATCCTCAAAGTGATCCTGAAATTTTCCTCAGAGTGATCCTCAAAGTGATCCTGAAATTTTCCTCAGAGTGATCCTCAAAGTGATCCTGAAATTTTCCTCAGAGTGATCCTCAAAGTGATCCTGAAATTTTCCTCAGAGTGATCCTCACAGTGATCCTGAAATTTTCCTCAGATTGATCCTCAAAGTGATCCTGAAATTTTCCTCAGAGTGATCCTCAAAGTGATCCTGAAATTTTCCTCAGAGTGATCCTCAAAGTGATCCTGAAATTTTCCTCAGAGTGATCCTCAAAGTGATCCTGAAATTTTCCTCAGAGTGATCCTTGAAGTGATTCACAAAGTTTTCCTCGGACTGATTCTCAAGGTGGTCTTCAAAGCTATCCTCGATGTCGTACTTAAAATTCACAAAGTTGTTCTCAAAGAAAAAGTGTTAAGAACACTTTCCAAGTAAATTAAACCCACATATTTAACTCGGGCTGTTTTAAGGTCTTTTAATCACATACATGCCAGTGATTGTTAAACGGAAATGGGATTTGATTGAGCAGTAAATCCCTCAAGATGAAATCACACTCTCTTAAAATTTAAGTCCTTTTTTATCATTTAGCACTTCCTTTAGAAGAACTTACAGATCTAATTCTTTTTTATTCTTTACAGATATTTGTAAGGTGGCTATTTGTTAATGACTTTTTGTGTCATCAATGTTTATTTGGGAGCAAAAATGTCAAATTAATAAATATAAAAAACAGCAGGCTCATTACGAACTAGGGCACTGTGTTTTATTTCACCTGATTGGAATAAAACAGCAGGAGTGTGAGTTTAGCTGCATGTTTATGCATTTGAAAGAAAGTGGGCCTTTACACCAGAGAAATTAGCGCTGTTAGCTGCTCTCCTCTCACGCTAACACACGCAGCATTGAAGCGTGGTGCCTGAGATTGATGATCCTATTGTTGGAGAGAAAGAAGCATCAACCCGCTCTCCTCTGGTTATAATCTACAGCCTCGCTCTCGCTACAGCGACTGTAATTGAAATATAACTCATTTTAGAGCTGCTAGCTACTTAGCACCCTAATAAAAAGATGATTTAGGGGCGTAGGAGGCGGAGCTGGGGTGTGCTGAATTCTGTGTGTGGCCTAACACGATGTCTGTAAGGGTTTAGAGCTTTGTTATCTTGCATTTATCATCTATCCTCTCAGAGTTTGAGGAAGAAGCCACTTGTCTTCATTATGACTGCATTTCTTTGGCAAAAATTTTGCAAAAATATGCAGTAATGGGAGTAACACAAACTCTGTGTTTAAATCAGCATTTCTCAAAGTGTTGGTAGAGGCATCCCAGGGGGTTGGGGACAATCCACTCGAGGGCAAAGATTGAGAAATAAACTAATGTTTGGGCGTCAGACTTGAGATATTGTGATATTTATAATATCTGCAAAAATGTATATTACTTTCTCTAGCTAGCACCTGCTATATTTGAGTTGTTCCTGCTACAAAGGCTACAAGGTCTTGATTTGATCACTTCCTCCTGCTTAACCTATAATAGGTTCTACCCCAGGGATCCCCAAATCCTCTTCTGGACGTGCAGCAGCATGCACATTTTAGCTGCAAACCTGCTCTAGCATGCACACTACTCTAGCCTCGGCCACAAGGACCTGAATCAGTGGAACAGGTGTGCTTCATGATGATTGAACCAAAGCTGATCCTCCAGGACCAGATTTGGTGATCCGTGTTCGATGTGCTTTCCTTTTGAATTTAAATACAAAGAAATGGAAAATAAACACACATTTGTTTTTTTTACTGAATTGATTGTATGAACATAGACACTAACAGTGAGCGGTTCTGAGCGTAGAATATATAAGAAAATATAGTCAGATCAGTTCGAGATCATGTTTTCATAATGGAGGTGAGCTGAGTGTTTGAGAGGTTCTGCTGTCAGTGAGCAGATTGATCTTTCCACTCATAAACACAAACACGAAGAAACTTCTCATCGTTTTTTCTCTGTTTTCAAATGAACGCAGAATTTTGTGCTGTTAATTCCAGCCACATGAACAAAGGAACCAATCACAACAGATTAACTGTATGAAAAAAGAAACCGTTTCTTGAAAACTGAACCATCAGCTGGTGTGTGAGTTCACGTTAGTGCTCTTGAACTGAAAATCAAAGATACACTACTAACAGCCTGTATGATGTCACATGACCCGAATTATGTCACATGACCCAAATTATGTCACATGACCCGTATGATGTTACATTACCCTTATGATGTCACATTATCTGTATCATGTCACAAGACCCGTATGATGTCATATGACCCAAATGATGTCACATTACCCTTATGATGTCACATTACCCTTGTGATGTCACATTACCCTTATGATGTCACATTACCCGTATGATGTCATATTACCCGTATGATGTCACATTACCCGTATGATGTCACATGACCCGTATGATGTCACATTACCCGTATGATGTCACATTACCCTTATGATGTCACATTACCTGTATAATGTCACATTACCCTTATAATGTCACATTACCCTTATGATGTCACATGACCTGTATGATGTCACATGACCCGTATGATGTCACATTACCCTTATGATGTCACATTATCTGTATCATGTCACAAGACCCGTATGATGTCATATGACCCAAATGATGTCACATTACCCTTATGATGTCACATTACCCTTGTGATGTCACATTACCCTTATGATGTCACATTACCCGTATGATGTCATATTACCCGTATGATGTCACATTACCCGTATGATGTCACATGACCCGTATGATGTCACATTACCCGTATGATGTCACATTACCCTTATGATGTCACATTACCTGTATGATGTCACATTACCCTTATAATGTCACATTACCCTTATGATGTCACATGACCTGTATGATGTCACATGACCCGTATGATGTCACATTACCCTTATGATGTCACATTACCCTTATGATGCCACATTACCTGTATGATGTCACATTACTCTTATGATGTGACATTACCCTTATGATGTTACATTACCCTTATAATGTCACATTACCCTTATGATGTCACATGACCCGTATGATGTCACATTACCCTTATGATGTCACATTATCTGTATCATGTCACAAGACCCGTATGATGTCATATGACCCAAATGATGTCACATTACCCTTATGATGTCACATTACCCTTGTGATGTCACATTACCCTTATGATGTCACATTACCCGTATGATGTCATATTACCCGTATGATGTCACATTACCCGTATGATGTCACATGACCCGTATGATGTCACATTACCCGTATGATGTCACATTACCCTTATGATGTCACATTACCTGTATGATGTCACATTACCCTTATAATGTCACATTACCCTTATGATGTCACATGACCTGTATGATGTCACATGACCCGTATGATGTCACATTACCCTTATGATGTCACATTACCCTTATGATGCCACATTACCTGTATGATGTCACATTACTCTTATGATGTGACATTACCCTTATGATGTTACATTACCCTTATAATGTCACATTACCCTTATGATGTCACATGACCCGTATGATGTCACATTACCCTTATGATGTCACATTATCTGTATCATGTCACAAGACCCGTATGATGTCATATGACCCAAATGATGTCACATTACCCTTATGATGTCACATTACCCTTGTGATGTCACATTACCCTTATGATGTCACATTACCCGTATGATGTCATATTACCCGTATGATGTCACATTACCCGTATGATGTCACATGACCCGTATGATGTCACATTACCCGTATGATGTCACATTACCCTTATGATGTCACATTACCTGTATGATGTCACATTACCCTTATAATGTCACATTACCCTTATGATGTCACATGACCTGTATGATGTCACATGACCCGTATGATGTCACATTACCCGTATGATGTCACATTACCCTTATGATGTCACATTACCCTTATGATGCCACATTACCTGTATGATGTCACATTACTCTTATGATGTGACATTACCCTTATGATGTTACATTACCCTTATAATGTCACATTACCCTTATGATGTCACATGACCCGTATGATGTCACATTACTCTTATGATGTGACATTATCCTTATGATGTCACATTACCTGTATGATGTCACATGACCCGTATGATGTCACATGGCTGTGTAATGGCAGACGATTGCAACAAAGTTTCTGTTGGTCCTTTTTTTCCCAAACAATTACTTAGACTCGTTGGCAGATAGCTTAGCTAAGATTTAGTGTCTCTAGGCAACAAAATTGTATTTGCAGAGCACATTTTCGTACACATTGGCAATAAAAAGTGTTTTATAGAGTAATAAAAAGAGATCTTATTTTAAACAGACAGTAAAAGCAGATCAGAGACAGCAGAGCTCAGTCAGTAAACGCACATTAAAATAGATTAGTGTTTAGTCTAGTGACTACAAAAGTGGCTACAGTTTTAGCTCTTCTGGAAGCTGGTTCCAGCGGCGGGCAGCATAGTAACTGAAAGCAGACTCTTCCTGTTTGGAGTGAACCTGTGGTAGTTTCCAGCTGATCTGAATCCAGTGAAAAAACATATTAAAAAACTAATCAAGAACACAGCTAGCGAGATAATCGCGTTGTTGTGGTTTCTGTAGGCCGGGATGATTCTGGACAATGGAGTGAAAACAACTGAAGCTAATGCGAAAGACAAGAGGCCGTACCTCTCTCTCGTGGGAGCCAGGTTAGCGGTTAACTTCACGGTTTCCTGTTTCTTTAAGTAAAAGTTAAATGCACCTTCCTCAACTTCAGTAAGTTCAGTTTCATCCCTTCCTCTGGCAGGTACAGTCCGCATCAGGACGCAGACCCTTACAAACCAAGAGTCCCCGCTCTGATCCATCATTTCGTGGCCTACAAGAACCAGGATCATGGTGCGTGGCTGAGAGGAGGAGACGTCTGGCTGGATGAGTGCCAGTGAGTGCAGTTTCTTTAATTATATCTCTTTATTTTTTCATCTGTTTATTTGTGTTTATATCATTTATTATTTGTGTGTTTTAAAGAATAATTGTATTAATATTCATACAACATTGTGCCTAAGCTTGGACCATTATTATTATTATTTTTAATTAATTATAGTTTTTAGATAGGTATTTATCTATTTTTATTTTAAGCATACATGTGTTAAACACAATAAAAAATGTGCACTTTATTTAATATTTCCACTTAATTCTGACATTTTTATCAACACATATTGATTGATTAGTCACATTCCTTTACTTGCTGTGTATTTTGAAATAAATATATTTTCTTGTTTATATTTGATTTTTATGTTTACATAAAAATTTTACGTTTACATATTATAAAATTATATATATCATTTATATATATCATTTATATATATATATATATATATATATATATATATATATATATATATATATAAAATGTTTTTGTATTAATATAATTATGGATTTTCTACAGTAACAAACATGATATTTACAATTTTATTAATAATGAAACAAATAATTTTGTCACACTATTTATTTTAAATATTAAACATATTTATTAAACATAAATATTCAACAAACTTATATTTTATTTAAATTTTCCCACACAATTTTATTTTTATCTGTAATTATTTTTCAGTCCAGTCTACGTGTTTTAAATTAAAAAGAAAGATCGAACAGAACAAAAAATGTATGCAGTATTTCAAATTTAAGGCAATCGGTTATTATTTTCACCATGAAAATATTGACTTAAGAATAATGATATTCCCTGCAAATAAACATTGATCTCTATAGCAGAATTGTGTGTATTTAATTAGAAAAGTTTTCTTTGTTTCTCTTGTCAGAGCGGATTGATTTTATGTTAGCTACAGAATGTCTAAGTTTAGGTTTAATAAATAAGTGATTATCCTGCGCTGAGGCTGCTCCAGGATCTCGAGCTCTTGATGAGGCTCTCGCAGAAGAAGCCGGATCTCACATCTCTGATTCGTAGCTTCGTTCTCGTGATTGCGTTCAGCTCTGACCATTCCTTCATCTTCATTCCTCGCAGGTTCGCTGACAATGGAATCGGCCTGACTCTCGCAAGGTAAAGCCCCACTAATCACAGCTCCTCTCTCTCTTCCTCATTTCTCTCTCTCCACTCTCTCTATCACTCCTCCTTCTCTCTATCCCTGATCCACTCTCTATCTTTCCTTCTCTCTCTCTCTTCCTCATTTCTCTCTCCCCACTCTCTCTATCACTCCTCCTTCTCTCTATCCCTGATCCACTCTCTATCTTTCCTTCTCTCTCTCTCTTCCTCATTTCTCTCTCCCCACTCTCTCTATCACTCCTCCTTCTCTCTATCCCTGAACCACTATCTATCTTTCCTTCTCTCTCTCTCTGCGCGTGCGCGAGTGTGGTTGAGTGAGCGAAAGCACGTGTGATCGAGATTGTAAGTTTGCAAGTTTTTACTAATTTTTCCTCACTTTTTCTCTACTAACAGTGGTTATTTGGGTTCGTGTGTGTGTGGAGAGTCTATCCCCGGTCCACTCTCTATCTTTCCTTCTCTCTCTCTCTTCCTCATTTCTCTCTCCCCACTCTCTCTATCACTCCTCCTTCTCTCTATCCCTGATCCACTCTCTATCTTTCCTTCTCTCTCTCTCTCTCTCTCTCTTCCTCATTTCTCTCTCCACTCTCTCTATCACTCCTCATTCTCTCTATCCCTGGTCCACTCTCTATCTTTTTTTCTCTCTCTCTTCCTCATTTCTCTCTCCCCACTCTCTCTATCACTCCTCCTTCTCTCTATCCCTGATCCACTCTCTATCTTTCCTTCACTCTCTCTCTCTCACTCGCTCATCCTCATTTTTCTCTCTCCTCCTCACTCTCTCTCTATCACCCCTCCTTCTCACTCTCTGTCTATCTCTCTACCTCTATCCCTCCTCCTCTCTATCTCATCCCCCTCTCTCTATTTCATCCTCATCTCTCTCTTTGTCTCTCCCTCTTTCTCGCCCACTCTCTCTTTATCTCTCTCTCTCATCCTCATTTCTCTCTCTATCTTTCTCTCTCCACTCTATCTTTCCTCCTTCTCGCGCGCTCTCTCTCTTTCCTTCTCCCTCTCTATCTCTCCCCTTTCTCTCTCTCTATCTTCTCTCCCCTCTCTCTCTATCTCTAGTTGCACTCTCTCTCTCAGCCCCTTTCTCTCTATCTTCTCTCCTGTCTCCCCTCTCTCTTTATCTCTCTGCCTCTTTCTCCCTATCTCTTCTTACTCTCTCTCTGCCCTTTTCGCTCTCCTCTCTCTATCTCTCCTTACTCTCTCCTCTATCTCTCTGTCCCTTTCTCTCTATCCTCTCTCCCTCCTCCTCTCTATCTCTCCTTACTCTCTCTCTCTCTCTCTCTCTACCTCTTTCTCTCTATCGCTCTATCTTCTCTCCCCTCTCTATCTCTTTTTATTCTCTCTCTCTCTCCCTCTTTCCGAGCACATGCTCATATTTGCAGAAATCATTAGAGAGATCAGCTTCCTGTGTTTGTGATTGGTTAAACTTGATTTAAATAGATGTGGGTGTGGTTATAAACAAGCTGTGTTTGTTAGTGGAGGGACGTTCCCAGACGACGACGGCTCTCGTCAGGAGGTGAAGAACTCTCTGTTCGTGGGGGAGAGCGGGAACCGCGGGATGCCGGAGCTGAGCGATCAGTCGTGGGGCCCCAGCGGGACCGATCACCTCCAGCGCTCGCTGCCCCGAGGAGTGTGAGTCTCATCCCTGAACCTCTCACTTCGTTTGGAGTTAAATATAGATGTGAGATTGAAGTTTTCAGTTTATATAGTTTTCACTTACCAATGAAAAAAGGGTTCAAAGTAACAGAACAGTTCAATCGGATTAAAATTGTGTTAAACAGTGTATTTTACTTGAGAGGGTTCCTATGATTGTGTTTCATAGCTTTTTTTTTAGTCGTTTGAAGGACATTCCACCAAATTGTTACCTTTTTGTGGCCCGTTGCACCATGATGTCGGGGGTGATTTTTTTTAACACAGCATGGAAACCTGAGCATCCCATACATTTTCAGAAATTAGCTTGATAAATGTGTGGAAAAAGTGTTAAAAGTGCGCCAATTTCAGCTCTTTAAAGTACTCGCTCTGTTACTGATGCATTAGCGCCATCTGGTGGACTGAGAGGTGATCTCATTTCCTAATAATCTCTCGACTCTGAAGCTGAGCTTAGCCGCTCAAACAACTAAAGCATGAATTTAAGTAGTCAATCTTGGTTTTCAGTGGATGAAATAAAACCGTGACGACTTCCTGAAGCTGCAGCTTCTCTGGAGGTCTATGGAAAAAGGGAGTTACCAGAGCGGGGGCAGAAGCGAAGCTTTTTGTAGCATATTGGTCGAACCAACCGTTAGTCTTGGCTGTTTTTGATTTACACTTTGCTGAATAAACTGAACTGACGCCCTTAAATCCCAGTTTAGCAGCTGGACATTGTAGTTCTGAGAGCAATTCTGGTTCTATGAACACATTCAGTGAGTTATGGTTACAAGGCCTCCAATGAGAACGGTTTTTGGTTTTTGGTAAATGAAGACGGGAAGTTTGTTGTCTGTGAGAAAAATCCCTTTCTGTGTGTCGCTAGACCGCAGTTGCACGCGCCCAAAAGCTGCAAGTACTGCTGTGCCACACTGAAATCTGAAAAACTGAAAAACAGCACTAAAGTGTATGTAGCATGTAAATATTCTGGCTATTTGTGGCAGGATCGAATCTACATGAGAACACATCAGAATTAAACACTGAGTAGAGGCGTCAGCAAGTAAACCTTAAAAAAAGACATTTAAAAATGAATTTTAATCATATTTAATATTACAACAACAAAAAAAAAACACACACACACAAGAAATAATGTTACGAGAGTGTTATTTTATGGTTTAAAAAACGACCAGCAGGGACTGTTTTATGGTTGCAAAAAAACTAAAACAGTAGGGAATTTTCTGGGAATGACATTTTTATGTTCTAAAAAAATAGCCCTAAGAGAGCCAAAAAAAAAACCATTACATTGCAAATTGTGAAAAAATCAAAAAGTATAATTTACTTGATAAACATAGAAAACAGCTTTATTTATTCAAAACAAACTTATTAGGAAAATCTAAGCAAGTTTAAGAGTAAATTTACAGATACATATTAAGTATATATGTATGTATATATGTATATATATATATATATATATATATATATATATATATATATATATATATATATATATATATATATGCATGCAGCGTCACGGTGGCGCAGTGGATAGCACGGTCATCTCACAGTAAGAAGGTTGCTGGTTCGAGTCTCGACTGGGTCAGTTGGTATCTCTGTGTGGAGTTCTCATGTTCTCCTCGTGATCGCGTGGGTTTACTCCGGGTGCTCCGGTTTCCCCCACAAGAACAAAGACATGCGGAATAAGTGAATTGAGTAAGAACAATTGTCCATAGTGTGAATGAGTGTGTGTGGATGTTTCCCAGCGATGGGTTGCGGCAGGAAGGGTATCCGCTGCGTAAAACATATGCCAGAGAGTTGGCGGTTCATTCCGCTGTGGCGACCCCGAAAGGGAATAAAGCCGACATGAAGATGAATGAATTAATGAATATATGCATGCTCATAAGACATTTACTAGTTTGTTTTAAGTAAATTTACTTAAATTTTGTTTGTACACTCAATTGTTATTCAAACATTTTACCAATACTTAACTATCTTAAGTAAACTCGCCATTTGAGTAAAATCTTGTAAACATAATCGCATTTCTCAATAAAGTATTTTATTTGTGATTGTTTGTGTTTGCTGGGTTGTCAATTGTAATGTTTTGAATTTCCACCTCTAGACCAATAGTGTCTTGTGTCTTTAATTAAGACTTCTGCTGATTGGCTGCTAGTTTGTTTTCGCTGCTCAGAATGTAATGGTGTCGATTTGAGCAGTAAACGCTGTCTCGTTTCCTCTCATGGTTCTCACTCATCGATCTTCTGTCCCGCAGAGATTTTCCCATTCGTGGAATGCAGATCTACGACGGACCAATCAATGTCCAGAACTGCACCTTCCGGAAGTTCATCGCTCTCGAGGGGCGCCACACCAGCGCCTTCGGCTTCCGCTTGAATAACTCGTGGCAGAGCTGCCCCAACAACAACCTGACCGACATTAGCTTCGACGAGGTGCCGGTAAGAGACCGCTTGCTGTAGATCTGGGTTTCTTGGGAGATGCAAATCTTTTTGAGACATCATCGGCAATGTGAAAATTTCATAATCGATACACACGGCTTCCATTAGTGGAATTGGCAAAAAAACTACAAAAGAAAACCTTAATGTTTATTGTGATCTGAACAATTCTAATAGTTGATGGGTTATTAATAATTTTTCTATAATTAAATTGTATAACACTGCCACCCAAGTGGCCATGCTCATAATTAAGCTCGATTTTGAGGCTTAATTAAGGCTTTGTGTCAAAATTAGACCCAAAAAGTCACACACCACACCTTTAAGGGATTTTGTTTGTGCGCTTTTAAATTTCTGAATGTATTGAATTACATTACATTATATTGTAGTGTAATTAAAAACTTCTCATGCATTTCTTTAATAGTTAAGCTGCTTGCACACGAGACAGGGTGCACATTCAGAGTCTGCACAGACAGACTTTGCTCAAACAGAGTTAAACCATCTCCGAACATGATTCTGGAAGCTCGTCTTTTAGAGCTTCGGGGCTGTTGCAGGGATTGCAGGTCCGAGGTATTCTTTGGGTCGGATTCAAGGAGCACATCATCAAATCTTCGAGTAGCTTCGGTGAGCTCCTGCACACTTCCCTCAAACCTTTCCAGCTCAATTTTAACCGCTGTACGTGGAATTGCTTTCATTCCTGGAGTGCTTGTGTCGGGTATCATCCAGATCTGTGTGCCCCTCGGAGACCCGTGTGACAAAAACCTCTTAATAAAAGCTGACGGCTTCACACTCGCGCAGCTTCTTGCGCTGGATGTCATGGAGGATTATCATTTTCAAGACGTCTTATCGCTGACAGAGATCGTCCTTCTTCTGGTTCTATTCAGCCCTGCTGTCACTTCCAATCCTGCGATATGAGGCTCAGTGTTCGTGCAGGTCTGGAGTGCAGATCTGATTAGAGCATGTGAAGTAGACTGGAGAAAATCAGCCTCTGATGATGATAGCTGGATAAAAAAAACAGGAATAATCGAGAGGAGATTAGTGCATTGTCGCCTCGTGCAAATTAAATCATGTATGCCAATGAATTATAGGCATCCTGAGTAATATTCCAAAAAAATCCAGGGAATGAGGAGTAGACCTTATCACAAAAGCTTCCACATCACAAGAACAAAGAATGAGCAAGATTCCAGATCAGATTTAAAGCCTCCATTAAAGATCGCCAAATCATGCACCCTTTTAAATAATTAGTAATAAATGTTTGACCCCTTTAGGCTGTCACTGCACCCTTAACAGCCTTTAAAAAGACTGTTTCATCGTAAAAGTCCAGTACTCAGCGCAGTTCTGAGAATAAAGAGAGAGAGAGACAATCTCTACTCTGAGGTGAAAGTCAGAATTCTCCGAAAAAAGTCAGATCATCGATTTTATTTAATTTTTTTACCACGGCCCTAATCCTCTTCCGTACCTCATCTCCAGATCACCTCGCGGGTGTTTTTTGGGGAGCCGGGCCCCTGGTTCAGCAAAATGGAAATGGACGGTGACAAGACGACCATCTTTCACGACGTGGACGGCTCGGTGAGCGAATACCCCGGGGCTTTCATCGTCAAAGAGGACAACTGGCTCCTGAGGCACCCGGACTGCATCGACATCCCCGACTGGAGAGCAGCCATCTGCAGCGGCCGCTACGCTCAGGTGAGGTCCATCAGCGCTTGATCCGATATGAGCTGATGAACCAATGACGAGCTACAGAACAGTCTCGCTCGCTGGAGTAGCAGTCAGTGAGCAGGTCATTTAAGACACAGCTGCACACCGCATACCCCCAAACCAACCACCAATCCCCCATAAGTCTCTGTTTTCTCCATCTCCTTTTCGTCTTTGACTCTAGTGTGTATGTGTACACTCTAACTCTCTCTCTCTCTCTCCCTCTCTCTCTCTCCATCATCTCCCCTTATATTTCTCTCTTAACCCTATCTCTCTCTCTCTCTCGTTACTCTCTCTCCCTCCCTATATCTCTTCTTTCTCTAAGTCAGCCTTATTTTCAATAGTGTGTGTATGTGCACACAAGGGATTTCCTGTAATACAATCCATCAGTGCACACAGCATCAGCGCAATACAAACAACATAAGCGCAATAAAAACAGCATGAGCGCAATACAAACAACATGATCGCGATACAAACAACATGAGTGCAATACAAACAACATGAGCGCAATACAAACAACATGATCGCAATACAAACAGCATCAGTGCAATACAAACAGCATCAGTGCAATACAAACAGCATCAGTGCAATACAAACAGCATGAGTGTAATACAAACAACATGAGCGCAATACAAACAACATGAGCGCAATACAAACAGCATGAGCACAATACAAACAGCATGAGCGCAATACAAACAGCATGAGCGCAATACAAACAACATGAGCGCAACACAAACAGCATGAGTGCAATACAAACAACATGAGCGCAATACAAACAACATGAGCGCAATACAAACAACATGAGCGCAATACAAACAACATGAGCGCAACACAAACAGCATGAGCGCAACACAAACAGCATGAGCGCAACAAAAACAGCATGAGCGCAACAAAAACAGCATGAGTGCAACACAAACAGCATGAGCGCAACAAAAACAGCATGAGCGCAATACAAACAGCATGAGCGCAACACAAACAGCATGAGCGCAATAAAAACAGCATGAGCGCAACACAAACAGCATGAGCGCAACAAAAACAGCATGAGCGCAATACAAACAGCATGAGCGCAATACAAACAACATGAGCGCAATACAAACAACATGAGCGCAATACAAACAACATGAGCGCAATACAAACAACATGAGCGCAATACAAACAGCATGAGCGCAATACAAACAGCATGAGCGCAATACAAACAGCATGAGCGCAATACAAACAGCATGAGCGCAACACAAACAACATGAGCGCAACACAAACAGCATGAGCGCAACACAAACAGCATGAGCGCAACAAAAACAGCATGAGCGCAATAAAAACAGCATGAGTGCAATAAAAACAGCATGAGCGCAATAAAAACAGCATGAGCGCAATAAAAACAGCATCAGCGCAACAAAAACAGCATCAGCGCGATACAAACAACATGAGCGCAGTACAAACAGCATACGCGCAATAAAAACAGCATCAGCGCAATAAAAACAGCATCAGCGCAATACAAACACCATCAGCGCGATACAAACAACATGAGCGCGATACAAACAACATGAGCGCGATACAAACAACATGAGCGCGATACAAACAACATGAGCGCGATACAAACAACATGAGCGCGATACAAACAACATGAGCGCGATACAAACAACATGAGCGCGATACAAACAACATGAGCGCGATACAAACAACATGAGCGCAATACAAACAACATGAGCGCAATACAAACAACATGAGCGCAATACAAACAGCATCAGCGCAACACAAACAACATGAGCGCAACACAAACAGCATCAGCGCAACACAAACAGCATGAGCGCAACACAAACAGCATGAGCGCAACAAAAACAGCATGAGCGCAACACAAACAGCATGAGCGCAACACAAACAGCATGAGCGCAACAAAAACAGCATGAGCGCAATAAAAACAGCATGAGCGCAATAAAAACAGCATCAGTGCAATAAAAACAGCATGAGCGCAATAAAAACCGCATCAGTGCAATAAAAACAGCATGAGCGCAATAAAAACAGCATCAGTGCGATACAAACAGCATCAGCGCGATACAAACAGCATCAGCGCGATACAAACAACATGAGCGCGATACAAACAACATGAGCGCAGTACAAACAGCATACGCGCAATAAAAACAGCATCAGCGCAATAAAAACAGCATCAGCGCAATAAAAACAGCATCAGCATGATACAAACAGCATCAGCGCGATACAAACAGCATGAGCGTGATACAAACAACATGAGCGCGATACAAACAACATGAGCGCAATACAAACAACATGAACGCAATACAAACAACATGAGCGCAATACAAACAACATGAGCGCAATACAAACAACATGAGCGCAATACAAACAGCATCAGCGCAATACAAACAACATGAGCGCAATACAAACAACATGAGCGCAATACAAACAACATGAGCGCAATACAAACAGCATCAGCGCAATACAAACAACATGAGCGCAATACAAACAGCATGAGCGCAATACAAACAACATGAGCGCAACACAAACAGCATGAGCGCAACACAAACAGCATGAGCGCAACACAAACAGCATGAGCGCAACACAAACAGCATGAGCGCAATACAAACAACATGAGCGCAATACAAACAACATGAGCGCAATACAAACAGCATCAGCGCAACACAAACAACATGAGCGCAACACAAACAGCATCAGCGCAACACAAACAGCATGAGCGCAACACAAACAGCATGAGCGCAACAAAAACAGCATGAGCGCAACACAAACAGCATGAGCGCAACACAAACAGCATGAGCGCAACAAAAACAGCATGAGCGCAATAAAAACAGCATGAGCGCAATAAAAACAGCATCAGTGCAATAAAAACAGCATGAGCGCAATAAAAACCGCATCAGTGCAATAAAAACAGCATGAGCGCAATAAAAACAGCATCAGTGCGATACAAACAGCATCAGCGCGATACAAACAGCATCAGCGCGATACAAACAACATGAGCGCGATACAAACAACATGAGCGCAGTACAAACAGCATACGCGCAATAAAAACAGCATCAGCGCAATAAAAACAGCATCAGCGCAATAAAAACAGCATCAGCATGATACAAACAGCATCAGCGCGATACAAACAGCATGAGCGTGATACAAACAACATGAGCGCGATACAAACAACATGAGCGCAATACAAACAACATGAACGCAATACAAACAACATGAGCGCAATACAAACAACATGAGCGCAATACAAACAACATGAGCGCAATACAAACAGCATCAGCGCAATACAAACAACATGAGCGCAATACAAACAACATGAGCGCAATACAAACAACATGAGCGCAATACAAACAGCATCAGCGCAATACAAACAACATGAGCGCAATACAAACAGCATGAGCGCAATACAAACAACATGAGCGCAACACAAACAGCATGAGCGCAACACAAACAGCATGAGCGCAACACAAACAGCATGAGCGCAACACAAACAGCATGAGCGCAATAAAAACAGCATGAGCGCAATAAAAACAGCATGAGCGCAACAAAAACAGCATGAGCGCAATAAAAACAGCATCAGTGCAATAAAAACAGCATGAGCGCAATAAAAACAGCATCAGTGCGATACAAACAGCATGAGCGCGATACAAACAGCATGAGCGCGATACAAACAACATGAGCGCAGTACAAACAGCATACGCGCAATAAAAACAGCATCAGCGCAATAAAAACAGCATCAGCGCGATACAAACAGCATCAGCGCGATACAAACAACATGAGCGCGATACAAACAGCATCAGCACGATACAAACAACATGAGCGCAGTACAAACAGCATACGCGCAATAAAAACAGCATCAGCGCAATAAAAACAGCATCAGCGCGATACAAACAGCATCAGCGCGATACAAACAGCATCAGCGCGATACAAACAGCATCAGCGCGATACAAACAACATGAGCGCGATACAAACAACATGAGCGCAATACAAACAACATGAACGCAATACAAACAACATGAGCGCAATACAAACAACATGAGCGCAATACAAACAACATGAGCGCAATACAAACAACATGAGCGCAATACAAACAACATGAGCGCAATACAAACAGCATGAGCGCAATACAAACAACATGAGCGCAACACAAACAGCATGAGCGCAACACAAACAGCATGAGCGCAACACAAACAGCATGAGCGCAACACAAACAGCATGAGCGCAACACAAACAGCATGAGCGCAATAAAAACAGCATGAGCGCAACAAAAACAGCATGAGCGCAATAAAAACAGCATCAGCGCAATAAAAACAGCATGAGCGCAATAAAAACAGCATGAGCGCAACAAAAACAGCATGAGCGCAATAAAAACAGCATCAGTGCAATAAAAACAGCATGAGCGCAATAAAAACAGCATCAGTGCGATACAAACAGCATGAGCGCGATACAAACAGCATGAGCGCGATACAAACAACATGAGCGCAGTACAAACAGCATACGCGCAATAAAAACAGCATCAGCGCGATAAAAACAGCATCAGCGTGATACAAACAGCATCAGCGCGATACAAACAGCATCAGCGCGATACAAACAGCATCAGCGCGATACAAACAGCATGAGCGCGATACAAACAGCATGAGCGCGATACAAACAGCATGAGCGCGATACAAACAGCATGAGCGCGATACAAACAACATGAGCGCGATACAAACAGCATGAGCGCGATACAAACAGCATGAGCGCAATACAAACAACATGAGCGCAATACAAACAACATGAGCGCAATACAAACAGCATGAGCGCAATACAAACAGCATGAGCGCAATACAAACAGCATGAGCGCAATACAAACAACATGAGCGCAATACAAACAACATGAGCGCAATACAAACAGCATGAGCGCAATACAAACAGCATGAGCGCAATACAAACAGCATGAGCGCAATACAAACAGCATGAGCGCAATACAAACAGCATGAGCGCAATACAAACAGCATGAGCGCAATACAAACAGCATGAGCGCAATACAAACAGCATGAGCGCAATACAAACAGCATGAGCGCAATACAAACAGCATGAGCGCAATACAAACAGCATGAGCGCAATACAAACAGCATGAGCGCAATACAAACAGCATGAGCGCAATACAAACAGCATGAGCGCAATACAAACAGCATGAGCGCAATACAAACAGCATGAGCGCAATACAAACAGCATGAGCGCAATACAAACAGCATGAGCGCAATACAAACAGCATGAGCGCAATACAAACAGCATGAGCGCAATACAAACAGCATGAGCGCAATACAAACAGCATGAGCGCAATACAAACAGCATGAGCGCAATACAAACAGCATGAGCGCAATACAAACAGCATGAGCGCAATACAAACAGCATGAGCGCAATACAAACAGCATGAGCGCAATACAAACAGCATGAGCGCAATACAAACAGCATCAGCGCAATACAAACAGCATGAGCGCAATACAAACAGCATGAGCGCAATACAAACAGCATGAGCGCAACACAAACAGCATGAGCGCAACAAAAACATCATGAGCGCAATAAAAACAGCATCAGTGCAATACAAACAGCATCAGTGCAATACAAACAGCATCAGTGCAATACAAACAGCATGAGCGCGATACAAACAACATGAGCGCGATACAAACAACATGAGCGCGATACAAACAACATGAGCGCGATACAAACAACATGAGCGCGATACAAACAGCATCTGTGCAATACAAACAGCATCAGTGCAATACAAACAGCATGAGTGTAATACAAACAGCATGAGCGCAATACAAACAACATGAGCGCAATACAAACAACATGAGCACAATAAAAACAGCATCAGCGCAATACAAACAGCATCAGCGCAATACAAACAGCATCAGCGCAATACAAACTACTTCCTCTCTCTCCCTCTTCCTCTCTTCTGTCTCTCTCCCTCCTAATTCTCTCTTTTTGTCTGTCTTACTTCATCTCATCTTTCTCTCTTCTCTTTCTCTCTCTCTCACTTTCAGCTCTGTGTCTCTCTCTCTCATCTCTCTATCCCTTCCTCTCTCTTCTCTCTCTTTCTTCCTCTCTTCTCTCTCTCTCTCTATCATCTCTCTTCATTTTTCTCTTTTCTCCTTGTCTCACTTCGTCTCATCTTTCTCTCTTCCTCTCTTCTCTTTCTCCCTTGCGCTCTTTCTCTCATATCTCTCTCTCCCTCCTTCTCTGAACTCTCTCTCTCTCTCCCTCTCTCTCTCTCTCTCTCTCTCTCTCACCCTCCCTAACCATTTAAGTCAAGTCAGCTTTATTTATAGAGCACTCTACCAGAGGATATCTGTAGTACAGTATAGACTATAACATTAATAAAATGTAATAAAATTAACAAGAGACAAACACAGAACCAACAGTGCAAAATAAAATTAAACCGCACCGAATGCCAAATCCAAGAGATAAAAAGACCTAAAGGATGTACATGACGTGTATTTGCGAGTGCTGCACGAGGGAATAAAACAGCCAAAAAAGCCTCAAAGTTCAGATTAATGTTGTGTTTATTTACCCGTCTCTTCTGCAGATTTACATCCAGTCGCGGAACCCGGCGAACCTGAACCTGAAGCTGGTGAAGGACGAGTACCCGGAGCACCCGCTGGAGATGCTGGGAGCTCTGGGGAAGAGGAACCACTACCAACAGTTCCAGCCGGTGGTGATGCTGGGGAAGAGCTACACGCTCCACTGGGACCAGCCTGCTCCGGCCGAGCTCACCGTCTGGCTCATCAACTTCAACAGGTCGGTCCGGAATCAAAACCGTGTGTGTGTGTGTGTGTGTGCGCGTGTGTGGAGAGCTGAGATGATCTCGATGCCCCATAAATAAAAATAATTCATAAAAAAAATCCCCTTTGTTTTATAAAAAGGTATTTTAAAATTAATTATTGTCTTCTATTTCATAGCAAAACAAATCATCTTTTTAAAATTTGTTTTATTAAATTCAGTTCTGATTCATTTTTAACAAAAAAAAACTTTTTAGTTTATTTTGTACTAAAAAGTAGTTAAAAGGTTATTTGCACTTGTTTGGCACAAATGTATTATTAAAGAGCAAAATAAATCTAAATGTATTTTTCTCGTTTATTTTATAGAATAATAAATTAATAAAAAGTTTTTTTTCTCATTTGTTTTTAAATGAAAATAATTTATTCTCTTTTATTTCATAGAATAAAAATAAATGTAAAAAGATTCATATCATGTTTTATGCAAAGATCATTCTTGATTATTTTATAATCATTTTATAATAAATGAAAGAATATTAAAATAGTATTTTATACAATCAAACCAGATAAAAGGTTATGCTCATTTATTTAAAACAAAAATTCTGAAAAGAAAGAAAGGTTAGAATTGATAAAAAACTAAACAATGACAGGTTTAGCTCCATCTCTAGGCTCTGGCGCCCTCTAGTGACAGACGCTTACACAGAGAATTGTGTTCTGTGCTCCTCAGAGACGACTGGATCAGCGTGGGCATCTGCTACCCGAGGGGCACCACCTTCTCCATCATCTCCGACATCCACCACCGGCTCAGCAAAGAGACGCGGAAGAGTGGCGTGTTCACGCGGAGCCTGCAGCGGGACAAGATCGCGCTCTCGCACCCCTCCAGAGGCTTCTACTACTGGGAGGAGGAGACGGGGTACGAGTCCAGAGAACGCCTCGCCTCAGAGCCTCCGCTGCTCGCTCCGTGGCTCTCCGTTAGAGAAGAACCTTACCTTACTTTAATAAGAGCCCTCGCCTCAGAGCCCTCACACAGAGCTCGCTCCGTGGCTCTCCGTTAGAGAAGAACCTTACTTACTTTATTAAGAGCCCTCGCCTCAGAGCCCTCGCCTCGTAGCCCTCACACAGAGCTCGCTCCGTGGCTCTCCGTTAGAGGAGAACTTTACTTTACTTTAATAAGAGCCCTCGCCTCGTAGCCCTCGCACAGAGCTCGCTCCGTGGCTCTCCGTTAGAGGAGAACTTTACTTAACTTTAATAAGAGCCCTCGCCTCAGAGCCCTCGCTCCGCGGCTCTCCGTTAGAGGAGAACTTTACTTAACTTTAATAAGAGCCCTCGCCTCGTAGCCCTCACACAGAGCTCGCTCCGTGGCTCTCCGTTAGAGGAGAACTTTACTTTACTTTAATAAGAGCCCTCGCCTCGTAGCCCTCACACAGAGCTCGCTCCGTGGCTCTCCGTTAGAGGAGAACTTTACTTTACTTTAATAAGAGCCCTCGACTCGTAGCCCTCGCACAGAGCTCGCTCCGTGGCTCTCCGTTAGAGGAGAACTTTACTTTACTTTAATAAGAGCCCTCGCCTCAGAGCCCTCACACAGAGCTCGCTCCGTGGCTCTCCGTTAGAGGAGAACTTTACTTTACTTTAATAAGAGCCCTCGCCTCGTAGCCCTCGCACAGAGCTCGCTCCGTGGCTCTCCGTTAGAGGAGAACTTTACTTAACTTTAATAAGAGCCCTCGCCTCAGAGCCCTCGCTCCGTGGCTCTCCGTTAGAGGAGAACTTTACTTAACTTTAATAAGAGCCCTCGCCTCAGAGCCCTCGCTCCGCGGCTCTCCGTTAGAGGAGAACTTTACTTAACTTTAATAAGAGCCCTCGCCTCAGAGCCCTCACACAGAGCTCGCTCCGCGGCTCTCCGTTAGAGGAGAACTTTACTTTACTTTAATAAGAGCCCTCGCCTCGTAGCCCTCACACAGAGCTCGCTCCGTGGCTCTCCGTTAGAGGAGAACTTTACTTTACTTTAATAAGAGCCCTCGCCTCGTAGCCCTCACACAGAGCTCGCTCCGCGGCTCTCCGTTAGAGGAGAACTTTACTTAACTTTAATAAGAGCCCTCGCCTAGTAGCCCTCACACAGAGCTCGCTCCGTGGCTCTCCGTTAGAGGAGAACTTTACTTTACTTTAATAAGAGCCCTCGCCTCGTAGCCCTCGCACAGAGCTCGCTCCGTGGCTCTCCGTTAGAGGAGAACTTTACTTTACTTTAATAAGAGCCCTCGCCTAGTAGCCCTCACACAGAGCTCGCTCCGTGGCTCTCCGTTAGAGGAGAACTTTACTTTACTTTAATAAGAGCCCTCGCCTCGTAGCCCTCACACAGAGCTCGCTCCGTGGCTCTCCGTTAGAGGAGAACTTTACTTAACTTTAATAAGAGCCCTCGCCTCGTAGCCCTCGCACAGAGCTCGCTCCGTGGCTCTCCGTTAGAGGAGAACTTTACTTTACTTTAATAAGAGCCCTCGCCTCGTAGCCCTCACACAGAGCTCGCTCCGTGGCTCTCCGTTAGAGGAGAACTTTACTTTACTTTAATAAGAGCCCTCGCCTCGTAGCCCTCGCACAGAGCTCGCTCCGTGGCTCTCCGTTAGAGGAGAACTTTACTTTACTTTAATAAGAGCCCTCGCCTCGTAGCCCTCGCACAGAGCTCGCTCCGTGGCTCTCCGTTAGAGGAGAACTTTACTTTACTTTAATAAGAGCCCTCGCCTCGTAGCCCTCACACAGAGCTCGCTCTGTGGCTCTCCGTTAGAGGAGAACTTTACTTTACTTTAATAAGAGCCCTCGCCTCGTAGCCCTCACACAGAGCTCGCTCCGTGGCTCTCCGTTAGAGGAGAACTTTACTTTACTTTAATAAGAGCCCTCGCCTCGTAGCCCTCACACAGAGCTCGCTCCGTGGCTCTCCGTTAGAGGAGAACTTTACTTTACTTTAATAAGAGCCCTCGCCTCAGAGCCCTCACACAGAGCTCGCTCCGTGGCTCTCCGTTAGAGGAGAACTTTACTTTACTTTAATAAGAGCCCTCGCCTCGTAGCCCTCACACAGAGCTCGCTCCGTGGCTCTCCGTTAGAGGAGAACTTTACTTTACTTTAATAAGAGCCCTCGCCTCGTAGCCCTCACACAGAGCTCGCTCCGTGGCTCTCCGTTAGAGGAGAACTTTACTTTACTTTAATAAGAGCCCTCGACTCGTAGCCCTCACACAGAGCTCGCTCCGTGGCTCTCCGTTAGAGGAGAACTTTACTTTACTTTAATAAGAGCCCTCGCCTCAGAGCCCTCGCACAGAGCTCGCTCCGTGGCTCTCCGTTAGAGGAGAACTTTACTTTACTTTAATAAGAGCCCTCGCCTCAGAGCCCTCACACAGAGCTCGCTCCGTGGCTCTCCGTTAGAGGAGAACTTTACTTTACTTTAATAAGAGCCCTCGCCTCGTAGCCCTCGCACAGAGCTCGCTCCGTGGCTCTCCGTTAGAGGAGAACTTTACTTTACTTTAATAAGAGCCCTCGCCTCGTAGCCCTCACACAGAGCTCGCTCCGTGGCTTTCCGTTAGAGGGGAACTTTACTTTACTTTAATAAGAGCCCTCGCCTCGTAGCCCTCACACAGAGCTCGCTCCGCGGCTCTCCGTTAGAGGAGAACTTTACTTTACTTTAATAAGAGCCCTCGCCTCGTAGCCCTCACACAGAGCTCGCTCCGTGGCTCTCCGTTAGAGGAGAACTTTACTTTACTTTAATAAGAGCCCTCGCCTCAGAGCCCTCACACAGAGCTCGCTCCGTGGCTCTCCGTTAGAGGAGAACTTTACTTTACTTTAATAAGAGCCCTCGCCTCGTAGCCCTCACACAGAGCTCGCTCCGTGGCTCTCCGTTAGAGGAGAACTTTACTTTACTTTAATAAGAGCCCTCGCCTCAGAGCCCTCACACAGAGCTCGCTCCGTGGCTCTCCGTTAGAGGAGAACTTTACTTTACTTTAATAAGAGCCCTCGCCTCGTAGCCCTCACACAGAGCTCGCTCCGTGGCTCTCCGTTAGAGGAGAACTTTACTTTACTTTAATAAGAGCCCTCGCCTCGTAGCCCTCACACAGAGCTCGCTCCGCGGCTCTCCGTTAGAGGAGAACTTTACTTAACTTTAATAAGAGCCCTCGCCTAGTAGCCCTCACACAGAGCTCGCTCCGTGGCTCTCCGTTAGAGGAGAACTTTACTTTACTTTAATAAGAGCCCTCGCCTCGTAGCCCTCGCACAGAGCTCGCTCCGTGGCTCTCCGTTAGAGGAGAACTTTACTTTACTTTAATAAGAGCCCTCGCCTAGTAGCCCTCACACAGAGCTCGCTCCGTGGCTCTCCGTTAGAGGAGAACTTTACTTTACTTTAATAAGAGCCCTCGCCTCGTAGCCCTCACACAGAGCTCGCTCCGTGGCTCTCCGTTAGAGGAGAACTTTACTTTACTTTAATAAGAGCCCTCGCCTCAGAGCCCTCACACAGAGCTCGCTCCGTGGCTCTCCGTTAGAGGAGAACTTTACTTTACTTTAATAAGAGCCCTCGCCTCGTAGCCCTCACACAGAGCTCGCTCCGTGGCTCTCCGTTAGAGGAGAACTTTACTTTACTTTAATAAGAGCCCTCGCCTCAGAGCCCTCACACAGAGCTCGCTCCGTGGCTCTCCGTTAGAGGAGAACTTTACTTTACTTTAATAAGAGCCCTCGCCTCGTAGCCCTCACACAGAGCTCGCTCCGTGGCTCTCCGTTAGAGGAGAACTTTACTTTACTTTAATAAGAGCCCTCGCCTCGTAGCCCTCACACAGAGCTCGCTCCGTGGCTCTCCGTTAGAGGAGAACTTTACTTTACTTTAATAAGAGCCCTCGCCTCAGAGCCCTCACACAGAGCTCGCTCCGCGGCTCTCCGTTAGAGGAGAACTTTACTTTACTTTAATAAGAGCCCTCGCCTCGTAGCCCTCACACAGAGCTCGCTCCGTGGCTCTCCGTTAGAGGAGAACTTTACTTTACTTTAATAAGAGCCCTCGCCTCGTAGCCCTCGCACAGAGCTCGCTCCGTGGCTCTCCGTTAGAGGAGAACTTTACTTTACTTTAATAAGAGCCCTCGCCTCAGAGCCCTCACACAGAGCTCGCTCCGTGGCTCTCCGTTAGAGGAGAACTTTACTTTACTTTAATAAGAGCCCTCGCCTCGTAGCCCTCACACAGAGCTCGCTCCGCGGCTCTCCGTTAGAGGAGAACTTTACTTTACTTTAATAAGAGCCCTCGCCTCAGAGCCCTCACACAGAGCTCGCTCCGCGGCTCTCCGTTAGAGGAGAACTTTACTTTACTTTAATAAGAGCCCTCGCCTCGTAGCCCTCACACAGAGCTCGCTCAGTGGCTCTCCGTTAGAGGAGAACTTTACTTTACTTTAATAAGAGCCCTCGCCTCAGAGCCCTCACACAGAGCTCGCTCCGTGGCTCTCCGTTAGAGGAGAACTTTACTTTACTTTAATAAGAGCCCTCGCCTCAGAGCCCTCACACAGAGCTCGCTCCGTGGCTCTCCGTTAGAGGAGAACTTTACTTTACTTTAATAAGAGCCCTCGCCTCGTAGCCCTCACACAGAGCTCGCTCCGTGGCTCTCCGTTAGAGGAGAACTTTACTTTACTTTAATAAGAGCCCTCGCCTCAGAGCCCTCACACAGAGCTCGCTCCGCGGCTCTCCGTTAGAGGAGAACTTTACTTTACTTTAATAAGAGCCCTCGCCTCGTAGCCCTCACACAGAGCTCGCTCCGTGGCTCTCCGTTAGAGGAGAACTTTACTTTACTTTAATAAGAGCCCTCGCCTCGTAGCCCTCGCACAGAGCTCGCTCCGTGGCTCTCCGTTAGAGGAGAACTTTACTTAACTTTAATAAGAGCCCTCGCCTCAGAGCCCTCACACAGAGCTCGCTCCGCGGCTCTCCGTTAGAGGAGAACTTTACTTAACTTTAATAAGAGCCCTCGCCTCAGAGCCCTCACACAGAGCTCGCTCCGCGGCTCTCCGTTAGAGGAGAACTTTACTTTACTTTAATAAGAGCCCTCGCCTCGTAGCCCTCACACAGAGCTCGCTCCGTGGCTCTCCGTTAGAGGAGAACTTTACTTTACTTTAATAAGAGCCCTCGCCTCGTAGCCCTCACACAGAGCTCGCTCCGTGGCTCTCCGTTAGAGGAGAACTTTACTTTACTTTAATAAGAGCCCTCGCCTCAGAGCCCTCACACAGAGCTCGCTCCGTGGCTCTCCGTTAGAGGAGAACTTTACTTTACTTTAATAAGAGCCCTCGCCTCGTAGCCCTCACACAGAGCTCGCTCCGTGGCTCTCCGTTAGAGGAGAACTTTACTTTACTTTAATAAGAGCCCTCGCCTCGTAGCCCTCACACAGAGCTCGCTCCGTGGCTCTCCGTTAGAGGAGAACTTTACTTTACTTTAATAAGAGCCCTCGACTCGTAGCCCTCACACAGAGCTCGCTCCGTGGCTCTCCGTTAGAGGAGAACTTTACTTTACTTTAATAAGAGCCCTCGCCTCAGAGCCCTCACACAGAGCTCGCTCCGTGGCTCTCCGTTAGAGGAGAACTTTACTTTACTTTAATAAGAGCCCTCGCCTCGTAGCCCTTTAATAAGACTTTAATAAGATTAAGACGTTAAAGTTGAAGCATCAAAAGCAACTCGCCAACATAGACGTTTTGAGTTTGGAGACCAGGTTTTCTATTTTTTAAAGTTTGAAGAAATACTTTTTGTTTTTGTTTTAAAAAATATGATTGTAAGAGTAAGGAGCATGAAAACTATCGGCTCAACTGGGTTTCCTTGCTGAAACAGACATCTCAGCCTTCAGCTGCTGATGCTGATGGACATCTGGTCTTTGTTGGTTCTGGTTTTAAAAGATTAATTGGATGTGGTTTTGATTCTATAAATATTTCAATTATTTTTTTAGTAAAGTTTTTGGTTTTTAGAGTTTCTACGCAGCGAGGGTTTAACCTGAACTGAGACGGAGCTCAGAGACGGATGAAAAAAGATCTATTCTCCATCTCCTGCTTGCCATCATTTTTAATCTCTCTCCCTTTCTTCACTGTTTTCTCTCTCTCTCTCTCTCTCTCACTCTCACTACATTACTTCTTATGTCTCTCTCTCTCTCTCATTATCTTTCTTTCTCTCTCCTTCTCTCACCTCTCCAACTCTCTTCTTCTTTCATTCTCATATCTTTCTTTATCCCTCTCTCCTCTTTCTTTCTACTCTTTTTCTCTCTCTTCTGTCACTCATCTCTCTCTCTTATCGCTCTCTCTCCCTCTCTCTCTCACTCTCTCTCTCTCGCCCCTGCAGGCTCCTCTTTCTTCGCCTGCGGGCGCACAATGAGAAGGAGGACTTTGCGTTCTGTTCTCTGAAGGGCTGCGAGCGAGTGAAGATTAAAGCCGTGATTCCTCCCGGCAGCAGAGCCAGCGACTGCATGGCGGAGGCCTACCCCAGGTACAGCGAGGTGCCAGTGGTGGATGTGCCCATGCCCAAAAAACTGCCCCGCTCTCAGCTGGTGAGGGCGCACGCTGCACTCCATCTGCCTCTCTCACTCCGTTCCTTCAATAAGAGTCTCTCGTCTCTGCAGCCTGACGCACCGGAGCACTTTCTGGAGATCAAGCTGGAGTCGTACAACACCCGCTTCTTCCACATCAAAGAGGACTTCGCCTACACAGAGGTGCGAGCGCTTGCCGCCGGTGCTGCAGCTTCTAAACTAGCCAAGCTCAAAGTTGAAGTTTTAAAAGTCCAAGTGTCGGTCTTAAAAAGTGTTAAAATCACGCTTTTAGGTCTTAAATCATTTTTCACCGCTCTTATTTTTCTGATGTCCATGTAAAGCTCATCTCATGTGTTTTTGTGGTTGCCAGAGATTGATAAATTGCCCCTAAATGTCAACAAACTATGTAAAATGGATGGTTAGGGCTGCCATAGTCTGAGCAAATGTGCAGAAATGCTCAAAAACAAGACATGATTAGGGTTGCCAGAGCTTAAGAAAACCTATTTTATTAATTTCTTTAATTTCTGTTATTGTGAATTCGGCTCTGAATAAAAATAAATAAATAAAATTAAATTTCAATAAAAAAAGAAACGTATTGCATACAATACTACAAAAGTTATTGGTTAAAGCTCAATAGAATATCTGTATTGATTAAGTGTGTATGAAGAGAACAATGGATGTATCTTCCATTATTTCCCCCCCTAATGATTAGTATTACAAACACGAGGAAACATATTCACATTTTTTTTTCAGATATATATTTTATATATACCATTTTATTAAAAAAATCTCAGAAATATGAGAATATATTAAAATTATAAGTGTAAGACTAACAAATTTTCTAAACGTGGGTGGCATACAGAAAATGACAAATTTTGACAATGACTTTAAATTTCTGACATACATTTCTCAAAATCATAAACGTGATGGTTAGGGTTGCCAGAAATTGGGAAAACATTCTTGATTTCTCAAAAACACAAGTGTTGTGGTTAGGTTTCTAACAATGTATTTGAAGCAATCTGTTTATTATTTATTCAACAAAGTTTTGTATGTGTTTGGTGTTAAGATATAGAGCTTAAAAGGTTTTAATTTGATCTTGACACCTGCAAAAACATACAATAGTGAACGGTCTAAGATTGAAAATGTTTGATTTAAAATGTGACTATATATTATTTGTATAACTGGTTATATTTATTAGATGCTTCACTAAGGATACGTTGCTCTCATGAGGGCCGAGCTCCCCTAAATCTTGGATCCTGGAATCACCCCAGTTAAGCCAGTATTATCCACCAAAGGGCCCAGTTCTGTATTCAATTAAAGGTTCCTCTTCAATCGTTATGAGGTTGACTATTTTGTTTTAGAGTAGATTTTAAAGTTCTGCTGCTCGAATATAAGTCCAAACATAACTCAGCAGCTAAACACCTAACAGACACGCTCAGAGAATACACACCAAACAGAGAGCTGAGATCCTCAGATCAGATAAATGAGATCTCCCCCGGGTTCATTCCACTCAGGGTGAATCCTCCTTTAGTTCTCCTGCGGCCCACAGAGGAACCAGCTCCAGAGGAGATCAGGGGTGCCAACACTTTAGTTCTCCTGCGGCCCACAGAGGAACCAGCTCCAGAGGAGATCAGGGGTGCCAACACTTTAGTTCTCCTGCGGCACACAGAGGAACCAGCTCCAGAGGAGATCAGGGGTGCCAACACTTTAGTTCTCCTGCGGCACACAGAGGAACCAGCTCCAGAGGAGATCAGGGGTGCCAACACTTTAGTCACGTTTCAATCCAGGATTAAGACTCTCCTGTTTAGTTTTTGTCGACTGAGAACCAACGTCCAACAACTATTTTATCTCTGCACTTCACTATCTTAATCTATGTCTTAATCTTGAGTTTTTAATCACAGTTGACTTGTGCAATGCTTGATTTTATTAAATGTACTTTCTTTTTTATTCTTTGTTTCCAATGTAAAGCACTTTGAATTACTCTGTGTATGAAATGTGCTAAACAAATAAACTTGCCTTGATCAAAATGGCCTGAACAAAGCACTGCTTTGCGGTTCCTCTGATTTCTGACGCAAGAACCATAATTTTATTTTACATAATTTATTGAGTTTTTATTTAAACTCATAGTAAAGTAGGCCTTGTTTTTATTTCTTAGAGCCAAACATGAACAAGTAAAATGTATCATCTCATGTAGTAAATTCTAAATAAAGTGGTTTTGTGTGTAGGTGAATGGGAAGAAGATCTACCAATCAGAGGACGGGATCCAGGTGACCGTGATCGACGGCCGCAGCGGCGAAATCCTGGAGACCAAGGGCTTCAGGAGCTCCATCCTGATGGGAATCCCAGCTCAACTGGAGAACTTCGTCTCAAGCCTCTTAGACCAGTAAGAACCCGTGCTCTATTTTACTCCGGTCCTATTTGACTCCTTCTAAAACTCTCGCCATCGAAGCGGTTTAGGGTTCAGGAACTGTGGTGAACATCGAGTATCTTAGCAGTTATATTACTTGCTGTGTGACTAAGCTATATATATATATATATATATATATATATATATATATATATATATATATATAAACGCTTTATTAACAGTTACTGTATCTCTGAATAAAAAGATGAATGAAGGGGCTTTCAGATAGTTTAATAATCATTTATTACCATGTTCTAAATTATCCCATGAATCGCTTACAATTAATAACTAACTGGTTTTTAAAGAGTGAAAAGTTTAATTTATAAATTATTAGCTGATCCTTAATAAAGCATGAATTTAGTGTTATTAATTATATTGTATAGACATTTAGAAACCAGGAATAAAGCCTTTTAAACATATATTTATAAATTGGCCACAAATGTGTATTATCATAGAAACAATGCTTTATAAATTACTTAATAACTATTTGTTGATGCTTAATACATGATTAGTAGTGTGTAGTTATTATAAAGTGCTAACGGTTACTTGATTTCTTTATTTAATTCACTAAAGTGTTGATTAATGAAAACTTCAAATAACTTTGTAGAACGTTCCTGTCTGAAGGATTGACGAACACATCAGCAAAATTATTAAGTGTACAAGTTATAAGAATC
This sequence comes from Danionella dracula, assembly GCA_900490495.1. NCBI lineage: Eukaryota > Metazoa > Chordata > Actinopteri > Cypriniformes > Danionidae > Danionella > Danionella dracula. The sequence goes on from UELW01000955.1 coordinate 198,619, forward strand.
AAGAATGATCATTGACATAGATGTCTGCTGCTAATATTTCTTGAGGCATCTCTTAAATTTACCTTTGTGTGAATGATAACTGAGTGAATGACATTTGAAGGACATTCTGTACATCATTAGATTTGATGCATCTGTAACCACTGATTAGAACGTTTTAATGATACGCCAAGTGAAGAAGTAATGATGATTTGAAAGAATGATCGGACAGACCGGTATCGAGCGGCCCTCCGATGACTATCGGATTGAAATCGCCTTTCCTTACGAAGACGACCATCATCTGCGGATCTTATTCTACTTTTGATTGATGATTATTTTGTTTGTTTCCTGCTTTTGTAGAAAATTGGCAAAAGACAGGAAAAGTGCCACTCCTTAACTTGGCCCATTGAAGTAATGGAGAAAAACTATTTTGCATGATTAACTCACTTAATTGCCTTAACGAATGGAAACTTGGAAAGTTCCCAAGGAAGGAATGTGGGGGTTTTGGCAATTAGGTGACCTGATTTAACATTTATTTAATTCATAAATTGGTTTTGATTTCATAAAAAGGCCAGTCTGAACATTGAGTGGAGCTTTTCTGAAAAGGAAATGCTAATAACGGTAAAATAACTGCCACGTGATACTTATATCTTGACATGTGGAACTTATTATTAAGAACACCTTGAACATTGGACGTAATGTGGGCTGAATTAGCTTGATTTAGAGATAACTTTCTGTATATATACCGCACCTATGAAACACCAGGAGGTGCAGTTTTCGAGCCAGGTTCTGTAACCCATCACATTGCTGTTTCCTGAAAGATCTTGTGCTGAAAAGTAAAGAGAAATCGGACCGAAAGTCGTAGTCTGTCTTTATTGATTTTATTTTCAAAGTTTATTTTATGTTGCGGGAAAAACAACCACAATGCTATGTGATCAATAAAACTAGGCAACTTTGTACATCGCTTGTTGAATAACATGTTACAACAACAAAGTTAATATACCTGATTTAGATCCTATATAAAAGGTGCTGTTGTATACTGTGGTTTAGGTCTGGAGCTGTACAGTTACTCTAATAATCCACCTAAAAGTCTGTTTGGAAAGCTTTTAAACCTCTCGAAAAAGAGTTATTTCTGAGTTTAAGAATTTCTCTCTCGACTTAAGTTGATGGTGTCCCGAACAGGATCAAGAGTGTTTTTATACATTGAACTAGTCTTTCGATTAATGTTTGGTCGAAATTAAACCAGTACAGGAGTTTTAACTTTTTATTTTTTTGTATTTTTTGTTTACTAAAAAGAGTGTTCCTCCAAAATAAAGTAAAATATTTCAACCAAGTTCTGGAATATAACGTGAGAGCTCACTCTGAATCAAACAGTTACCTAATTGAGTGCAAACTATATATATATATTTTTTTTTTTCTTGATTATTTGGTATATGGCTTTGTTTAGAGTTTAATTTTTTTTTAATTAATTTAAACTCTTATTTTCCACTCATTACTTATTATAGACAAGACAAGTTTATTTGTTTAGCACATTTCATACACAGAGTAATTCAAAGTGCTTTACATTGGAAACAAAGAATAAAAAGAAAGTACATTTAATAAAATCAAGCATAAAAAAGTCATATTAAATCATAGTGATTAAAAACTGAATGTAAAACATTGATTAAGATGTGAAGTGCAGCGATAAAATAGTTGTTGGGGCTCAGTCGACAAAAACGCAACTAAACTGGAGAGTCTTTATCCTGGATTGACACGTGACTAAAGTGTTGGCACCCCTGATCTCCTCTGGAGCTGGTTCCTCTGTGGGCCGCAGGAGAACTAAAAGAGGATTCACCCTGAGTGGAATTAACCCAGAGTAGATCTCATTTATTTGATCTGAGGATCTCAGCTCTCTGTTTGGTGTGTAATTTTTATTTAATATATATAGTTTTTTTTGTTATTTGTTACAATTGTATTTAATTTTCTACTGGAAATGAAGATAATTCAATGGGGAAACCGGCTTTGTTTACTTCCATAGCATTTGGTTCAAAGATGTTGCTGCTCCTATAATTGGCAACTGTGTGTGACAGACTGGTTTCTGCTGCTTCCAGGTCAGTGGTTCTCATCACCTCTAAAGGGAAACTGGTCACCAGAGGAGCATGGACCAAGATCCTCCAGAGCCTCGGAGCCGAGCACACAGTAAAGCTCAAAGGTGATCGCTTTCACAGAAAGAAAAACCATACCAGTGCGCAACTGAACGAATGAATGAAGGGAAGAATCTGTCGGTCATACTAACCTCGTCAAAGATTCAGGAGTCTCCGATTCCAGATCTGAGAGTGACTCGCGTTTGTTAGATTCATCTCCCGCTCCAGCTGCAGAAGCTGTTTCTGATTCCAGATCTGAGAGTGACTCGCGTTTGTTAGATTCATCTCCCGCTCCAGCTGCAGAAGCTGTTTCTGATTCCAGATCTGAGAGTGACTCGCGTTTGTTAGATTCATCTCCCGCTCCAGCTGCAGAAGCTGTTTCTGATTCAAGATCTGAGAGTGACTCGCGTTTGTTAGATTCATCTCCCGCTCCAGCTGCAGAAGCTGTTTCTGATTCCAGATCTGAGAGTGACTCGCGTTTGTTAGATTCATCTCCCGCTCCAGCTGCAGAAGCTGTTTCTGATTCCAGATCTGAGAGTGACTCGCGTTTGTTAGATTCATCTCCCGCTCCAGCTGCAGAAGCTGTTTCTGATTCCAGATCTGAGAGTGACTCGCGTTTGTTAGATTCATCTCCCGCTCCAGCTGCAGAAGCTGTTTCTGATTCCAGATCTGAGAGTGACTCGCGTTTGTTAGATTCATCTCCCGCTCCAGCTGCAGAAGCTGTTTCTGATTCCAGATCTGAGAGTGACTCGCGTTTGTTAGATTCATCTCCCGCTCCAGCTGCAGAAGCTGTTTCTGATTCCAGATCTGAGAGTGACTCGCGTTTGTTAGATTCATCTCCCGCTCCAGCTGCAGAAGCTGTTTCTGATTCCAGATCTGAGAGTGACTCGTCTTTGTTAGATTCATCTCCCGCTCCAGCTGCAGAAGCTGTTTCTGATTCCAGATCTGAGAGTGACTCGCGTTTGTTAGATTCATCTCCCGCTCCAGCTGCAGAAGCTGTTTCTGATTCCAGATCTGAGAGTGACTCGCGTTTGTTAGATTCATCTCCCGCTCCAGCTGCAGAAGCTGTTTCTGATTCCAGATCTGAGAGTGACTCGCGTTTGTTAGATTCATCTCCCGCTCCAGCTGCAGAAGCTGTTTCTGATTCCAGATCTGAGAGTGACTCGCGTTTGTTAGATTCATCTCCCGCTCCAGCTGCAGAAGCTGTTTCTGATTCCAGATCTGAGAGTGACTCGCGTTTGTTAGATTCATCTCCCGCTCCAGCTGCAGAAGCTGTTTCTGATTCCAGATCTGAGAGTGACTCGCGTTTGTTAGATTCATCTCCCGCTCCAGCTGCAGAAGCTGTTTCTGATTCCAGATCTGAGAGTGACTCGCGTTTGTTAGATTCATCTCCCGCTCCAGCTGCAGAAGCTGTTTCTGATTCCAGATCTGAGAGTGACTCGCGTTTGTTAGATTCATCTCCCGCTCCAGCTGCAGAAGCTGTTTCTGATTCCAGATCTGAGAGTGACTCGCGTTTGTTAGATTCATCTCCCGCTCCAGCTGCAGAAGCTGTTTCTGATTCCAGATCTGAGAGTGACTCGCGTTTGTTAGATTCATCTCCCGCTCCAGCTGCAGAAGCTGTTTCTGATTCCAGATCTGAGAGTGACTCGTCTTTGTTAGATTCATCTCCCGCTCCAGCTGGAGAAGCTGTTTCTGATTCCAGATCTGAGAGTGACTCGCGTTTGTTAGATTCATCTCCCGCTCCAGCTGCAGAAGCTGTTTCTGATTCCAGATCTGAGAGTGACTCGCGTTTGTTAGATTCATCTCCCGCTCCAGCTGCAGAAGCTGTTTCTGATTCCAGATCTGAGAGTGACTCGCGTTTGTTAGATTCATCTCCCGCTCCAGCTGCAGAAGCTGTTTCTGATTCCAGATCTGAGAGTGACTCGCGTTTGTTAGATTCATCTCCCGCTCCAGCTGCAGAAGCTGTTTCTGATTCCAGATCTGAGAGTGACTCGTCTTTGTTAGATTCATCTCCCGCTCCAGCTGCAGAAGCTGTTTCTGATTCCAGATCTGAGAGTGACTCGCGTTTGTTAGATTCATCTCCCGCTCCAGCTGCAGAAGCTGTTTCTGATTCCAGATCTGAGAGTGACTCGCGTTTGTTAGATTCATCTCCCGCTCCAGCTGCAGAAGCTGTTTCTGATTCCAGATCTGAGAGTGACTCGCGTTTGTTAGATTCATCTCCCGCTCCAGCTGCAGAAGCTGTTTCTGATTCCAGATCTGAGAGTGACTCATGTTTGTTAGATTCATCTCCCGCTCCAGCTGCAGAAGCTGTTTCTGATTCCAGATCTGAGAGTGACTCGCGTTTGTTAGATTCATCTCCCGCTCCAGCTGCAGAAGCTGTTTCTGATTCCAGATCTGAGAGTGACTCGCGTTTGTTAGATTCATCTCCCGCTCCAGCTGCAGAAGCTGTTTCTGATTCCAGATCTGAGAGTGACTCGCGTTTGTTAGATTCATCTCCCGCTCCAGCTGCAGAAGCTGTTTCTGATTCCAGATCTGAGAGTGACTCGCGTTTGTTAGATTCATCTCCCGCTCCAGCTGCAGAAGCTGTTTCTGATTCCAGATCTGAGAGTGACTCGCGTTTGTTAGTTTCATCTCCCGCTCCAGCTGCAGAAGCTGTTTCTGATTCCAGATCTGAGAGTGACTCGCGTTTGTTAGATTCATCTCCCGCTCCAGCTGCAGAAGCTGTTTCTGATTCCAGATCTGAGAGTGACTCGCGTTTGTTAGATTCATCTCCCGCTCCAGCTGCAGAAGCTGTTTCTGATTCCAGATCTGAGAGTGACTCGCGTTTGTTAGATTCATCTCCCGCTCCAGCTGCAGAAGCTGTTTCTGATTCCAGATCTGAGAGTGACTCGCGTTTGTTAGATTCATCTCCCGCTCCAGCTGCAGAAGCTGTTTCTGATTCCAGATCTGAGAGTGACTCGCGTTTGTTAGATTCATCTCCCGCTCCAGCTGCAGAAGCTGTTTCTGATTCCAGATCTGAGAGTGACTCGCGTTTGTTAGATTCATCTCCCGCTCCAGCTGCAGAAGCTGTTTCTGATTCCAGATCTGAGAGTGACTCATGTTTGTTAGATTCATCTCCCGCTCCAGCTGCAGAAGCTGTTTCTGATTCCAGATCTGAGAGTGACTCGCGTTTGTTAGATTCATCTCCCGCTCCAGCTGCAGAAGCTGTTTCTGATTCCAGATCTGAGAGTGACTCGCGTTTGTTAGATTCATCTCCCGCTCCAGCTGCAGAAGCTGTTTCTGATTCCAGATCTGAGAGTGACTCGCGTTTGTTAGATTCATCTCCCGCTCCAGCTGCAGAAGCTGTTTCTGATTCCAGATCTGAGAGTGACTCGCGTTTGTTAGATTCATCTCCCGCTCCAGCTGCAGAAGCTGTTTCTGATTCCAGATCTGAGAGTGACTCGCGTTTGTTAGATTCATCTCCCGCTCCAGCTGCAGAAGCTGTTTCTGATTCCAGATCTGAGAGTGACTCGCGTTTGTTAGATTCATCTCCCGCTCCAGCTGCAGAAGCTGTTTCTGATTCCAGATCTGAGAGTGACTCGCGTTTGTTAGATTCATCTCCCGCTCCAGCTGCAGAAGCTGTTTCTGATTCCAGATCTGAGAGTGACTCGCGTTTGTTAGATTCATCTCCCGCTCCAGCTGCAGAAGCTGTTTCTGATTCCAGATCTGAGAGTGACTCGCGTTTGTTAGATTCATCTCCCGCTCCAGCTGCAGAAGCTGTTTCTGATTCCAGATCTGAGAGTGACTCGCGTTTGTTAGATTCATCTCCCGCTCCAGCTGCAGAAGCTGTTTCTGATTCCAGATCTGAGAGTGACTCGCGTTTGTTAGATTCATCTCCCGCTCCAGCTGCAGAAGCTGTTTCTGATTCCAGATCTGAGAGTGACTCGCGTTTGTTAGATTCATCTCCCGCTCCAGCTGCAGAAGCTGTTTCTGATTCCAGATCTGAGAGTGACTCGCGTTTGTTAGATTCATCTCCCGCTCCAGCTGCAGAAGCTGTTTCTGATTCCAGATCTGAGAGTGACTCGCGTTTGTTAGATTCATCTCCCGCTCCAGCTGCAGAAGCTGTTTCTGATTCCAGATCTGAGAGTGACTCGTCTTTGTTAGATTCATCTCCCGCTCCAGCTGCAGAAGCTGTTTCTGATTCCAGATCTGAGAGTGACTCGCGTTTGTTAGATTCATCTCCCGCTCCAGCTGCAGAAGCTGTTTCTGATTCCAGATCTGAGAGTGACTCGCGTTTGTTAGATTCATCTCCCGCTCCAGCTGCAGAAGCTGTTTCTGATTCCAGATCTGAGAGTGACTCGCGTTTGTTAGATTCATCTCCCGCTCCAGCTGCAGAAGCTGTTTCTGATTCCAGATCTGAGAGTGACTCGCGTTTGTTAGATTCATCTCCCGCTCCAGCTGCAGAAGCTGTTTCTGATTCCAGATCTGAGAGTGACTCGCGTTTGTTAGATTCATCTCCCGCTCCAGAAGCTGTTTCTGATTCCAGATCTGAGAGTGACTCGTCTTTGTTAGATTCATCTCCCGCTCCAGCTGCAGAAGCTGTTTCTGATTCCAGATCTGAGAGTGACTCGCGTTTGTTAGATTCATCTCCCGCTCCAGCTGCAGAAGCTGTTTCTGATTCCAGATCTGAGAGTGACTCGCGTTTGTTAGATTCATCTCCCGCTCCAGAAGCTGTTTCTGATTCCAGATCTGAGAGTGACTCGTCTTTGTTAGATTCATCTCCCGCTCCAGCTGCAGAAGCTGTTTCTGATTCCAGATCTGAGAGTGACTCGCGTTTGTTAGATTCATCTCCCGCTCCAGCTGCAGAAGCTGTTTCTGATTCTGATTTTGTTTTATTTACGTTTATGTTTGTTATGTCTATAGTAGATAATGATCAGATTTGCTAGAAAAGCTAAAAATAACTTGAAAAGTGCTTGAATCTGATCTCTCTAAGTCTCTAAGAAATTAATGATGGCTGTTTAGTCAACACATAAGAAAGAAATAATATTAAATACGCTTTAATCATGAACTTGATTTTTAGAAGTTCTTTATGTAGAATCATATTTAAATTGCATTCCGATTTTTCATTGAATTATAACACAGTTTTTCATTGTATTTTTAAAAAAAAGAAAAAAGCATGAACCGTGTGAATGACTACATTTCTTGAAAATAATTGCTTTTTAAATATGAATAACTCAAAATTGCTTGTTATATAGTAATAGTATTACTTATTATTTCTTTCTTTTTTTATTTTTAATTTAGCTGAAATCTATGTAACAACCGAAGCTTTATGATGTTAAAAAATGTGTTTTGTTGATGAAATTGTTCCGTTTTTTCACCCGTCCGCTTCCGTCCTCAGATAAACTGTGCTTCGTGGGCTTCAAAGGCTCGTTCCGGCCGGACTGGCTGAAGATGAGCGTTGATGAAGAGCGCACCAAACTCCACCAAGTGTTGCCTATCCCTGTGGTCCAGAAGGTCAAGCTATGAGGACCGAAAACACTCACGCGCTGCGTCCCAACTCTGCATCTTGAAACAGAATGAACGCTGTACTAGAGACGTCCCATGCTCGGATCCCGATGTGTAGAATAACAAAGTACAAAGCTCCAGGAGATTAACGTTATATTATTTCCCGGATACAATGCGACAACTCACAAATCCAATGCATCCTTGTAAATATCGATCATATTTATTGCACTTATTTGCAAGTTCAGCGCTCAGATTAAAGCTAAATCAGTAAAGGTTGTGAGAGATGCTCCCTTAAAGATTAAAGATTCGCTCTCTTCTTGTTGGGATGCATCATTTCAGCTAATTAAATGAAGCAAACAGCACATTAACAAGCACAATTTCTGACAAAAAAAAACTATTGTCTCTCTCTCGCCCGTTCTCTGTAAAGGACCCCCAGCAGCTGCTGCTGCGTGCAGAAACGTTTTTCAATCAATCAATCAAGTTTTTATCTAGCGCTTCTTTAGCAGTTGCTTTCAAAGCAGCTTCACAAAGTCCTCGTGAGGATCAGGTAGAGTAGATAGGAGTTCCTCCGTGAGGCCCCTGGGAGCCTTGCTGACTGAGGCAGGTGCTAATCACCTCCCCAGCATAAACAACATACAAAACTAATATCAAACTTTTTGATAGGTTCTTTTGCCAAGTGGTCTGATTAAGTCACCCCTTGATGGCGCTAATGGCACACAATGCTCCCCTTTGAGATAATAATACGAAATAGTAATAATTGATTTTATTTTCGGCGCCTTTCAGGGCGTGCGAGGACACCGTACTGAGAGCAGAAGGAGAAGGAACTAGATTTTAGATTGGTTGTCTTAAGAAAGCCGACCTTAAAGGTTTGATAAAAACCATCTTTTTATTTACCAAGCTGGGAAAAGTGCAAAGCTTAAAACGGTTTTAGCTTGAATCAGTGCAAAAAAGTGTTTTAAAGTTTAAACAGTTTGAGCCTTTCTATGCAGTTTGTTTGAGGTCTGAAGGTGTTTTTGTTAATTAAGTTTATAGTTTGAAACTGTGAGAGGGTCTGAGTTAGGTTTTGATGGTCTAGTGCAGAGCTGTCCAACGTCGGTCCTGGAGAGCCGGAGCGCTGCACATTTTTGATTCAACAATCATGAAACACACCTGTGGCACTAATTATGGTCCTCTGATTGGCTGAAGTAGAGTAGTATGCATACTACAGCAGGGTTGCAACTAAAATGTGCAGAGCTCCAGCTCTCCAGGACCGACGGTCTAGTGGATGTGGATTTATTCATGTAGGCTAATTTGACCTCATATTTAAATCTATGTTCCACCAGAGTTTAGATAAAACAACTGCTGCATCTTTAGGTGGCTTAGTTTGAGACATTTGACTTTAAAGTTTTTGTGGAAAAGTGGGTGTGGCCTAATACATTTATGCAAATTTGGTAACAAGTTAAATTCCACTCTCTACACTAGAGTTAAGATAAAACCAGCACCACACATGTAGGTGGCTTCGTTCGAGATATTTGACTTTGTAGTTTCTGTTGATAAGTGGGTGTGGTCTAATGCAAATTATGCAAATTTGCCATCATGTTATATCCCACTTTTCACTAGGGTCAAGATAAAACAACCGCTGTACAGTTATGTTGCTTAATTTTTGAGATATTAAACTTTCTGTGAAAAGTAGGCGTGGCCTAATTAATTAAAGCTAATTTTGTATCATGATATGTTCCACTCTTGATTGTAGATAACAAAAACAAGCGCCGCAGCTGTAGGTCACTTAGTTTCGAGATATTTGACTTCAAAGTTTTTGTGGGAAAGTGGGCGTGGCCTAATTGATGTATGCAAATTTGGTATCAAGTTATACTCTCGACTGGTTTAACTGGGACTGGGAGCCGCACAACTGTTTTGCATGTTACAAAGCGCTTTTAGGAATTTCAAAACAAATACTTTTCAGAAAACCAGAAAAAGTAGGTACCATTAAAGAACAGCGTGGTTTGATTGGACAAGACTTCTGTCAATCAAAGTACTGCTTGTGTCAGCACTCATCATGATTGACAGGAGTCTCGTCCAATCAGAGCCAAGTTGTCTGTACTCAATGGGGCCTACCCTTTCCAGTTTCTGAATGTGTTCAGACACAATTTTTGAAAACTCAAATTGTTCTCTTATTTGCTGGATTGTTTTCGAAGATTAAATTGTTTTTATTTGTTATTGTGTTGTTAATGTGCTATTCTGCTTTCATAATTATGAATCGTTTCGCAGCTTTCAGCCGCCGTAACTCCTGCTTGCTAAAAACAGTGCGGAGGGACTTTAGAAACGCGGTTCATCGAGCGGAAGCGTGCGAATTGGGACGCAGAAGCACAAGACCTGGCGAAACCCGCAGGCCCCGCCCACCGCGATCAAGCATGCGTTTCTGTTACCTAGCAACCCATCCGTTTGCGTTGTATGTGACGACGTGGACTTGAAAGTGACGATACGTGTTTTACGGGAGGAAACGCGAGCACAACATTCCTTGTTTTTGTGCGGTGCGGTGATGTATGCCTTCATGTTTAACGTGTTTTTATAAATATGTAGAAGACGTTTTCGCGTTGTAAATGTTGCGTGTGCGTCTGGTACTTTTTCATGCACAACGGTTCGTTTGTGTTAACAGCCAGCAAAAACTCAAGTCACGCAAGATGTGCGGAAAAATGAAAATTTCACCTTTTTTTGTGGAACACTTTTTTTTTTATGTAGCAGCCAGACATTAAGCTGCTTAAGTTGGTGGAAATTTGAGCTTGTTAAGAACGCAGACTCCCACTTAAAATTAAATATCTAATCATTTAAGTAAAGAAAATAATTTATTTAATAAAATCCACAATACAGGAATTAAAACCCAAAGTTATAATTGGTGCGATGTGGTAAAACTGTGTAGCTCTCACCACGAGCCTGCTTACTCTCTGATGGAGCCAGCTCTTATAGGGTGCCCTGCTGCCCCCTAGAGGTCAGCATCCACGTGTCACTCCTGAATATTTAATGTAATAAACGATGACCAAATGAAGTGGACCTGAACAGCACGAGAAGCAATGTTTGCAAACACTGTTCTGAACCCAAACTATTGAACACAAAACTAAAAAAAGCTTTTGCTTCACGTGTCTTTTTTTTTTAAGTAAAAAATATATAAATAAGCAGCATTTGCAGTTCTCTTAGTCAAAGAAGCTAGACATTTTTCGATGGAAATTTTTACATTTTTTTTTAATTTAAAAAAAAAAAGATTTTGATACACGTTTATGATTTATTTAAGTTTCTATTAAAAAACTTAAATTCTATGAGTCAAGAAGAATTGAAGCAGTGTTTGTGAACCCAAACTTAAATTTTTTTTAATCAAATTTTATAAAAGCTTTGGTTACATGTTTGTTTTTAATATATATATATATATATATATATATTTTTTTTTTTTTTTACCAGAAAATGTTTACATCAAGTAGACGAGAACCAGCATTTGAAAACAGTTTTATTATATTATTCCCGGAGGCTGAATTAGACGTTTTTTATGAAAATTCTTGTTGAAAATATTATTGAATAAAATAAAAAGCGTTGTAAAAATGATTCTCAAAAAGTTTCTTTCCTTTAAAAAAAATTTAACATTTTGAATTCGAGTAGATGTGAAGCAGCTTTTGCAAACACATCTCTTATTCCCGGAGTGCAAACCAGAGCTTTTTAGCAATAGAAAAACGACGATGAAAAATTTACATTTCTCAAACCAATTTTTTGTAAAAAATGCATTTTTTTCTCACCAAAATGTTCATCTAAAAAGCATCTTTCCATAAAAAAAAGAAAACATGAAATTTCTAGTTGAAATCTGTGAAATTTTCATTTTTCGACCACAGCGTTGCTTTGCTGGAGAGTTCCTGCGAGTTCCGCTGTTCTCAACTTTGGCAAAAGACACAGAGATGTCCCTTTGCCGAAATAGCTGGTCTTTTTTCGGAAACTGTAATTATTTTGTATGTTTTGTGTATTTCTTAAAAAAAAAAGGTAATTGATAACAGAGATATATTTTATACTTATTTATTGTACAGACACTAATCCAGAAGGGACTTCTTTCAAGGGACTTTTAAGTTGTAATCTGATTGGGTCCCTTCTGTAAAAAGCCGCAGCAGTAGAGTTTTCCCTTCGGCGTATAAAGCACACTCCCCCGACGTTCACTTGAGTTGTATATGGATGTGATGTAAATGTGAATGACTGACAAGTACTCAAAATGTATCACTTCAGATGACTTTTGTACAGAAATAAATCTTTTCCCTCATGCAGTGTACAGCCTTTCTTGTTATTTGCTTCTCAGTTTGTTACAGAGTGCTTAAAAACTACTCAAATCTATTATTCAGCCTTTAAGTTTGCTTTTCAGGGCACGCTCTAAAGCACGGGTCTCAAAGACAGGGACACGGTCCTGCACAGCGCAGCACAAACCGTCCGCGAACACACCTGAGCCAGTTGTGGTTCGGTGGATGAGGAGATGGACTTGTGATCAGAAGGTCGCAGGTTCGATCCTCAGATCCACCGAGTTGAAGGTGGAGTGAGTGATGAAACACTTGCTCTCCATCTTCAGCAACCACAGCTGTGGAGCCCTCGAGCGAGCTCCAGGTCCCCGACTGCTCCCCGGGCCCCGCAGCCATGCTGCCACTGCTCCGGGTGAGTGCTCGCTGTGTGTTTGTTCACTGCTGGGTGTGTGTGTACACTGGGCGAGCACACACTCCTGGTTTGGGTCACTCCGTATCTGGCCAACTGCTCACTTTCACTTATTATTATTATTATTCTGTGAAGCGGGAACATGAGCAACAACAACAGAGGAGACAAATATCACAGTTTGTGGCCAGCCAGAATTAATAACTTGTTTTATTATCCATGTGGAAACAAAACCGACCTTTCTTGGAATTAAACGGGTGCTGAGGTGGCTGAATCTGGTAAGTTACACATTTTTTATTAATCAATCTGATATAAATGGATATTGTGCAGATGTTAGCTAAAGCTAAGCATGCTAGTTTATCAGAGGGAGAGTGCAGGAAGAAGTTGAGAGGGTTGAGGGACACTTTTTGAAGGAGAGGAGAAAGAACTAGGAGAGAAAGAGAAGCTCAGCAGCAGGTTTGCTCCGGTCTCGTCGCTCCCGAGCCTCTCCCGACGAGTTCGCGTTTAGTTCTGCGCCGTTCTCGGAGGGGACGTCCTCACGCGAGAGCACCCCGGGTTTGAAAGCGGTCCAATAGGCGCAGGAGACTCGTTCTGTACGTGTGTTTAGCGCTTGGTCTGAACGACCTGTTAGATCCGCTGGTGTGCAGCGAATGTCGCGATGAGCTCGTGATCTGCGCTATCTGCAGCCAAGACTCGCTTTTGCTCAGAGAGGCTTTGCAGCATGTAATAAGTGCTGCTCCACCGCGTCATCACGTCTCGCTGGAACCGTTGCTTCCGACAAGCGCGTGCAGGCTGTGATTGCGTCATCACTGTTTCGGCCGCGTTGTTTCGGTGGAAAAACTCTTTCAGACGAAAACTTTCGGTGGCCAAATATTCGGTGCATCCCTAGAAATAATTATTAAGAAAGTAAAAAATATACATCTTAGACACAAGAACAGGAGCCATACAGAAGCACAAGTTACACTGACATAAAACATTTTTGACAAAAAAAGTTTCCAAAAACAATAGGTAATAAAAAACTAAAATGCAAGTCATTCAATTCTTCATAATATGCAACTACCAGTAACCTCAAAGAATCTCCCACAGTGACACAAAAAACAAGCCAAATTTTAAGTGTCACTATATGTAAATATGTTTTAAAACAAATAGTGATGCATGCAAAGTGTGAACATTTTTGAATATTAAAATTAAAAACAGTTTTTTTGTTGTCTAAAATGAAGACAATTTTGAAAAATAAAAATTAGCACAACTTGTTAGTTTTTGTTGTCTTACATTTTAATATTTGAATCTTGCAAAACATGCAATATTTGTTTTAAACTTACACATAATCAACAACAAAAATAACAAATAAAACAGATAAAATCAAGTTATGCCAAATGTGAAAAATCCTAAATAAGACGACACAAAAATATATACACCCAAGAAACAAATAGTCTAAATATTAAAGCAGAAAAGTTCAAATCTTTGACATCAAATAGTGCCATCTTTCAAAAAAAATCAAGATAAAACTCAGGTTAAAACGCAAATATTTGTGAAAAAAACATGTTTGTGTCAAATGAAATTAAACCTCTATGTTTAAAAAGATAATGCCACAACAATAAAACAAGTAAAACTTCTAAACGAAACGTGTGGCATTAAACGTAAAAATTAAGAAAGGCTTATTAATCACCAGAAGAGATTTTACTCAAATAGAGATTTATCATTCTCATCAGATTTTTAAACTTTATAATTTTAAAAAGGTTTCTCAAAGTAAACTGAAGCAGGGAACTGTTCTCAATATGTAATGGAGAGATTTAACTTCACATTTGTTTCGTTCATTAATTTGGTATTAATCCATGAAAACTTCAACCTGGCGGACCCGAACGGTTCTTCATCTTGAAGGTTATTTAAAAAAACAACAAGCATTAAAAGGTGCAGCCACACTGCAGCAACATTTCGCCGTGAAAATGCGCCGGGCGCGCTCACCGTTTTGCTTGTATTTGGACGGACCCGAACAGAACAACGATGAAAAGCAGAAAACGTTCACCACGGCCTTATTTGCCAAGAAAGTGCTGATATTACATAAATGCACCACTTGAGGGCACTCTTCTCTCACTCTCGAGGAGTGACAGACACCAACAAATATAATTCCCTCCAACGTAGCCGGACCTTAAGCGCTAGCGCAGGTCACTGATGTCCTTGCTGCAGCATGGCATACGTGCTACACGTGCCCCGACTGCATCCGTCCGGGTCTCACCTGTCATGTGAACGATAACTAGATCTTGTCTGTCTTACTTTCTGAGTTTTAGATTTTGTTTCCTCTCAAACCACGACAGAACATATTTATAAAAGTCATTTATTGTGTGAATCAGATGCAGAACAAGTAAGGCAAACAGAAGAAGTCGAGGTGGCGCTGCGGTCACCCTCGGACCCTCGAGCGCGACAGTATTACTCTCTCAGTCCCATCAAACCTCCTCGCGCTGCTTCACAGCTCCGGTTTGTCTCTACTCGCTCTGTTAGCGGCCTTCTCCTCGGGTTCCTGGCCTCTCTTGGCATCGCTCTTCTTGGTCCGGTTGTCCTCGCTCCTCTTGGGATCTTTCTTGGCGGCTTTACCGGGGAACACCTGTCCCTCGACCGTCACGTCTTCGCAGCGCTCCTGGGACACCAGGAAGTCTTTGACCTCCCAGGCGTAGCTGCCGTCCCGCAGCATGAAGATCACACGGTTCGAGCCCACCACGAACCTACGCCATTGTGGATGTCGGCCATGTTGGGAAAAAAAAACTGAAAAACTCTTGTATTTTCTAAACTTTTTATGCAAAAAAAACTGAAACATACACTCGACCAATATTTGTGGTGGCACCATCTTCTGGTCATATAGTGATATTATTATTTTATTTTTGTATTATTTTTTTATTAGAACAGCTCAAGTCGGTGCACTAAACATTTTAGTTCGTTTTTTTTAATAAAAGGTTGGAAACGAATGCTTTTTTTGTTTTGTTTTTATTAAAGGATGAATTCGCTTTTTTTTATCAACAGATTCATTATTTTAATTATTAAAATAATCAATTGTTGCAGCCCTATGTCAATGTCAGTCTGTTGTTGAAAACATGTCTTTATTAATTCTTGTACAAAAAATCTAAATTTTGAATTGTAATTTAATTACCGAGTACTTTCATTGCACATCTTAAAAGATGCACAGCTTCTTAAAAGATTTTGAATGATTTCTTCCCCAAAGTCAAAGCTTATGAACGCTTGTCCCCGGATTACTGCTTGCAGTTATAATTCATTTCGTATCTTTATCTTAATAAATGCTCTGTATATAATACTCTAAATAAATGTGTATTTTCTTAATCCTCCTCAGCTCTTCATAAGCCAATAGTTGTAAATGCAGAAATAAACGTTAAAGCTCTAGCCAGATGAAAGGAATGGTTGGGTACCTCTGAATATCGAAGTTGGCGTTGAAGAGGCTCCCCTGCCACAGGCTGCTGATCTCCTCCGTCTCCTTCTCCGAGGGCTCTCCAGACACCGACGCGAACACCATGAGGGTCTTCCCTTTCTTGGACATCTTCAGGAGCTCCTCGGGTTTGGACGGGTCGATCTTGGAGAAGTCGATGGGTGGAGGAGACCTCTTGTGCTCGGGCAGGTCGCCCTCCTCGATGTCGTCGTCCTTCTGGAGTCAGAGATAAAGAGATGTTGATGAAAAGGCATAGAACATATCGCATTACAGGAGCGAGAAGATGAGAGGAGTTTAGCTCAAGCTCATCAAAGGTTTCAGACTCTTAAGGAATGTCAATTTGAACGAAAAAGGTCCTTTTGAACAATGTTACCCAATAAAACAATCAATCCTTAATCAATATCTAAAGAGGGTTTTTTTGGCCATTGGTTGAAAGCAGCTTCACAAATCTTAGTGTGTATCAGGCAGGTGAAATAGGAATTCCTAGTAGATAATTCTATGGGCTAGAAATAGAACTACTATATACCTCTAGCTTAGAGATTGTAAAGTTTATTAGACTGAGGAAATTGTTTATTAAGCTGACTGGTAATTTCTGACTCTATAAAAGCTGGTTTAAACTGATTTTGGGGGAGAAATAAATCTTCAAAACGAGTCGAGGTTTGATTTTCGCATGTCACATACGATCCTTTTTTAACTTGATAACTCAACCTAAAGGGGTTGCGCACTTAGTAAGAGAGAAGTCCTGATATTTTCACATCGTGATGGTTTAACACGTGGAAGAACACTGAAAGCATGAAGTTCTTCATCTCGCTCTGATGTTTGA
Organism: Danionella dracula; assembly: GCA_900490495.1. Taxonomy (NCBI): domain Eukaryota; kingdom Metazoa; phylum Chordata; class Actinopteri; order Cypriniformes; family Danionidae; genus Danionella; species Danionella dracula. Next base: position 215,102 of record UELW01000955.1, read on the forward strand.
GCTGCTCAGGAAGACGCCTGACATGCTAGCACTAGTTGCTAATGCTAGCATGGCATGGTTCTGGCAACCTCCTCCGTTCCCGCTTGAAGCTCGACAGGAAGTGAACGAACTGCAGTTCCCCAAGCAGCCACTCGAGGCTGACTTCAGAGCAAGTTCTCATTCACTTCAATGTTAAAACTTTGGAGCTGAAAGAAACACGTCTCCAACCCTGGCTCCCTCAGGCTTGTTGATTCAGATCGCTAGTTTTGATTTTCATGAACATTTGTTTACAATATATACAAATTTAACCTTCCACCAATCAGACACCAGCTCCGCCCATTTTGAGCTTCAATTTGACTTTGCCAGAACCTTACGGCTGACATCACGAACACTTCATCCATGTTATAAACAGTCAACGGGGAAGAAACGTTTCACCAGGCTCTCCTTTATTTATCTAGTTTCAGGTAAATAAAACAGCAAATAATAAGCTGCAGTGTCATACTTCATGAAACTTGTTGTTTGAGTGAGGTCCGATACGATTACGAAGTACTTAGAAGCCATTAAGAGAACAAAGAACTATACATGAATTCACCAGATAATTATTACCAAAAAAGGTGTTCTTTTGTTAGTTTAATCAACGTTTACAGTTGCTTAATTTGTTGTTACGTCGAGGAACACTGACAGCATGATTTTCTTCATCACGCTAGGTACGCGGAGTGATGCACATGAGCTCACATGCTTGAAGCTCAACAGGAAGTGACTAAACTGCAGTACCTCGACCTGCCAATAGAGGCGGACTCCAGAAGTGAGCAGATTCTCATTCACTTCAATGTTAAACTGAGCGACTTTGGGGCTGAAGAAACATGTTTTCACTCCCGGCTCCATTAGGTTTGTTGATTCAGATCGCTAGTTTTGATCTTTATGAACATTACACCTTCAGCCAATCAGACTGCTTCACTACAACCATGTCCCGCCTCTGAGGACACGTGTTCGAGCACTGGCTCCACCCATTTTCAGCTTCATTTGAGCAGTCAATGAGTTCAGGGTGAGAGAAACTATTAAAAATCTTTAATAGGGGGGGGGGGTGTAAATGCAGATCTAAAAAGTGACATTTTCACATGATATCTCTATTTATTTGAATATCAAACAGAACAAATGCCTGCTGTGAGAAATATTTTCTTTCCATATTGTTTATGGACTCAAGAAATTGTTTAGAGTAAAACAAAATAAACAGGGCTAAAAAGTAAAGCGGTTCAAGTTCTAAATGTAGTAAATTGGTAAAACAGCGAAAAGTGCAAACTCTGACCTCGGGTAAAATAATAACGTAATTATTAATCAGAAGGTATTATTTAATATCGGGGGGGGGAAACACTATAGTCTGTTTTGTTTGGGGTTTTAAATGCACGCCAGCGAGGATCTGATACAACATAAATTTAGCAGCAAGCTTTTACTTTTGCTCAAACTCGTTGACTGTATACAACAGGTCAAACATTGATAGCTTTAGCAGAGACGGTAAACGCGGTTCCCATGGTGTCCCAGGTGCCTGATGCACAAGGCTGACTGAACGTTCCTCTCTAACGATTGTACACCTACCTCCCACTCCTCCAGCAGTCTGGCCATATCCGCGTCATTATAATCCCGAATATCCTTCTTCTTCTTGGGCTTGCTGTCCGCACAATAAACCGCTATGAACAAAAAAAGAAAAAGAAGCACCGACAATCTCCTGAAGCGGAAGGAGGACGCCATCTTTAAACTTGGACTTCACTGATTGGTTAAAATCTTCCCTGTCGTCAAAGGCTTGTTAGGGGCGTGGCAAACCATCCATGCAGTCACATGACCGAAAATGTTTACGTGATATTCTTTTTTCAACGACAATGAATTTTAAACAGGGGGTTCCTTATTGTTAAATGTATTCAAATGATATAGAAACTGAAAATAAAAACAAACACCATAAAATATACTTAAAACGAAATTAAAAACGCTGTATCTGCAGCTGAAAGCTAATGCTAATTTTATTTTCCGTTTAAAAACGTGTACTGTTAGTTTCACTTCAAAAGTCTGAACACTAAAGTTGAATCTAAATTATTGTTGGAAGATGTAGGCTAGTAAACATTTATCATGTAAACGTAACTTTTAAATGTTATAATTGTTATTTTAGAAAATAATCTAATTTGAAATACGCACACATTTGCATACACTTCCTGTTTTGATATATTTATCACTCACACTATTACAAGAATTAGCGGGGGGGGGGTAATATCGGTAATAAAGTCATTATAAATGTCTATTTATTTATTTATTTATTTTTTTGCCAATTTAATTCATTTTATTGTTTATTGAGCTTTCTGGCTGGCTATCTCCCCTTTTCCGGTATCAGAGATAGGAACCTCATTGGTTGCATGATCTCCAATCGCGAACTGTGATGGAATGTCTATTTATTTATATAGATCCTTTTATCGTTAACAATGACGACGTTTCAGAGTATGCGCGCGCACTTGGTCAACGGAAGTGTGGCGAAAATCAGCGGTTTGTCAAGCTTTGCGAGTGGACTGTTTATCAAAACTAACGGTTAATACACATTACATATGGTGTTTGAGTTATCATATTTAATTATTAAATAACGCAACAGCCAGACATTTTGGGTTGCTGGGGTCCAAATGAACGCCGAACGCCTCCACTTCCGTTTCCAAAATGCTCTTGATCACGTGACCTGTAAAAGGGTCTATACATAGTATAATAAAATACTTTTTACATGTTATTTTAAATGCAAAAAAAAATGCCTTTTTAACCTACGAAAGTAAATAAATGAAAACTTTTTTGTTTTAATCTTGAAATAATAATCAAATAAATATCAAATATGTGTATTAAATAAATACACTCGTTTCATTCAAATAAATTAAATAAATGTATTATTCAAGAGGGTTTTTGAGTACAGGAATCCCACACACAGAGTTTCGTGTTTGTTAAACTCTCGCTGTGTGGGACTCTGGGTGAGGCTCGTTCAGCGGATTCGGAAGGGTTTTCTCTCAGGACCTGTGCGGAGCCCACCCCAGGGCCCCAACCGGGCCCCACCCCAGGGCCCCACCCGCCCAGCAGGAACACAAACTCAGACCAGAGCTTTCCTCGTGGCCTTGAACTCCCAACACTTCGAAAACACTCTGACTTTGAAAGCGACACACACAACAGCTTTTCTTTGTTACTGAATCAAACCGAACAGTGCCCCATAGGGCTGCTTTTCTAGGAATCCGTCCTACCAGTGAATCTGTCCTACTGCAGATAAGCTCATAGCGCATGCTCAATCGCCCAGAAACCCACGCTGCTCCTGAGGTGGTGCTTGTTTTTTACAGGCAGCGTGGATTTATTTGGTGAAACAATCCTATCTCACGAAGAGAAACGAAGAGTTTTATTTATCAGTGTCTTCCGCCGCTTCTCTCTTCTCTTCTCTCCTTTTATTTTCTCTCTTCTCTTTTTCATCTCTTCTACTCTACCTTTCTTTCCTCTCTTCTCCTCCCCTCTTCTTTCCTATTTCTCCTCTTTTTCCTCTCTTCTTCTCTCCTCTTTTTTCTCTCTTCTCCTTCTTTCCTATTTCTTCTCTCTTCTCCTCCTTCTTTCCTATTTCTCCTCTCTTCTCCTCCTTCTTTCCTATTTCTCCTCTTTTTCCTCTCTTCTCCTCTGTTGTTTTTTCTCTCTTCCTATTTCTTCCGTTTTTCCTTTCTTCTTCTTTCCTCTTTTTTCTCTCTTCTCTTTTTCATCTCTTCTACTCTACCTTTCTTTCCTCTCTTCTCCTCCCTCTTCTCCCTATTATCTCGCTTTTTCCTCTCGTCTTCTCTCCTCTTTCTCTCTTCTCCTTCTTCCTATTTCTTCTCGTCTTCTCCTCCTTCTTCCTATTTCTCCTCTCTTCTCCTCCTTCTTTCCTACTTTCTCCTTCTTTTCCTCTCTTCTCCTCTGTTGTTTTTTCTCTCTTCCTATTTCTTCCGTTTTTCCTTTCTTCTTCTTTCCTCTTTTTTCTCTCTTCTCTTTCTTTCCTATTTCTCCTCTTTTTTCACTTCTTCTCCTCTCCTCTCTTCCTTCCTTTCCTCCTCTTATTACCCTCCTCTCATCTTCTTTCCTCTTTCACCCTGAAAGAGAATGGTTCTACGGAGGAGAACTTGAAGGACATGAGAGACAGGAGGAAAGGAACTTGTGGAAAGTTGAGACTTTGACCAAAAATTTTTATTTTGTCCTAATATATACATAATATACACAATTAAGAAATTCCACTAAAGTATCAGCAGCTGGAAAGTTCTTTTTTTCTATCTTTTTTTTGAGCGAACCATTAAACTCCTTTCAGCAGAAGAGGAGGGGCCCTGGTGTAGCGGCCCCACCTAGTGGACTCTGATTGGTTCGCTCAGGCTCCCCCAGTCCCTTATTGTCCAATGAAAGGTGCCTATGACGCTTACGTCATAGTTTTTGCAGCTGCGAGTCAGATTTCCCTTCCTGAGATGAGTCCGCTGTTTCGGGGTGTGAATATCGTGGGTCTGAATGCGGTAGGGTGATTTTACTACTCGTAAACTTGTTTCATGTTAGCAAACATTGCAACAGTGTGTGTATATTATTTAAAGAAAATGCACAAAATTAGCTTGCTTTGTTAAAAAAAAAAAAAAAAAATATATATATATATATATATATATATATATATATATATATATATATATATATATATATATATATATATATATATATATATATATATATATATATATATAAGAAAAAAATATATAATTCTAACAAAATTACAAATAAACTTTAAAAAAGGATGACAAATGAAATCAAAGGAAAAAATAGTAACAGTTTTTGTAAATTATTTAAAAATACAAATGAAAAACTTACAAACTAAACCTAATAATAAATCTAAAAATACAATTCAGTCCCATTAAACATCTAAACAAACCACTTCAAATAAATTTAAACGAAATGAAAACATTGTAAAAAATAGCACCAAAAATATTTTGATCATCTAAACTACTGATAAAACAACAAGGCTTCGTTTTTATTATAACAAATCAATACAAACACAAATCATGCAACGAATGTAAAAATGAATTAAATAGATCAAAAACTAATAATAATAAACGTATTTGAAACACAAATAAGTTCTTCAACGCATTGATAGAATCGTTTATCGCAGGTACATTTTTTTAACAATTCTCAAAACTTTATTTACATTTGTAAAACATTTACGCATTAAATTCACCAAGAAAAGAATTAGTTTGTGAACGCAGCGAATAACGGAGTCGCGCACACGTTGGCGGAAAAACGTCGTCGGCGTTGACCCGAACCCAGAAATAACCGCGCTCAATGCCGCTCTGAAAGCGAACATTGAGAAAGTAGTAAATAGCCACGCGAGAGACGCGCACCGCGAGAGACCAACCAGCGCGATTAACGGAGCCGAACGAACCGAAAAGGGACGGATTTCAGTGTTTGGGTGGAACTGTTAGCCCCTAGACCGGGGCCTCGGGATGCGATGAACGGGAGAGGAAGAGACTCCGCTAACTGAGAAAAACGAGCCGGTTAAAGCCCTCGAGAACACAAAAACGAGAAATCCGGTGTCCGCCCGGAGGAGCGATGCTCGCGGAGCGGCTGAACGTGTCCGAGTCCGAGGAGAAGCTAACAGGCTACGCAGCCACACCCTCCACCGCTTCCTGAAACGCAAAATGTAGCGGGAGTCTCCAACCAACGCCTAGAGAGCTCGGTAACCGGGTACACCGGATATCACCGGGACGTCGCCTTCACTCCGGCGGAAATGGCAGGAAACGGTGAAACGACCCCCCCTCGGATGCGGGCTGCAGGACAGTGTGCATCCCTGCACGGAGACGGAGAGCGCGCGTGAGGCTTGGGCTGCGTGCAGGAGGCTTTCGAGCGGTTCGGGGAGTCTTGCGATGATGGAGAGAAGCGGGGACGGTGGCCCAGAGGGGACATCATCATCATCACCTCCATCATCATCATCATCATCATCATCATCATCATCATCATCCAGAATGAAAGTGCATGTGAAGGAAGTCCCTCTGGAAGTCAGGATGCACTTCCTTTCCTGTGAGGAGCCTTGTTTTGGGATCCTGAAGAACCATTCAGATTGACACGGAAGGATTTCTGCGTTGTTTTTTATTGTCTTTTTTTTTCTTCCTTTTTTGTGGCTATAAATTGGATTATTAAAACTTTGTGAACCTCAGCTGAAGTGGATCAGCTTTTTTTTTTTGTAAAATATCCAGTTTATCCCAAGTACGGAGTGACGAACCGATCAGATAAACACAGAAGGATGTTTTTTGCATAATTTTGAATACATTTTGTGTGGCAACAAATTGGATTATTTAAACTTCGTGCACTTCCGCTGAAGCGAAGCAGCCTTTTTAGGGGGTAAAATATCCAGCATTTTCATCCCAAAACATTACATTCCCATCCATTACACTTCATCCCAAGTGCAGAGTGACCAACCAATCAGACTGAGCCAGAAGGATGTTTGCATTATTTTATATTATTATATTTTTTTGTGTGGCAACAAACTGGATTATTTAAACTTCGCCCTTTTCTTTTGAAGTGTAACAGCTTTTTTGGGGTAAAATATTTAGCATTTTTACAGTTTATGCTAAGAGTGGACTGACAAACCAATCAGACTGACACAGACTGATCGCTGCAATATTTTATAATACTCTTTAATTTTTTTGTGGCAACAAATTGGTTTATTTAAACCTCCGCTCAAATGGAAGTGATCATTATTGTTTTGTAAAATATCCAGCATTTTTATGCTTCATCCCATTATTTTTTATTAATCTTACATTTTTTGTGACCACAAATTGGATTATTTAAATGAAGTGCACTTCCATTGAATTTTGGGTAAATATTCAACGTTTTTACATTTCGTCCCAAGCACAAAGTGACGATTTCACAGTCGTTGTTCATGAAGTTGAGTGGACGTTCGGAAGTCATGGAAGCGGATCATCGCAGCGACCTGTGAAACCCTGATCAGACTGACTTTTGTGTTCTTTTATTTAATATGTCGTGTGTCAAATGAAGGGATTTACGCGAACAGCTTTCCAACATTTTGAACTCTGAAGTTTTCATCCTTGTTCTCACGAAGAACCTGAAGGAGCCTTCTCCTTTGAAAGACGACAGGTCAGTTTTTCTTCGTTGGAAGGCATCGAAGAGAATGACGTAAACCACGAGTTCGCTCAAGAACAAGAATCTCGCGTTCGTCGTAGCCACGCGCTACTATGGCAAGCAGTGGCTCGGGGAAATCGGACAGCGAGTCACCCAGCGTCGCCCCCAGTGGCAGCTTGCAACAGCGCAAACGTCTGCTATCGATCTGCGACGCGTGCAAGAGCAAAATGCAGCTGGTGGCCGATCTGCTGCTCCTCTCGAGCGAAACGCGCCCGGTGATGAACGCCGACGGAGTGACGGTGGCGGAAACCTTCGAGAAATGTCGCGACACGGTGATCGCGCGGACGAAAGAGCTGTCGATTATCGTCCACGATATCCAGAGCCAACTCAACATGGGGAAGTTCGTGGAAGTCGGGGATCGTTTGGTGGAAATGGGGGACTTGGTGGTGTCCCTGACGGAGTACTCGGCGCACGCCGCGTATTTCGCCGCCGTAGAAATCCCAGGATCTCAACCTGCGATTTCTGGGTTGGTAGACCGCTATAAAGTGACACGCTGTCGTCACGAAGTGGAGCAAACGTGCAACACGCTTCGATTAACGGCTCTACCCGATCTCACCCCTCCACTTCTTTTGGAGGTCTCCCAAAACATCCTGAAGAACCTCACCATGCTCACGGACGCCTCCTCGCTGGCCAGCGATAAATCCAAGGATAAGTTCGCCAAGGAGCAGTTTAAAGCTAGCGTGAAGTGCATGAGCACCAGCGCCACAGCTCTGCTAGCATGTGTTCGGGAGCTCAAAGCCTGTCCTAGCGAACTCTCGCGGAATCGATGCGTCCTTTTCAGTGGCCCCCTCATCCAGGCGGTCCATGCTTTGGTGGGGTTTGCCACAGAGCCTCAATTCCTGGGTAAAGCCGCCGCCATCACACCCGATGGCAAAGGAGTACAAACTGCTATATTGGGAGGCGCCATGAGCGTGGTTTCGGCGTGCGTTCTCATGACTCAAGGCCTCAGGGATATTTCGCAGCATCCCGAGAGCAGCGCTCAGATGCCGGTCTACCGCGAACGCTTGCGGAACTCAGCCTGCGCCGTTTCGGACGGGTGCACGCTCCTGTCTCAGGCACTAAGGGAACGCTCCTCACCCAGAACTTTACCGCCAGTTAACTCGCATCCTGTGAATTAAAGCGTGTTTGATGTTTCTGAAGTACCAAAGCTGAGTTTGTTTAATCTCGTGTGTGAGTGACTTTTTTTTGGATGTTTATTTTTAAATTGACGTGGGATCGCGGGAGGTTTTGATGTTTGGCAGGATTTTCAGTGCACTGTTTCGAATGTCTACCGAAAGTTACTCAAAGAAAGGATTAAATTTCATCCAAAAATAACGTCCGATGACTTCTCCTCGCTTTCTTCTCACGGACTCGGGTCTCTTCTCTGTTGAACATGAAATCATCTGCAAAAACGAGCGGCTAAACATCCTCAACTGTTCCCGGTTTATCAAAAAATTACGTTTTGGGTTCTGCGAAGCACAATAGAAATACATTTTATTTTACATTTAAATTACGTTTATGCATTTGGTAGACGCTTTCGTCCAAAGCGACTTAACAGAAGTGGAGAGACAATATACAATTTGTTAAACAGTCAAAGTTTACATCAGCTCGCTCATAAAAGAAGTTGCATCAACTGATCAATTTGGTCTTCATAAAGCCTGAGAGGTTACTCTTTACGATAAGGTGATCGCAGTTAGTTAATAATGAGTTGCCATTTGTCACCTCCACACTTTTCAGATCCAATAGGAGAGCTGCACTTCATTTTCCCACAATTCACCCTCACGTTAGGCAGCAAACAGCCATCGCTCAGCATCACTCACTTCCAGCGGTGCGTGGCGTGTGAACAGAAGGGTTGACAAGCGAGCATCATTTGCATAAAAGGCACCCTGATGTGTTGGTTTTTTACTGTGGCCGAGAGGTGCAGAACACATTTACACAACGTAAAACAGTGTACTACCAGTGACAACTTCTCCTTGCTCCCTTGTGGTTTTAGATTAGATGGTTAATATTGTAAGCACTGTTTAAAGAATAGTTTTTTTTTCATGGAACAAAGGTCGCTGTCTGCTGTAAAGGTGTTGCATGTGTTATATAAATGTGAAATATTTGCTCACCATTGAACGGTGCTCTGCGATGTCACAGGTATCGTCTGTGCAGTAGGCGAGCTTGGAAACTGGCTTGATGTCTCATCCTTTAATAAGAAATTCGTAGTCTATTCATGATCTAAAATAATATATTCAGGTCCTTTTTTCTGTGACTTTTTTGGTCAAATGCGTAGAAGTTTCAGGGTTAATGGAGTGTTCAGGGGAGATGGAGGCAGAATAAATGTGGGTTGTGTGATTTATAGAAATGTTTGAGCAGGCAGACACCAAAACAAGCTCAAAATTATATTTCAAGCTCAAAACGATATTAAAAATATCAAGTGTACAACACAAAGTGCATATGGACGTTTTTGTTTTACAGTCAACAGTGAATCCCAACAAACCTTAAATAATTGTAATATGCAAATATCGACCTTAATTGCTCTCTAATTTCCCTCCATCTCCATGTGCTCTGATGTCATCTAATGTTTCAATGGAAACCTCTAAAACCAGCTCACATCGATCACAGAAACATTTTAAAAGGAATTTATGGAGGCAAATCTGTACCATCATTCGAGCGTGTATTTATGCTAATCACACGCGCGCGATATTAAAATCCGATGGTCCCGTCCCATCTTGGACAAAACTCAATCTCGAGATAATCTGAGTCGTGCACAGGTTAAGATTGAGAGCGAGCAAGGGAGGGAGATTTGAGAGAGAGAGAGAGAGCACATTAGCCTCTCCCCTCGTAATGGCACGTTTTGCCGCCATAGGAAATACAGCATTTTGGTGGAAATTACACCAATACGCTTGTTTTTACGCTCTCGCCATTTTGAGAGAAAAAAAGCTTGGCTCCAGAAGTAGAGAAGAAAGGGAAGAACAAAAGTGACAATAAATATTTAGCTAAATTAAAATTTTGACCGCTAAAGTACTATATTTAACGTTACCTTTTCTACTGGTGATGTATAGCTTGTGACAGCAGTTTTGTTTAAAAACTAAACAAGCGTATAGCTTGTGACAGCAGTTTTGTATAAAAACTATTATTAACACTGATCTCACGTTATTATATTATAAGTATTTCACTAATTCCAATTTTATATAAGTTAAAAGCGTCAAAATACTTCATATTTTTGAACTTCATTGTCATCGCCGGAGTTTAAACTTATTAATAAAAAATGATTTTGCACGTATATGGAGGTTGAAAAGTATACTTAAAAAATCAGTATTGAAAGGTAATAAAAAGTTTGAAATGTGCTTCTATTGATAGTTTGACAAAGAAAAAAATTTGTCCAAAATTACTTAATTGATTAGGCATGTGATTCAAATACAACAATTAAATGTACCTTATTGAAGAAACGGCCAATTATGAAAAAATAAAACAATGGAGCTGCTTAAATTAAAACTTGAGAACTGCCCTATGAAGGGTTAATCATGCGCTCTCTGAAGGGCCCCAGCGCAGGAGCTCCTCGTCTGGGGGCCTGATATCTTCCAGTTGTTGCAGATGATAAGCTTTCGGCTGCACGTCTGAAGCCGGGAATGTTTTTCTCTGCTGCTTCCAATCTGTCGCCCTCTATCCCACACATTTCCTGAACGCACACAAAGCATTGATTAGGACTGTGATGCTACACATACCTCAGGTTTTAGGTGTCTTATATCTCAGAGCATAGTATACATGGAACGGTTCATCTGGAGGCACCTTGTAAATTTGATCATTTGATGATGTTTTTTATGCATTTGATTGAACACGATCCATAAAAGAAAAGCTATTGACGTTGAAACACTTGGTCTCACATTACAGTCCCTGAGTGGAATAATCATGTGTGTTTCTTTTAAAATACGGCGGGTTTACAAGACGAATGTGTTAGTAAAAGCTCATCCTAACACTTAGAAAGTATACAGCTCTTTCTTTCACTGCAGGACAACTCAGAGCTGTTGATGCACAACAGGAAGCTGAATGCGCTCCTCCATCTGGAGACACTTCCTCCATGCCACGGAATGTCAGAGCAGTCCTTCAAACCCAGGTTTCGCCCATTTCCTGCAGACAGGAGGCCTGTGCGCTCCGCTCGGGGTCGGGGTGTAGCATCCTCAATCCCTTTCTCTGCATACAGACTGGAACAAACTTTACCTCGAATATAATATAAAGCCCACCCTTACATCAATTTCTCCAGACATCTACATACTGTATTTTCCACACCATAAGGTCCTCTAATTTTTGTCAAAAAAATTCTCAGTGCAACTTATAATCCAGTGCGCCTTATTCATGAATGCTGATCGCTCAAAATAGTTCATGATGTTTTATAACGACTTTGGTACGCTACGAAGCCGCACAGCTGACTGGATCGTCGTAGCACCACTGCTAGCGTACCTTCTGGAGTAATACGCAACGCCCTTCGTCATGTCGCAAAGTATTAGGTTAAGACGCTTTAAATATTAATACAGTGATACCTCGAGATATAAACGCTTCACACCACAAAAAATCCAAGATATGAAAGGCCACTTGAAGAATATTTTATTCCATTTTAAGTTCGCGAGGCAACAGTGTGGCTCAGACACCGATACAAAGTCCCTAAAGCAGGGTCTCAAACTCAATTCCTGGAGGGTCGCTGCACCTGCAGGTTTTTGTTCCAACCCTGTTTCAGGAGACACACCAGTAGCTTCAAACAAACCCAGAGGAGCTCAATCAGTGGAATCAGGTGTGTTCAGTTAAGGTTGGAGCAAAACTGTGCAGGGCTGTGGCCCTCCAGGAATTGAGTTTGACACCCCTGCCCTAAAGGGTTCTAAAGGGTTATGAGGTTAGGGGAAAAAAACTCGCTCTGTCGCAAAACACATTTGCTTTCTCTCACAAAAATAAATAAGATATCAGAAATTATCTCCCGCGTTAAGTTTGTATGTTTCTTTATTCACCTGTAAACTACAGCAAGATAAAGTATTAAGACATGCACAAACAGAAGACGAACTCAAAATTAATAACAATAGACAAACAAATTTCTTTAAGAATTACTGCAAAACTGCGTTTTAATGAAAAAACATTGTTTTGCGAGGGATCGCGATCGTTGTGGGAGCATGCAATAAAGTGAAGTTCCGTAAACGCAATTTCGGGAGGAGCGATCAGATAGTCAGCGAACAATCTACAGGTGTTTCCAATCCTTCCGCCGCTCCCAGATATGAACCCGTAACCACTCCACTTCCAATTCGACGATGAAATGCAAAACTCCCTCCGCCACCCCTGTCTCCACTTCTCATGGGGGGGTCTCGGGCCCCGATCGCTTCTCGCCCCGAGGCCCTCCCGCGAACAGGTCGCCCAGTACGCTTATCTTAATCTCGTCACAAACGCTTGCGTTTTCTAAGCTAATTCTATGTAAGCGAACTCGTGAAATGCTAAAAAAAAATGATCCCACCTTTTTTCCCCACCCTTATTATTTTTTGTCCCAACCTTATTTTTCCCCTCCCATCATGACCCTAAAGCTAGATACTTCATAAAAACTTTTTGAGTGGAGGCCACCTTCACGTTTATGGAATATCTGTAATAAAATCTGTTTAATAGCTTGTTGCTATAGCTCCCCCCTGATTTCACACTGCTCTAACTGAAGTCACCTTTCCTGTTGTATATTTCCTTATTTCATTCGCTAGTCTGTCCCCTGTAATGTGATGTCTGTATCTTGGTGGGAGTCGTCCAATTTCGCAGCATGTAACAGTGTAGTGACCAATAAAGGCCGTATTCTATTCTATTTTATTCTATTCTAACACTGAAAACGTTGTGCTTTTGTTATTGAAGATCAGGTAGATCAGATAAGACCAAAGATCAAGCCCTTCAGGTTTCCAGGTTCAGAACCCCCCCCCCCCGCCTGACTCGGGCCGGGTGTAGGTGTAGTGTGTCAGCGCCAGCAGCTGTGCTCTGGAGGGAGTGACGTCTCTTGGAAACCGAGGCTGAAAGCGTGTTGTGTGATCCGATGGCGCTGGAGTCACACATGCAGCGATGCTCCCCGGACGTTGTGTGAAGGCTTGCAGAGGACGGATTGGGTTTCATTCTCACCGTCTCTCTAGAACAGCGTAGAAACTCGATGAACTCAGATGAACTGCTCGCTTCTATTTCCGGGTACTAGACTTTTTCTGTGTGTATTTGGGAGTCTACACTTAAAGAATGTGGGAAGGGAACCAGTCTTCTTGCTTCCTTCGGACACTGCAAAAATAGAATTCTAAGCAAAGCTGAAAATGCTTAAAGTTAGATTGAAAATCTTGATTTTCTTATTTGACGTCGAATTTTCTAATTTACACCTTTTGGGTATAGATTACTGAGCTTATTTTGAGAAAATAACACTCATATTTTCTTGAGGATAAAAAAAAATCTTATTCTGGTCATTTATGTTCTTGAATTAAGAAACTATGTGAAACAAGAATTTTTGACTCAACATATTTTTATATCAAGAATGTTATTGATGATATTTTATTTTAAGAAATCAATTTTAAATACTGGTAAAAACATGCATCTTGGAACAAGAAAAAAAATCTTAAATCTAGTTCTAGTCTAGATCAAGTAAAGGTAAGAACATTTGATTTCTTGAAATAAGACTCAAACGTTTGTGAAAAGAAAATAAGAAAAAGGACCGTAAATAAATCATCAATACCCCAAACCTTAAAACCTCATCCAGTTGTGTTCTAACTTTGATGGAAGAGATCTGTACTTCAAAAAAGCACTCTTGAAACAAGAAAAAAAAACTCAAATATAGATAAACTCTTTCTAGATCAAGCAAAAGATTCTGCTAATGGGGCGAGCAAATTTGACTTGGCAAGAATTCTTAAAATTAGCAAAAACTTCTAGCTGATAAATGCTGGAAACAAGTTTTTTTAACAAGAAAATTGAAACTATCCATCCATCTTCATGTCGGCTTTCTTCCCTTTCGGGGTCGCCACAGCGGAATTAACCGCCAACTCTCTGGCATATGTTTTACGCAGCGGATGCCCTTCCCTGCCGCAACCCATCGCTGGGAAATGAAACTAGAATATTCCAACTTGAATCTAGTCTCTAGTGGTCTTAAAACTAGACAATCTGTTTTAAAACTAGAATGTTTTCTAGATGTTATGTTATCAGAAACAGAGTATCTTGCTAGCACTGATAGCGTAGCGGTCAGAGCACTCACATGTGGAGCTGAAGCCTCTGGTGACGAGGGTTTGAATCCAGCTCTGGTCCTTCACTGATCTTCTCCTCAGAGCTCTTCTAAGAGTTCCTCCTCTCTCCTATCTGAACTGTACTATCTAAGAATGCAACAATAGGCCTAAATAATATATAATGATTTAATTTTTGAGCTAGAATTTCTAGCTTTAAGAACCCATATTCTACTAAAATTAAGCACAAGCTTTCTCATTATAAAGTCATATATACTTATTTTAATACAAAATTTTGTCTAAAATAAAAGAGAAAACATTCTAGTTTTCAGACAGATTGTCTAGTTTTAAGAGCACTAGAGACTAGATACAAGTTGGAATATTCTAGTTTCAATGGGTTTTTACAGCTTGGAAAGACTTGTTTTGAGAGTTTTTGTCTATTTATCAGCTAGCTTTTTTTCCCCTAATTTTAAGAAATCTTGCCAAGTCAAATTTGGTTACACCATTTTGCTTGACATAGGAAGAGTTTAACTTTATTTGAGGTTTTTTTCTTGTTCCAAGAGTGCATTTTTTGCAGTGAATGAGGTTTTGTGGACTTTGATGTGAGTGAAGATCTTCACAGTTTCTTCATCACCACGAGAAAATGAAATGGGACAATGCTTCGAATGCTTTGATGGACAATGATATATGTGAAATCACTTGAAGAAATGATTAATACATTTACATTTATGCCTTTGGCAGATGCTTTTGTCCAAAGCGACTTACATTAGTGGAGAGACAATCTGTTACACCGTCAAAGTCTATCTCAGCTTCTCATAATAGAAATTGTATCAACTGATCAATAAACCAAAGCAGTGAGGAAGTAGAGGAAGAAGATAAAGACAGAGGAGGAAAAGAAAGTAGTTTATTATATATATATATATATATATATATATATATATATATATATATATATATATATATATATATATTAGGTGTTCCCTGAATAGAAGAGTTTTCAGTCGCTTTTTAATTCACTGCAAAAAAAAAAAAAAGTCTGATTTAGGCGGTTACCACCAAAGGGAGCTTTACAAAGTGTGTGTCCTTGAGAGCCACAGAAAGCTGGTGACTTTTATTAATAATAAAAACGACTACTGCCGATCAAGCGAGACTTTTAAAAGCAGGTTAGAAAATAAACGGAAGGGTCGCAGTGGAGCGTTTGGGTGTGAAGAACCCGCTCTCTGTGAATCTTTCTGTGCCATCTGTTAGTTTGACATCTGCCCCGAGTATTCGGCGTAAACCAGTCTGAGAGAGCTTGGCAGCGATTCAGACAGAGCAGAAATTCCTCTTCCTTCCCTCTGGCTGACCTTGCTGCTGTATTCCGTGTTTTTCTTCTCGCATCTGGGCCATTCCCTGGTTTCACTAGTTCCCAGCAGAGGAACACTTCTCAAACGATAGCTGTTAGTCACCATCTATCATTTCCTCAGAGACCTGGCGACTAGAACGAGCGTTTCATTAGTGACGCCAGCTCCTCAGAAGGAACAGTTCCTTTACCAGGACTTTCTGTCAATCGTTCTGTGTTACTAGTTTATTCCGTTCCTGTTACCCTTACCTTCTTCTCTGTTCCATTTTCTGTGTTCCTGAAATGTTCTTCCGTCTTCTGTGTTCCTGCGGTGTTCTTCTGTGTTCCTACGATGTTCTTCTGTGTTCCTGCTATTTTCTTCTGTCTTCTGTGTTCCTGCTGCGTTCTTCAGTGTTCCTGCAATGTTCTCTGTTCCTGCAATGTTCTTCTGTCTTTTGTGTTCCTGCCATGTTCTTCAGTGTTCCTGCAATGTTCTTCTGTCTTCTGTGTTCCTATGATGTTCTTCTGTGTTCCTACGATGTTCTTCTGTGTTCCTGCTATTTTCTTCTGTCTTCTGTGTTCCTGCGGCGTTCTTCAGTGTTCCTGCGATGTTCTTCTCTGTTCCTGCAATGTTCTTCTGTCTTTTGTGTTCCTGCCATGTTCTTCAGTGTTCCTGCGATGTTCTTCTGTCTTCTGTGCTCCTGCGATGTTCTTCTGTGTTCCTGAAATGTTCTTCCGTCTTCTGTGTTCCTGCGATGTTCTTCTGCGTTCCTGGGATGTTCTTCTGTGTTCCTGCAATGTTCTTCTGCGTTCCTGGGATGTTCTTCTGTGTTCCTGCGATGTTCTTCATTGTTCCTGCGATGTTCTTCTGTCTTGTGTGCTCCTGCGATGTTCTTCTGTGTTCCTGAAATGTTCTTCCGTCTTCTGTGTTCCTGCGATGTTCTTCTGTCTTCTGCGTTCCTGCGATGTTCTTCTGTGTTCCTGCGATGTTCTTCAGTGTTCCTGCGATGTTCTTCTGTCTTCTGTGTTCCTGCGATGTTCTTCTGTGTTCCTGCAATGTTCTTCTGTCTTCTGTTTTCCTGCGATGTTCTTATGTCTTCTGTGCTCCTGCGATGTTCTTCATTGTTCCTGCGATGTTCTTCTGTCTTGTGTGCTCCTGCGATGTTCTTCTGTGTTCCTGAAATGTTCTTCCGTCTTCTGTGTTCCTGCGATGTTCTTCTGTCTTCTGCGTTCCTGCGATGTTCTTCTGTGTTCCTGCGATGTTCTTCAGTGTTCCTGCGATGTTCTTCTGTCTTCTGTGTTCCTGCGATGTTCTTCTGTGTTCCTGCAATGTTCTTCTGTCTTCTGTTTTCCTGCGATGTTCTTATGTCTTCTGTGCTCCTGCGATGTTCTTCTGTGTTCCTGCAATGTTCTTCTGTTTTCTGTGATGTTCTTCTGATGATCTCCATTCCCTTGTTGGTGCTGTGTTCTGGATCTTCTCTGCTCGTGGTCCCTGTAAACAAAATCATTGAGTAAAGTCGGTTTATGTTGACTGTAAATGAATGTGTTTAAACTAACTCTGGCAAATCCTGGCATTCCTGCTCTGGGCCGAACATGGCTCAAGTCTGGAGGTGGAAGCATTGAACTTAATGCAGCAAAAAAATGGACCAGACATTAGATTAAATGTTAACTTGGCTGAGGCTTGGGCCAAATGTTTTGGCCGCTGTCTGTAATCATGATTTGATCCAATCAAACATTTTAAATGTATTTCATTGATTGTTATTCAGGTGATTTAATTCATTTGATAAATACGAGCTAAAAAAAGAATGTTTATTTAGGTAAAAAAAAAATTTGGTTTGCGAACCACGCCCAAACTCACATGCACACCTATATATTAATAATAGTTTTTACCTAAATAAACAATGTTTTTTATATATATATATATATATATATATAGTCAAGTTCACTAAACCATTGTCACAATTTTTCTCAAATAAAGAGAGCCAGGAATGTGGGCCAGGTTTGGCATTTATGTGGCGCTGGCTTACTGTATGTGGGCAAAACATGGTTCAATTCTGACACTGCTGACGTTGTATGTAAAGTGACACAAGAGACATGGGCCAGACATTAAATTAAATCACATCTAGGTTGAGGTTTGGGTCCGTCGTGGGCCAGATAAGCACATTTTCTCACATGAGGAAAGTCAGGAAAAAATTGGCCAGGTTCGGCATATATCTGGCATTTATCTGGCATTCATCTGGCACTGGCTTACAGAATAAGTTCCAAACATGGTTCAAATCTGGAAGTGCTGGCATTGAGAGCTGTTTTACAATAAGTTTTATATTATATATGAGCCGGTCATGGCCTGGCTTTGGCCCTTCCCTCAAATCAGCGGTTCATTATGCTATACGTGGGCCAGAGCTGGGCCAAGTTAAATAGTTAAATGAGCACCTGCCGATCATCTCACTTTCACCCAGAGACCCAACGAACCCGGGCGAGTTGTAACAGTTCTCTCTCAGGGGTCAGAGTTCCAGCGCAGCGGTTGTTTCATCCAGAAATAGAGCAGGAAGAGAGCAGAGAAGCCCTTCCTGGCATTGTGTGAGGCTTCGTGACGTCCTCGTGTCAGGAAACACACCGAGTCGATTCCCCTGGAACGAGCCTATCACACCCCGAACCCACCGCAGGCGCAGCAGGGGTGTGAACGAGTCATTTCCGCTGGAACGAGCCCATCACAACCTGGACCCCAGGAGGCGCAGCAGGGGTGTAAACTCCCTGTGAAACAAAGCTGTGAAAACTCCCAACATCGACAAACAGAAGCCAGAGTTGCAGGACTTCACTAACAGAGAAACTTTATCAAAGCTTTTACGTGTTTTAAATATAAATAGGGGCGTCACGGTGGCGCAGTGGGTAGCACGGTCATCTCACAGCAAGAAGGTCGCTGGTTCGAGCCTCAGCTGGGTGGGTTGGCATTTCTGT
Organism: Danionella dracula; assembly: GCA_900490495.1. NCBI lineage: Eukaryota > Metazoa > Chordata > Actinopteri > Cypriniformes > Danionidae > Danionella > Danionella dracula. Next base: position 233,711 of record UELW01000955.1, read on the forward strand.
GTGGAGTTCTCATGTTCTCCTCGTGATCGCGTGGGTTTTCTCCGGGTGCTCCGGTTTCCTCCACAAGAACAAAAACATGCGAGAAAAGAGAATTGAGAAAAAATTATTGTTCATAGTGTTAAAGAGTGAATGTGTATGTGAATGTTTCCCAGCGATGGGTTGCGGCTGGAAGGGCATCCGCCGCGTAAAACATATGCCAGAGAGTTAGCGGTTCATTCTGCTGTGGAGACCCCGAAAGGGAAGAAACCCGACAAGATGATGGATGGATATATAAATGATAATTCACCTGATTAAAAGCATCGCTCTTCATGCACAGGATGATTTAAAAAACTACTTTGTTGATTCTTCAAATCACTTTCTGTCGTTGATTTAAGGAAGCACTGAGTTTAAGTGCTCATCACATTAATTAAATACTTAAGGTTCCATCATGTTTCTTTGATTAAATACAGATTTAAAAATGGTGGTATTTTAAAAAAAATGTTTATTCCCTTTAAGAAATCTGCGACCATTTTAGAACTTCCCGTCAGTTGGTCCGAGAGTGTATTTGAAGTGAATAAAAATAAGAAATTAAAAATGTTAGCGAAAGAAACTTTACAAAAATGAAGAGTTTATCGACAGCTGTGCTCAATGCTGTTGGCTTGATGGAATAGAATTGATGCGTTTAACAAGTTTACAATGTCTTAGTTTAGCTCTAACACGAAAAAAAATTATCTTAAATCAAAAGATCATTTAAACAATTGTTGATTTGTGTAAGAATGTCTCATGTTTATGTGGTACACTTAGCTATATACAAACAAACAGACAGACAAACAAACCAACAGACAGACAGACATACAGACAGACAAACAAACCGACAGACAGACAAACAGACAGACAAAAAACAAAAAGACAGACAAACAAACAAACAGACAGACAAACAGACAGACAGACAAAAAACTAAAAGACAGACAAACCGACAGACAGACAAACAGACAGACAAACAAACAGACAAAAAACAAAAAGACAGACAAACAGACAGACAGACAGACAGACAGACAAAAAACTAAAAGACAGACAAACAGACAAACAGACAGACAAACAGACAGACAAACAAACAGACAAAAAACAAAAAGACAGACAAACAGACAGACAAACAAACAGACAAAAACAAAAAGACAGACAAACAGACAGACAAACAAACAGACAGACAGACAAAAAACAAAAATACAAATCAACAGACAGACAAAAAACAAAAAGACAGACAAACAGACAGACAAAAAACAAACAGAAAGACAGACAGACAAACAGACAGACAAATAAACAGACAGACAAAAAACAAAAAGACAGACAAACAGACAGACAAAAAACAAACAGAAAGACAGACAGACAAATAAACAGACAGACAAAAAGAAAGACAAACAGACAGACAAAAAACAAACAGAAAGACAGACAGACAAACAGACAGACAAATAAACAGACAGACAAAAACCAAAAAGACAGACAAACAAACAAAAAGACAGACAAACAGACAGACAGACAGACAAACAGACAGACAAAAAACAAACAGACAGACAAAAAACAAACAGAAAGACAGACAGACAAAAAACAAACAGAAAGACAGACAGACAAACAAACAGACAGACAAACAGACAAAAAACAAACAGACAGACAAACAAACAAACAAACAGACAGACAAAAAACAAACAGACAGACAAAAAACAAACAGAAAGACAGACAAACAAACAAACAAACAAACAAACAGACAGACAAACACTGATGCTTGTGGATCTGGGAGAGTTATCTAGAGCCACAGAACTGATTATGTTCTCCATGTTGCGAACCAGAGCTTGATTCACCACTGTTTGTAGTTTGACTTTAAATCTGCTAAACTAGCTTTTAAAATGTAATGTTTTCCGACAATGTAATATAATATTATTGTGCCAGGAGGGATTAGAACCCCCAACCTCTTGATTCCAAGACATATTCATGTAAATATATTTTTTATGTATTTCATGTGCTTAACCAAAAACATGAAAGAACAAAAGTATCCGTATATTTGGAGAAAAATAAACTTTACAGTGAAGGTTTCTAAATGGCTGAAAGCTTTATATTTTAGGCACAATGAGGTATGTAAAAGAAAACCGAAAAAAACCGAATTAACAATAAGCTCTCTGTTTTCAGTGTCTAGAAAGTTTGATTAAAAACATTTCTTATAGAGTAAAAAATAATAATCAACTAAACATTTAAAAGTGTTCTCTGTAATACCGTTGACAGCCAGCAGAGGGAAGTAAAAGGCTGCGATTGCTTGTAATCGATGTTCACACGAGATTTAAGAAAGCCTTTTTAACTTTACAGAGGGTTCAGTTTGGCATGTTCAGTAAGTTATTGATTATTAATGACGTCCATGAGAAGTTTATGCAGATGCTGGAAGCTGAAGCCCTGAAGCACTGGGAGAATCTGAGGTGCAAAAAATAAAATGTATGATGTGATCCTCTATTCTCTAGTACAGCTGCTTTATGTTTGCTTCAAGTTGAATTTCAAGATGCTCGATGCCTTCCTTCTTGTTGTTCCTTTATTGAGAAGCAAAGGGTTTTTTTTCTTCAGATTTCGTGTCAAAATTGAAACTTGTAAAACCTTTGTGAGGCTTTTAAAAATCCAGTTTGTAACCTTTATATCTGGCAAAACTGGATGCTGGTTGTCTTTGCTGGAGACTGTTCAGAGCAGTCTCATGTTTCTGATTGTTTTAATGAGATGATGTTCCCCGTTTAATCGACGCCTGTCGTTTACACTCAATGAGAGAGAGAGAGAGAGAGAGAGAGAGAGAGAGAGAGAGAGAGAGAGAGAGAGACCTGTTATATAGGGTCAATGAGAGAGAGAGACCTGTTATATACAGTCAATGAGAGAGAGAGAGAGAGAGAGAGAGAGACCTGTTATATACAGTCAATGAGAGAAAGAGAGAGAGAGAGAGAGAGAGAGAGAGAGAGAGAGAGAGAGACCTGTTATATACAGTCAATGAGAGAGAGAGAGAGAGAGAGAGAGAGAGACCTGTTATATAGGGTCAATGAGAGAGAGAGACCTGTTATATACAGTCAATGAGAGAAAGAGAGAGAGAGAGAGAGAGAGAGAGACCTGTTATATACAGTCAATGAGAGAGAGAGAGAGAGAGAGAGAGAGAGAGACCTGTTATATACAGTCAATGAGAGAGGAAAGAGAGAGATAATAGAGAGACAGAGAGAGGGAGAGAGAGAGAGACCTGTTATATAGAGTCAATGAGAGAGAGAGAGAGAGAGAGAGACCTGTTATATACAGTCAATGAGAGGGAGAGAGAGAGAGACCTGTTATATAGAGTCAATGAGAGGGAGAGAGAGAGAGACCTGTTATATAGAGTCAATGAGAGAGAGAGAGAGAGACCTGTTATATAGAGTCAATGAGAGAGAGAGAGAGAGACCTGTTATATACAGTCAATGAGAGAGGAAAGAAAGAGATAATAGAGAGACAGAGAGAGAGAGACCTGTTATACAGAGTCAATGAGAGAGAGAGAGAGAGAGAGAGAGAGATAATATAGAGACAGAGAGAGGGACAGAGAGAGAGACCTGTTATATACAGTCAATGAGAGAGAGAGAGAGAGAGAGAGATATCAGAGAGGAGAGAGAGACCTGCTATAGACAGTCCATGAGAGAGGAGAGAGAGATAAAAGAGAGATAGAGAGAGGGGAGGGAGAGAGTGATTACAGGTAGAGAGAGAGACAGACCTGTTATATACAGTTAATAAGAGAGAGAGCGAGATAGAGAGATTTATTACAGGTAGAGAGAGAGAGAGAAGGAGAGAAAGAGAGAAAAAGATGAAGAGGGAGGGGGGAAGGGGAATTTTTAAAGGTTTTTAGGCTTTAGCTTTTAAAAGGTAAAGGTAAGGAAAACATTGAAATTGCTCCTGAAACCTTAACAGAAACTCAATAGAAATTGATAATAAATAATAAATAAAACATTTCATCATTCATGTTTTAGTAAGGGTATATTTACATAGTTTTTAGTGTTGAAAGTGTGTGTATCAAATTGTATAGAGCGGATAAATAAGATCGTATGGCTCTAAATCATTCGATCGCCATTTTATAAACCCTAAACATAAAATCAGGCAACATTTTGCTAATTAAAATTGTAAAATGTTCTAGTTTGTACAATTGCAGCAAAGATTTCGCACATGTAACTGGAAGATGGCATGATTTCGATGGTAAATTTACTGTTTTTGAAAAAAAAAATGGACAAAACTACAGAATATTATTCTTTGTTTGGTTTCTTTGTTGAAGACGTTCTGGAAATTGTTCGGGACGGTAACGATGAGGAGGAGGAATGGAATAATGGAGTCTGCCCTCAATCTACATGAGTTATTTTTCACATCACATACATTTTTAACTATCAATGACAACGTCTCAGGTTACGTAGGTAACCAAGGTTCCCTGAGGGAACGAGACGCTGCGTCCAACGCTATGGGGAACGCTTGCTGCGTTTCCGGCTCTGAACTATGTGTCTAATCTCGTCCAATCGACAGGTGTGACGTCATCCGAGCGTGACGTCGCACCCGGAAGGGTGCAGTATAAACGAGGACGCGATGGAGACGACAACCAGCTTTGAAGCCAGTAAGCGCCGTCAGGACGTGGGCGGAGTGGCCTGGAGACGCAGCGTCTCGTTCCCTCAGGGAACCTTGGTTATCTACGTAACCTGAGACGTTCCCTTTCAGGAACTCGAGCTGCGTCCAACGCTATGGGGAACGACTGTCAAAACACGCCATGCAGCCCCGGACTGATCTTATGTGACAGCCGAATGAAGGACTGCCGAAGCCGGGGAGTCATCAAGGTCCAAACTATAGGACCGGACGAAAGTCAAAGGCGTGGACCATCCCGCTGCATTACATATCTCCAGCAACGAAATGCCGGATGAAAGGGCCTTAGAAGCCGCCAAACCTCTAGTGGAATGCGCTCTGACCCCAAAGGGGGCCGGGAGACCAGAGGTGAGGCGATAGCGTCCACAATCCATCTGCTCACTGTCTGCGTGTTAGCAGGAGAGCCCTTTTTGTGTGGACCATAGCACACAAACAGCTGATCCGAGCTCCGAAACTGAGCCGTGCGGCGGACATACAGGTCCAGGGCCCGCACCGGACAGATGTTATGCAGGAGCTCCTGCACCGAGGACTCAAAAGGAGGAGGAAAGAATGCCCGTAACCTGACCGTGCCCGGGGTGACGGAAGGCAACTTCGGGACATAGCCCGGTTTAGGGTGCTGTGATACGCTAACCATCCCAGGGGAAAATTCAAGGCACGAGGGAGCCACAGAAAGTGCGTGCAAGTCCCCTGCCCGTTTAAGGGAATGATGGCAAGTAAAAATGCTGTCTTAATAGACAGAAAGCGCAAGGACACGTCACCCAAGGGTTCGAATGGAGGCCTCTTCAAGGCCTCCAAAACGATAGCCAGGTCCCATGCAGGGACTCTAGGATGGACCAGGGGCCTCAGCCGCCTGGTACCGCGAAGAAAACGAGATATAAGGGGGGACCTGCCCAAGGGAAGCCCATCAATGGGGGCGTGGCAGGCCGAAATGGCCGATACATACACCTTAATGGTAGATGGCGAAAGCCCCTTGGCAAACAGAGCCTGTAGGAAGTCCAGTACTGACCCGACCGGGCAACGAGCTGGATCCAGGGTGTGTTGAACACACCAGGCCGAAAACCGTCGCCATCTCGCGGCGTAAGATCTCCTCGTAGAGGGAGCCCTGGAGTGGAGAATGGTCTCGACGACCTCAGCCGAAAGATCTGACTCTAGGAGCTGTGCCCCCTCAGGGGCCACAGACACAGCCTCCATAACTCCGGACGGGGATGGACCACCGTCCCCCCGTATTGAGAGAGAAGATCCCACCTGATCGGGATCTCCCATGGTACGCCATCCAGGAGGGCCAACAGGTCCGCAAACCAAGGTCTCCCTGGCCACCGAGGGGCCACAAGGAGGAGGGATAGGCCCTCTAGACGTACCCTCTCCAGGACTCCTGGAAGTAGCGCTACTGGGGGAAAAGCATACAGGGGAAGCCTCGGCCACTCCTGTGCCATGGCGTCTATCCCCAGAGGCGAGGGAGGACTGAGAGAGAACCAGAGGGGACAGTGCGAGGTCTCCCGAATCGCAAAAAGGTCCACCTGAGCTCTGTAATACTTCTCCCAGATGAACTCCACAGTCTCCGGGTGGAGACGCCATTCCCCAGGTGTCAGTCCCAGGCGCGACAATGCATCTGCCTCCACGTTCAACCGGCCCGGAATATAAGATGCTCGAAGGGAGCAGAGCTTGTCTTGGGCCCACAGGAGGACACGACCAGCCAATCTGCACAGCCGTTGTGATCGTAGTCCCCCTTGACGGTTGATGTAGGCCACCATAGACGTATTGTCTGAGCGTACCAGCACGTGGTGACCTCTGATCTCTGGCAGGAAGTGCAGAAGAGCACGAAATACGGCCAGCAACTCCAGGCAGTTGATGTGCCACGAGAGATGGGGCCAATCCCACCGACCATGAGTGGCGCGGTTCCTGAGCACCGCCCCCCAACCCGTGCGAGACGCGTCCATGGTGATAGTCATCCGATGGTAAGGCGTCCCCAATACGGGTCCCTGGGACAGGAACACAGGGTCCCTCCAACGAGAAAGGGCCCGCAGGGCCTGACTCGTGGTACTGATACGACGGAGCGGATTGCCCCGGGGAGAGATCCCTGCACTCCTCAGCCACCACTGAAGGGGCCTCATATGGAGAAGTCCAAGCGGAAGAATCGTCGGCGCGGATGCCATGAGGCCAAGCAGTCGTTGAAACTGCCGTACCGACAGTGAATGGCCTAGCCTCGCCCTCCTGGCCGCATGTAGGATCACAGAGATCCTGATCTGAGACAAACACGCCCGCATAGTGGTGGAGTCCCACACCACACCTAAAAAGGTGGACCTCTGGGTAGGGACCAGCACACTCTTTTGGGGGTTCAGCCAAAAACCCAGCACCTTCATGTGAGCGAGAATGACATCTCGATGCCGTACTGCCTCTGGCTCTGAGCGAGCCAACACCAACCAATCGTCGATGTAGTTGAGGGTGCGGATACCTTGAAGCCTCAATGGGGCCAGGGCCGCGTCCACACACTTGGTGAAGGTCCTGGGCGAGAGCGAAAGGCCGAAAGGAAGTACTCGGAACTGATAAGCCGTGCCCCCTACGGCGAACCGAAGAAACTTCCTGTGAGAAGGAAAAATGGGGACGTGAAAGTAGGCATCTTTGAGGTCGATGGAGATGAACCAATCGCCGTACTTGATCTGCGCTGTGACCTGTTTTAAGGTAAGCATCTTGAATGGCACCCTCATGATGCGGCGGTTCAAGAGCCTTAGGTCGAGAATGGGGCGCAGGCCCCTGTCCTTCTTTGGAACCAGAAAGTAGCGACTGTAAAATCCGGAATTCCGGTCGTGCAGAGGAACCATCTCGATGGCCCCTTTGCAGAACAGTGTGGCCACTTCCTGGTCCATGACCAGAGCTTGCGAGGGATCCACCATAGTAGGCAAAATCCCGGCAAACCGGGGAGCCCTGGATCAAAATTGGATCCTGTAACCCAGTTTCACAACTTGCAAGACCCACTGGGAGATGTCTGGGAGGCTGGACCAGGCCTCCACGTAGCAGCTCAGGGGAGCCAACCTTTCGAGGCCGGCCTCTGGTAACTGGCGGGTGGTGATTCCTGAGACGGGCATGGGGTTCCATGGAAGCCCTATAGCCCCGGCCACCGAGAGCCTGGGTGGACGCAGGGGCAAGATACACGCTCCCTGAAGCACCGAGGGTGGCAGGGAAAGCGGAATAATAGTTGGGGGGTCGCCGGCGGAGGATCGCTGACCATCTTGGCGTGCGTCGCTCCAAGAAACCGGGGACTCCCCCAGCCCATCAGGAGCGCTTTGCCTCAGCCCTCTTACGGAAAATGACGGTCCTCAGATCCGCCACTTCCTTGGGCTGAGTCTTGTGTCGCCGCCTCTCGGGAGGGGCACGGGCAGCGACACTCTGCTTCTGGGCCCCCCTGTGCCCAGAAGCCACAGCCTTAGGGGTCTGCTCCCGCCCGGCAGAACTCCCAGGGCGACGGCGGCGGGGAAGAAACCTCTGGAAGGCCGCGGACTGGGTCCGGGCCTCCTGGAACCTGCCAACTACTGCCGAGACAGCATCGCCAAACAGGCCCGAGGTAACCACTGGGGCGTCGAGGAGGAATGACCTGTCCTTCTCATTAAGTTCGGACAACGTCAGCCATAGGTGGCGATCCACAACCACCATGGCAGCCATTGACCTCCCCAACGCGCGAGCAGTCTCCTTCGTGGGCGGAGGGCGAGATCTGTCGCCTTTCTCAGCTCCGCCACCACAGGGGAATCCCTCAGACCGAGGTCCCTCAGGAGCTCGGCCTGGTACGCCTGCAATACCGCCATGGTGTGCAGGCAACCGCCAGCCTGCCCGGCTGTAGAATAAGCCTTCCCCACTAAGGCCGAGGTGGCTCTAAGCGGCCTGGTGGGGAGCGCCGGGGCCTTCAGGAACGATGCCGTGCCAGGGGAGAGATAGCTCGCAAGCGTCTGCTCCACCTTCGGGATCGTTCCGTAACCTCGCTCCTGCAACCCCTGGATGTTAGAGTAATAGTGCACATCGGGGGAAAACAGGCGGGTCGAGTAGGGGCGATTCCAAGACCTGGACACCTCAGTGTGCAGGTCTGGAAAAAACGGTAGGCCCCGGCGTGGAGGTTGCGACCGAGGGCGCAGATAGCGTTCGTCCAGTTTGCTCTCTGGACGAGGACCCTGTGCTTCTGGTGGCCAAGAGATATCCAATCTCTCCACCGCACGAGTCACGACCTCCAGCAGCTCTTCAAACTGGAGCGGCTGTGCCGGATCAAGCACAGCGGCCACCAGTGGAGGGATTGACTCGATATCAACCTCCTCAGAGGAAGACAGGAGTAATCCCTCGTCCATTGCGTGGGGGGAAGAAGACACCGAAAGGCGCGTTTCCCCCGATGACAGTGGACCGGAGCTAGCGGGTGAGGTTGGCGATAAGGCTTGGCCTGTCCCCGTACCCTCCGCTAGCTCCACTAGCGAGCCCCAGGACCGAAGCGGCTGCTCTGCCTCGGCAAAAGCAGCGGCGCGACTCCCGGAGCTGCGGGGGAGAGCATTTTCCTCAAAAAAATTTTCGCTCACAATGCTCACATCCGACTCCCTCGAGAGCCGACTGGGCATGATCCACTCCCAAACATAACAAGCAGAGCGCGTGAGAATCCTCGCCCGAAATAAACCGCGGGCAGGGAGGAAAACACGGCCTGAACGTATGTTTCGCTTTTGAGGAGCGCTTCATTCTCATTCACACACTTTAAATAGCCACCCGTATTCGAAAGACACATAAACAGCGCTTACTGAAAGCAGAAAAGCTGGTTGTCGTCTCCATCGCGTCCTCGTTTATACTGCACCCTTCCGGGTGCGACGTCACGCTCGGATGACGTCACACCTGTCGATTGGACGAGATTAGACACATAGTTCAGAGCCGGAAACGCAGCAAGCGTTCCCCATAGCGTTGGACGCAGCTCGAGTTCCTGAAAGGGAACCAAACCGTTGATGAAAGAACTGTACGCGTAAATCAAAACCTCTCAAAAATGAACCGTAATATTTTAATAGTTATTATAAAAAACCCGAGGCTTAAAATATCAGCTTTGCATTCGACACAGAATATTTGTTTTGCTTTGATTTTACACCCGTAAACAAAAATAAGGAAACAAAATATAAAATAAGCTCAACTGTTTGGTTAAAGCACAAAAGTAGTTACACATGTTACTCTTAAACACCGTTAGTTCCATTAGTCTTGCTTTTGTGTTTTCTGGTTATTCAGAAAGACAATTAAACACTCCAGTTATAAAAAAAGCAGAATTTTCTGTCAAATATTTGAATGGTTTGAGCTTTACAGGCTCAATATATTAAAACACTCTATAGTTGTTCCCATGTGTCATTTATTTGCCCTCTAACACTGCAAAACGATCTCCGCAGGGTTCACCAATAAAATTAAGACCACTAGAGACTAGATACAAGTTGAAATATTCTAGTTTCAGAAAGACTTGCTTTGAGAGTTTTTTTTTTAAGATCCAAAAGCATTTGTTACCAGCTAAATGTTTTTGGTAATTTTAACAATTCTTGCCAAGTCAAATTTGCTTACACCATTAGCTGATTCTTTTGCTTGATCTAGGAAGAGTTTATCTATATTTGAGGGGTTTTTTCTTGTTTCAAGAGTGCTTTTTAAGTGCAGATCTCTTCCATCAAAGTTAGAACACAACTGGACGGTTATTAAGGTTTGGGGTATTGATGATTTATTTTCAATGTAGATCCTTTTACTTTTTTTTCTTTTCACAAACATTTGAGTCTTATTTCAAGAAATCAAATGTTCTTACCTTTACTTGATCTAGAGTAGAACTAGATTTAATATTTTTTTTCTTGTTCCAAGATGCATGTTTTTACCAGTATTTAATATTGATTTCTTAAAATAAAATATCAATAACATTCTTGATATAAGAATATGTTGAGTCAAAAAAATTTTTAAGATTCTTGTTTTAAGATCAGTGGCAAAATCAGCAACTAGTTTCACATAGTTTCTTAATTCAAGAAAATAAATGACCAGAATAAGATTTTTTTTTCTCCTCAAGAAAATATAAGTGTTATTTTCTCAAAATAAGCTCAGTAATCTATACCCAAAAGGTTTAAATTAGAAAATTCTTCGCAAAATACGAAAATCAAGATTTTTAATCTAATTTTAAGCATTTTCAGCTTTGCTTAGAATTAATTTTTTGTAGTGTAGCTCTGTAACAAGTGGAAGAATCTAAACCGGAGTTCAAAGCTTTTCAGGGAATGTGCTAGAACAGACGAGCCTGTTGCACGCTTCCACACTTTGTGTTTGCGGAGCGATTCCTGTTTACCCAGCCACAGACTCTCCATTCAGAACATTCTGGATGCATGGAGCCGACTGTACGCCGCCTGAGAGGCTCTCTGTGCGCCGGGCCTGGGGTTCATTAAGGGAAATTACCACAGACGTGCATCTAACACCCTGCATCCAGAGCCATAAAGCATCGCACAGAGACCTCCTTCATTTCTGCACGACTGGAGTCGAACTCAGAAGCTGCAAACAAGCTCACGCTGTTCCAGAGGAGGCGAGGGCTCTGACTCCTTACTTGCAGGCTTTCTTTGAGTGCCAGACCTTAAAAATCCTCCTCTTTATCCGCCAACACAGATTCACCCTGAGTTAATCACTCTTTCTGGTACTAGGCGACTTAGAATAAATGCACATACTGTGGGATTTATATTTTACCTTTTATATATTTAAAAGTACTTATTTTATTAACCAACTTTCTACTTTCTAAATTCTGATTAAGAAAAAACTGAAGAGTTAAATAAGGAGAGATTCATGAAGGTTTGTGTGCCTTTTGTGTGTCTGAAGGCCATGGCACATCCTGTTTTTGAGCAGATAAGAAGAGGAGCACAAGAGGAGTCGCCTTGTACCAGTCGCGAAGACGAAAAATAACACCTGGTTTCGTTTCGCCAGAAAGGGCTCGTGAGCAGATAAAAAGCTAGGGCTTTTCAGAGGGGAGTCAGAAGATAATAGATCTTCTCCAGCGCGCTGAAACTGCTGTTGTTTTCTCTCTGCTGAAGTCTTCATTAAAACTCGATCAGTTGGCAATCTGTCTCTTGGTCATTTTGAACATGCATTGGACGCCTTAAAGTCCGACAATACACAAGTTTGCATTTAATATACATGTATTTAGACCTGTGTTAGAGATCTTACCTTTTAAGCACTACTAAAGCATGGAAACCAACATGTAATACTAGCCATATGCATTTAGGAAAAAGAGCATTTAAGAAAGCAGTTTATGAATTGAATAATTTTAAGACTTTTGGTCAAACTGCTAAGTAGTATTAGTACGCTCAAAATAGATATTTCTATATCTCCAGACCATTAGAGGGCACTGCGCCACCAGGGTAGGGAGACGAGCAACCATGCGAAGTCTCAATGTTTTGTGAAAATACAGCTGTTTCTTGGTGTGTCCCAATCAGCGCACTATCCACACGTTTATGGATGACAAATGAGAATTAGAGTGTACAAAACCGTAGTATACATCGAAAAGTATCTAAGCGGGTCCCAGACGTGGACTTTTCCACTTATATTCTGAAGTGCAGATCGAAGTTCTCGCACACGTTGTGCGTAATGATGTGACGTGTGATGTCATAAGATGTTTTAGTGCGTCCCAGATCGTCACACTCTCGTCTTATGTAAAGTATCCATATTCTCTTCTGAAAATGAGTATCTACATTAAGGCTACTGTCCAAGTGTTCAGATTGTGATTGCAACAAAGGAGTTGTTTCCAATATGGCCGACATTCAAAATGGCAGACCTGGGATATGCCTTGACTCGATATGATGGTTTGAATGTATTAACAAAATGTTATGAATTTTTGACCAACATTGATAGTTATGGGCCAAAATATGTAATTTCTGTATCTCTATACCACTAGGGGGCTCTGTGCCAAAACTCTGCAGGCAGCCTCATATTAAGGTTAGGATCTCATGTACCAAGTTTAGTGAGAATATTTCAGAGGACTGCCAAGATATAACAAAACGGAAAAAAAATAGGTTCAGAAAAATAATTCGCACATCATTCAAAAGCAGTTCAACCAAGACATTTATTTCAAAACGTTTTTGTCAGCAGCGTCAGCATTTGATATGACTAAAATTGTGAGGAAATCAAGCCAATAAGAGTTATAAAAAGAAGCTTATTTCTCAAACATTAATATTGCAGGAAAAAACATGAGCCAGGGAATCGGATGCATAGGGAATGTTGTTTCTATGACATTTGGCTCGGTAGTTCTGACCAAAAAATAAGTGAAAATTTGGACAAATGGTTCAGCTATAGAGTTTGAGTTAAAGACTTGAAATTTGCACATGTAGACCTCGAGATCCAGTTGATTTCCCACCAGGGAACCGTGATACCGCCATTTACTTCAATGGCAAGAAAATAACAATAATTCACCCAGTATGGGCCTTTGTTGGTTCAGCGCTTGGCTAGGTAGTTTTTAGCCAAAAAAGATAAACTATATCTCTGGGAGCACTAGGGGGCACTGTGAGGATACTCAGCAGGCCAGCAATCATGATTAGGATCTCACATGCCAAGTTTAGTCTTAATATCTCAAAGTGTTGCTGAGAAATGTCCTTGTTTATTGAAGCGAGTTCATGTTAAATTAGTTCACCTGTCATTCGAAAACATTTTGACCAATCAACTTGAGTTCCATAACTATTACTGTGATCTGAAGATGGTCTGGTAAAACTTTTCTGAAGGCAAAACGCCAAGGAGGTGGTAGAAACATATCGATTTTGAGAACTTGTACCACCTCCTAAAAAAACTGTTGAAAGTAAAATCTGAAGACTCAAAAGCATCGACGATATGTAACATGGACATAGTGTGCTTTACGTCACCAGTAGGTTTTAGCAGAAAGCAGAAGGCACAGAGTTTGGGTGAATAAGTTACTTCCTCCTTTACAAAGCTTCGCTACCAGAGGGTCAAACATGGGCCAAAAGACGTGATTTGGTGGATTGGAAACAATGAGCTCTAAATCTTTAACATAACAATAAAAAAATGACCCCCTCAAGAGCTGTAATGAAGGTTAAACATAGTGATGTGATGAAAAAAAAAACGCCTAATGTGCAGGCATTAGATGAGTGCTTTTTTTGGATATAAAAATCTGAATTTTTAACATGGGTGTCAATGAAAATCTGCTCACTTCTGAGAGCAGCCTCAAGTGGTCAGTTAAGAAACTTCAATCTCTTTCTGACACGCATTCGGAAGAAAAGCAGGGGATTGCCTCTTCCTTGAAACAATACATACTGTTGCTTTAAGACAGTGTTTCTCAATAATTTTCTGTCGCGCCCCCCCCCCCCAGGAAGAAAAAAACATCCCCCCAGCACAAACTATAAATAGTATTATTTGTCTTTAAATTTGTTATAAGTACACCTCTGTATAACACAGTATCCTCAATAACGTATAAGAGAGAAAAGAAAGAAATATGGACCGACTTACAGCAAAGAATAGCTTTATTAACTGTAGCAGAAAAGAGTTAAGGTGCATCTGAAATGTAAAAAACATTAAATCCTTAATAAAACTGTAAACATTGTTTGTTTGACTGATCGTGATTGCTGCTAATATTCGACACGTTTTCTCTGAAAAAACTCAAGCGGTTTATCAGCGTGATTGGAGTGTAACGTCTTTAAGTGACGCCTTCATTTATTTGGCTTCATGCTGTCCGCTGCCAACGTTTTTAGACTCAGTAAGCACACCTGTCTCTCCTCGTCTCCCACCGCAGTCACATTGAAGCCAAGCGCTACAAACGCGTCATATTTCCTCGTCTTAGCTTTCAGGAGACTTTCGTTTGTCTCTTAATCTCTTTCTCTCTCCGTCTGTCCGCGACACTTCCTGTCCACACTTCATACTCTCCAATGAGAGCGCCACTGCCCCCTAATGTAGCGGAGTGGTATTGCACTTTATTCTAGAACAGTAAAAAATAGAAAAATAAAAAGCATGTTCCCCAAGGTCAAACGCGGCCCCCCTTGACGAAGCCTCACTATTTGAGAACCACTGCTTTAAGACAATGTCGTTCCATGGTTGGGGTGAGGAAAAGGTTGTTGTTAAAGAGGTTCCACTAAGTTGGTCTTGTGAGTCTGGTTTCCTGCACACTCTGCCCTCACCTCTCGCAGTTCTGAAGCCGCTGCTCTGGTTAGGCTTTGTATCTCTTTTTCCGACTCTCCTGATATCAATAAAAATAGTTTTTGTAAGTTGATGCCCTATAAGAATCTAAAAGTGCAAACTGTCTCCATGGTGAATCCAGAACGTCTCAGAGCTTCTCTCTCAGTGATTTGGCAGCAGCTGCTCAGAAGCCGACGGCAGTTACAAATGCTCTCTCTCTCTCTCTCTCTCTCTCAGACAGCCTCTGGCTCTTCTTGTGAAGAGAGAGAGAGAGAGAGAGAGAGAGAGAGATGTGTATGAGAGAACGTAAAAGAGCGAGTGTTTCTGAGAGAGAGGACTAGGAGGACCAACCTCTTTCTTCTGGAATACTCCGCTTAACAACAGCAGAACAGACGAGCACCCACATCACAAGATTCTGCACACTATCTCCAGTCAGGAAGATGCTCAGCTTTGGTGAGTGTTTTGAAAGTCTTTTGAAAGTTTGGAGGAACTCAGCTGCATTTGTCTAACTTTTGGGATTTTTGATATTGATCTGCCAGTATTGGCTTGGCTTTGGAGTGCTCTGTTTGAGCTACTTAACCAAAGAGAAGCTGTATTTGCTTTTGTTTGAGTGTCTTGTGACCATGGACACAGTATCTAGGTCTTCTTCCATTACCTTGTATAGTTTAGCTTGTGTTGTGATCGAATTTTGGATTCTTGTGTATGAACCGTCGATTCCAATCTCGATCTTGAATCAACCTCAACTGCGATTCAAATATTGCTCAATTAAAATGGTACAAATTGAGTTTAGCTACCGAAACGTTTACAGGAAGTAGAGTAGATGAATCCAAGTAATGAAACACAAAAATCTGGTAAATTGTGAGTAAGGATAATTTTCAAATAGCACCAAGATTCAGACAAAATGAAATCGACTGATGGAGTAATTAACTGGTTCAGACAAAATATAACTGTTTAATGTTTTTTTTTTTATATTATGCCAAGTAACGATCGCACACAGTAAATCTTTTGTAATATTAATTACAGTGTTCTTAATCTGTGCTTTAGTACCAAGAACTCTTAGAGCACTCATCCGGAGAGAGGGATCGAATCCGCAGAGTGCTAGCGCTTTCTTTAGCTGAGTTAAACTCTGCACACTTCAGCCAAAAAAAAACTAAACTAAATTTTAAAAACCAACAACTTAAAACTGCTGTAAATCAAGTCGGCTTTACATGTGATCTGACCAAAGTGCTTCACAGTAAAGACTAAATTAAAACATGTTAGCATGTATAATCTTTCAGCATAAAACAAATAATACAGTATAGACTATAAAATTAACAAGAGCCAACAACAGAAACAGCGGTGCACGATAAAGTCGAATGCCAGATCATAGAGTTACATTTTTGGTTTTGATTTAAAACCAGAAAGCGATGAAGCCTGTCTGACATTTAGTGCCAGAGCATTCCAGAGGGAGGACCTGCGACTGCAAAAGCCCTTTCTCCCCGAACTTTCCTCTGCATTCAGGGCACATTCAGGAGCAACTGATCATAAAATGGTCTAGATGTTAATGAGGAGCTGCTCTGTGCAGCAGGCTGGGGGCAAGTCTAATAGCTGGACTTCTAAACTATCAAAATTCTTCAATAACAGCAGAGATTCAGTGCTTGGGTACTGTGTTGCTCCAGCTACGCCTAGGTGAAGTGATCCTTTAGCTGGACAGGATGAATTGAAACTGATTTTACGGTCTACTGTGCATGGTGTCCTCTTCATTTATGGCTGTTCCGCAGAGAAGGGAGTCCAACATGATCCTGACCTTTGTCCAACGTATAAAAATATCCTCATTGAAGACCGTTTTATCATAGCTGCACACCTCTGACAATAAAACAAGCCAAACACTACTACAAAATGGTCCAGATGTTAATAAGTAAATGCACAGTGTAGCAGGCTTTGGGGAAATGCAATAGCTGGACAACCAAACCATCGAACATCTTCAATTACAGCAGGGATTTACTGCTTTACTGGGTTCTGTCCTGAGACCGGCTGGGGGCCTGAGCAACCCTTCACTGCAATGTGCTCTGCTACTCATGACACCAGGTTCTCCGATCAGGTTGTCTTCCAGATGTTTATGATGATGGGGCAGCATCTGCTTTCATTGGCATCCTGGTCCAGTTTAGAATGTCTTGACACATATATGTGTGTGTTTACATTTTCCTGTTTCTTCTTAACATTATAAAAGTGGTTATAAAAATGTTTAGACCTGGAAAGAAAAATGTTAAAAAGAAACGCAAATGCCATTTTTTCAACTGATTCATAAATTGGCTTTACCTCTAAAACATTGTAATATTTGTAAAACCAGGTACCAGAGTACCTTTCTAAGGGGTTTCGAGTCCTACAGTGTCTCTCTGCACCCCAAACTGAGCTGTTGTGGGATAAACCTGAGCGGGGACTACAGAGGAAGAGCCACTCAAGCCAATCCATCTATAGGAAGATCCTACAAGAAACAAGTATCTGAAGAAAGTGCTAGAACACTTTGTGTCTGGCAGAATGAAACTGCTGAGAATCACAACACTTGCGTGACGCAGAAGTGATTCCAAACATTGGCACTGATCGAACACATACGAAGTAAACCACATGCATGCAAAATCATTTCCTAGCAGATCCCGGAGGCAGAAATCCATGTGTGTGTCTCTGGACTTCAGACGCTAATGTACGTCTTAATCAGATCGGATGGAGACGAATCCATCACCGGGCACCCATGCAATCTGCCCAGTGCATCAGCGCTAGCGTAACAAGATTATATAATAACGTAATACACAACACATGCTGCTTCCCATTTCAGGCCTGAAACCAGGAAGTCATTTATTACTCTTCTCAAAAGTTGGATGTGGTGGTTATTTGATTCAGGATATGCCTGCCCGGTTTTGGTTATTGGATCATATGAAATGTGTTTGACTGGAAAGACTCTACTTGAGAGAATTTGGGAGAGTTCCACCAAACAAAGCCCTTCTCCGTAGACTTCTTTCAAATGCATCAATTGCTGTGATGAAATTTCATTCACGAATGGATCAAACGGAATTCAATAACGATAAAGTTTGCATTCTGAAAGCAGTAGCACGCATGGACTTTAAAGTAAAACCTAAGCCCCACTGGTTGTTGTTCAAACTCTGTTTTAGGAGACACAAGAGTTGCTTCAAACCAGTCAAGAGAAATGAATTAGTAGAGTAAGGTGTGTTCAGTTAATGTTGAAGCGAAACTGTGTTTGAGACCACTGTCTCTTAAATGAAGCAAAGATAAATCTCAGGACGGTGTGAGAAGACAAAGTTCCTATGCATTATCAGATTTATATAAATATATCTTTTAAACTTTAAAATATAGGATGAATGCAAATCTGTGTAAAATGCAAATCTGGGCATATTTTTGCTTTCATTTGAAAATTTGGGATTTCTTGGGGGGAAATGTTTTTTGCTTTCGCTGATTTCTGTTATGAATGTAGACGTACACACTCAAAAGAATGTGAGATCATTCTGTCTACAAAATAAAAATACACAGGCAGATAGAAAAAATAAAATAAACTGAGACTAAAATATAAAGAGCACATGTAAGACTCGCGGATGTCTCAGGAGTCCACAGATGGGTTGGGACGACAAAATCACGGACCTGAATTACAGCCAATAAAATATATATTCAGTCCTGCATTAGCCAATGATCCACTGCTCTCTGCTTGTCAACAAACAAAGCAACAGCTTAAAACTCTCCTCAAATATAATCAGAATTAGCATCAGTTTTCAACACATGTTGGCACGTATGTGTGTTCTCCTCAAGTCCACCGCAGGCAAACACACAGAAGAAGAGAGTGTGCCAGTGATTCATCCAGACGTCCATGAAGGGAAACCGAATTAACTTGTACAGGAGCCACAAACATCAGCTGAGAGTATTTATCACTGCTATGACATCACAAACACAGCCTTGCATTCAGTAATATGTTCTCAGCTCTAAACGGTGAAGTTATTCAACGCCTGAGTCTTCTCACATTCACTGAAATAATGAGCATGGACACTAAAAGAAAAAGAATCCTTTCTTCTGTCTGAGCACAGTGGATTGTGGGTAATATCAGCTGGTTGAGCGTTCATCGATCTGCTCTTCAGAATCTAACTGGAAAAAAAGTAACCGTCTGGGACCCACTCGGATACTTTTTAGTTCAGACTGCAGTTTGTGACACACTAATTCTCATTTCACACCCATAAAAGTGTAATTAGTGCGCCACCATCCACACTCAGTCAGTTAAAACCCAGAATTATTTATAAAAAATTAAAAAAACAGCCATGCAGATCTGAGCATTTCACATCTATTGAAAGCGCTAGTCTTAAAATGTTAACAGTGTAATTTTCCTCTGGAGCGATTTTGGAAGTGGATACCGGAATAAACATCTTGAATCTACAGACTGATCTAGAGTGAAATACACACTGCTGTATCACAGGATCCAGACATTCATTCATCTTCATGTCGGCTTTCTTCCCTTTCGGGGTCGCCACAGCAGAATGAATCACCAACTCTCTGGCATATGTTTTACGCAGCGGATGCCCTTCCAGCCACAACCCATCGCTGGGAAACATTCACACACACATTCACACTAGGGGCAATCGTTCTTATTCAATTCACTTATTCCGCATGTCTTTGTTCTTGTGGAGGAAACCGGAGCACCCGGAGAAAACCCACGCGATCACGAGGAGAACATGAGAACTCCACACAGAGATACCAACCGACCCAGCCGAGACTCGAACCAGCAACCTTCTTGCTGTGAGACGACCGTGCTACCCACTGCGCCACTGTGACGCTCAGGATCCATACAGATCCTCCTACAGAGAGCGCCTATCGGTGTAATTATCCAACATTACAGCCAAGGACAGACAAAACTAAAAACGCACATGAGCCACTGATTAGCTTTACAATGTTCGGAGCCTCCGAACAGAAGTCATGTGATCCATAGGATTAAAATGACTATATTTTGTTATATGTACTTTTTTCTTTCTATTATCAAATCACTAATTTAAAAATATAGGTCAAATTATTTTTATTATTTTATATAATTATTCATATTTATTTAACTAAGCTGAAACAACAAGAGATAGATTAAACCATGCTGAAAAATCTATGGAAACAAAAACTTATTTATGCTTTTATGTTTTGTGGAAACCGTCTTCAACCTGCATTTCGCACAAACTGTATGCTAAATTAAGCATTGCAAGACCAAATAAATGGGCTGCTGGGTAATGTAGTGCTCCAAGAGTGGAAGCATGAGTTGAGCTCAGGTCTTTCTAAACTTCAAAGAGAGGAATATTTGAGAGAGGTGAATGAGACGAAAGGTGTTTCATGTGTATTGAATATCAAATAAATGCTTCAGAAGGCTGCAGAAGATTATTTATTAGTCTGAAGGTTAACTCAACCTGGTTTCTGTCCAAACTCATGAAGCTGAAGATTTGGTCAAAGTTAAATCTATGGAACAAAACTGAGGAATGCACTCCGAGCGGTGACCTTTTTTTTCTGATCAGCGCTAAGCAGCACACAATCGATATAAAAACAAATCTAAATCAGATTAAACTGCTTCAAAATGAAAACTGCTCTTTTAATCGTCACTATGGTTCTTGTTCTCTATGTGTTGGATTTCTGTTTCATATGTCAATTCTTTTTTTTAAATTTTTGCCTGTTTTAACAATGTTTTTCCATTTTTCTTTCTTTCTTTAAATTTGAACTCATTCACAACAAAATCAACTTTACAAATGAATTTAGTCCAGTTCAGTTTTCATAAAGTCCACCGTAAGTTGGTTTTAAATGAAACTGGTATAAGTCTTTTTGGGTTAGTGTGTATTTCTTTTAAGTCTCATCCTGTTAAGTATCTCCTCACAATAAAGTGTGCTTTCAGATGTCCCGACCCAAGAACAATTTTTGGCTCAAAAAGATAAATGTATTAGTCACAAAGGGGTGGATTTTCTGTGTGCCAGCCAGCAAAACCCGAGCAGGGTACCTGGATCGGAGTGTGCCAGTGGGAGGAACATGATATGCACCGCTCGTTTTGAGGAGCACAATCAGTTGAGATGATTCACTGTTTCGTAGTTAAGCAAAAGAAACATAAACACTAGTAAAGTGACAAGTCCATAAAAATTAGAACTGTAATGGCCTACTCTCACTTTGATTCATTACATCACTGAAGATAAGCACCATCTTAAGGACTCCGATAAAACAATTATAACAGCATTATAGTTTTCTCTCACTCTTTCAGTAATGAACGCAACAAAATCAAATAGATGAACAAGCGATTGAGCTTTTATAATGCTGCTTCTCAATAGAGAACAGAGGGACTACTCTGATCTGATTCTCCATGTCGTATCGTCTTCATCCATCAGTACCGCTCCTCATCAGACGCTCCATGTGACAATGACATCATCCTCGCTAAACGCTATTTTCTTACAAACTTGCAGGAGCCGTGCATTGCTATTCCCTGATGAAGAGCGTGAAGATGAGCTCATCTCACATGTCTGCTAATGCACAGCGCAGTATGTGCAGGGGATCATTTATAATGCATGGCGGATCCCGTCACGACTGTAGGGAAGAGAACAACAAATCCATTAGCCCTGAATCCCTGGATATTCCACTGATAATAGAGCTCATATACTGCTCAAACTATTCACATACCATGCTTGAGCAGCTTTAACGGGTTTGATCTATAAAATCACACGATATGCACCGAGGAAATGCTTGTAAACTTGCTCGAATCGCCTAATTCTGCCAGTTTTTCTCTGCTCTAACATGGCTTGACTGAATTTATGCAGAATATCTGGTAACAGCACTTTATAATAGCCTGCAATATATAATATGCATATATGAAATATGCTTCACTAACTAACTATCAATAAAGGGATTCTCTACATATCTACAGTTTTAAAAGATGATATGTTTTTCAGCACAATGTGTCCCTGTTAAAAAGTCAACAAACTTTTGTAATAAGGTCAGCAGCTTTTCTTGCAATTTTAAGATGTTTTATTTCATTTAATTCATAAAATAAATCTATTAAAATTTGCACTAAGACTGTATGTGTCTAAAATCAACAGCCCTCGGTAGATATTACCATCATCTAATTCTTTACACTAAAAAGAATTCCAGTAGCTGTGCATGTTATCTGAATGCCACACGTTAGAAGGTATTCCACAAGAAACAAAACCTACATGTAAAAAAACCCAGTATAGGTTATAATAAGTGCTGGACATTTTCACATCCAATGTTTTGTTGCACTCGCTTCTGCTCTGCGAGCTTTCTGAGAACACTTAACACTCGGCCGGCCTGCAGAACCTCCTCGTAACCGGATTTCCTAATCGCTCAAGTCTGCAGTGCCACCCACTCCATTAGCAGCAATGCATGCTGGGAGAAAAGCTCCAGGTTGACTTCTGCAAGTTATTCAACAACACATTTTAAAGCAGCCGTAATTGACTTACAGATCTCTACAGTGACGGTCATCTCACAGCAAGAAGGCTGCTGGTTCGAGCCTCGGCTGGGTCGGTTGGTATCTCTGTGTGGAGTTCTCATGTTCTCCTCGTGATCACGTGGGTTTTCTCCGGGTGCTCCGGTTTCCCCACAAGAACACAAGAAGAAGACATGCGGTATAAGTGAATTGAGAAAAAACAATTGTCCATAGTGTTTGAGTGAGAATGAGTGTGTGTGAATGTTTCCCAGCGATGGGTTACTGCTGGAAGGGCATCCGCCGCGTAAAACATATGCCAGAGAGTTAGCGGTTCATTCCGCTGTGGCGACCCCGAAATTGAAGAAAGCCGACATGAAGATGGATGGATGGATGGATCTCTAGAGGAAATATTCCCCCTCTAACATCACCACATCCATCACGTTTGGAAAATCCATCTAAAAATGCACATATTTAAACACAGTATGTGTACATATATGCGATTGACAAAGTTGTGTTTGGGATCCAACACTTTTGTTGATGCACAATGTGCAGGGATAGCATGCTTTTCACATTTTCATTGGTTAAACTGTATATTTTTCTTCAAAACGTTCCAGAGCGACCCCCTCCATTAGCAGCGACGCATGCAGGAAGGAACGCTCCGTCGGTGGCGGTCCAGCCTCTGCGCAGGGGAACCAGGAGGGTAGAGAGGGGTTCGGGTGTGAAATTCTCCTCTTTGTCGCGGTCGCTGCTCATCTGTAGCTCTAGGACAAGTGAAGACCCAACCAGTCCCCCGTACGACTCTCCTGAGGGGGAGAAAAGCCTTCCAGAGAAGACTCAGACGCCCTCAAGAACCACGAGGAGATCTTTTTCCATCAAAGTAAGAGCCGCACCATTAACTCTGCAAACAGTTGATGAAACGTTTGTATTGTCACTTCACACACGTACATGTCTTCTTAAAAGTAACATTTATTGAAGTATCCTAGCCTTTAAGGAGGCAATCAATAATAATTAAGGCGATGATGCATCATCCGTCTTCTGATTTATTCATAACACTGAAAGCGAAAGGTCAAGTCAATCAAGTTGCATCATGGGATGTTTCCCAACTGCTCGACTGAATTTTTAATGCCGTCAAAAAGTCTCTGCAGAAGAAAGTGTATGAATGATTGTATACAATTCTTTTACAATGTCAAAGGTGGTAAACAATATTTTTAAAGCACTGAATGAGAAAGCTTCGAGCCAATGCACTTGTGGGAGATGCTCCAGCGTTATATTGTTTAAAAACTATTCATCTTTCAATCAAAATATCACCTAACTCGCTTTTCACACATATGATAACTGTCATCTGCCATTGCTGGTTGGTAAGTTTCCCTCATGTGACTACCCTAAAAAGCTGCTGATTGGTTGGTGTACCAGGAATATCGGCCCAAATTCAGATGTTTAATCTTTAGTAACCTGAATACTTCTCCACACGGATTAAATATCCACTGACGAAACACACAGTCCTGCACATTTTAGTCGCTATTCTTGATTATATGCACACTAATCTGGCTTCAGATAAGCAAAGAGGACCTTAATTGGAGTGATCAAGGTTATATATGTTGGTTGAAGCTAATCTGTGCAGAGTTTTGGCCCTCCTGGACATATCATGGACTACCCTAGTTTAACGTTTTAATCACTTTCAAAATTGGCTAGGAATTTTGCTATGAAACAAAATAAAAATTAACACTGATTACCCAATGATTCAGAATTAGTGTTAGCTTGGTTTTTTCCTGAATAGCGGCTCTAATTCTAACCAAAACTAGAAAGTCAGAACACATTTCTCCAGTTCTGAAGGCTCTACACTGGCTGCCGGTCTCCTTCAGAATAGATTTTAAAGTTCTGCTGCTCGTATATAAGTCCAAACATAAGTTAGCAGCTAACAGAGAAGATCAGAGAATACACACCAAACAGAGAGCTGATATCCTCAGATCAAATAAATGAGATCTCCCCCGGGTTAATTCCACTCAGGGTGAATCCTCCTTTAGTTCTCCTGCAGCCCTCAGAGGAACCAGCTCCAGAGGAGATCAGGGGTGCCAACACTTTAGTCACGTTTCAATCCAGGATTAAGACTCTCCAGTTTAGTTGTGCTTTTGTTGACTGAGCACCAACATCTGAACAGCTATTTTAATCTATGTTTTAAACTTCCGCTTTTTATTACTATCATTTTATATGACTTTGTTTTATACTTGATTTTATTAAATGTACTTTCTTTATTATTCTTTGTTTCTAATAATGTAAAGTACTTTGAATTACCCTGTGTACGAAATGTGCTTTACAAATAAACTTGCCTTGCCTAATGTCCAAACTTTGAATGCAGATTACCTTTAATTCTCACCAATTATAATCATAAGCAATCATAAAAGCACTGATGAGGGGTTAAAGCAGGGGTGTCAAACTCAATTCCGAGAGGGCCACAGTCCTGCACAGTTTTGCTCCAACCTTAACCAAACACACCTGATTCCACTGATTGAGCTCCTCTGGGTTTGTTTGAAGCCACTGGTGTGTCTCCTGAAACAGGGTTGGAACAAAAACCTGCAGATGCAGCGGCCCTCCAGAAATTGAGTTTGAGACCCTGGGTTAAAGCATCACTCTCCAGTATGTGGCTGCAATAGTTCAGCGCGTGAACTATGTCAGAATTAATCTTCTGACCTTACGCCTGCAAAAAGGTTTTTGGTCAATTTTAGTTGTTTGTGTTGCTTCTGTGCAGTACATAAATAACAGATCATTCGTTTTACATATTAAAGATAATTCCAGTTGTAAATCATGTTATAATTCTTCTGTCAAACTTTTTCAGTCCTCCATTGCTTCATAGCAGTCATGGTGAAACAGCTTTATTCGGGTATTCTAACTCCTCCTCGGGTCCCGTTAACCCTCAGAAACATTAGAGCTCTTCCTGAGGAGGCTGTAAAGGATGCTGATGCAGCTCCTGGTTCACAGCTAATAAACTCTGCTTGTTAACAGCTCTGCTCCTCTAAACGGACAGATCCGGCCTTGTCTGAGTCAGGCCTGTTTTTCTCTTTCCCCCGAATCAGGAAAGCAGTTTGTGGAGAATGTGTGTGACCACACGCGAGGAGGCCCTGCAGACGACTGAGCGCTCTCTCACGATCGTGGACAATCATGCGACTGTTCCCGGAGATCTACACAGGTAACACCCAGAGCACCGGGGCATCAACACCGGGGTCTCAAACCCAGTTCCTAGAGGGTCTTTCATCCAAGACGTTGTTTCAGAGACGGACCTGAAGCCAAGAGGAGCTCAATTAGTGGAATCAGGTGAACAATAATACGATCGTCTTCCTTCCCTTTCTCCAGGGATAAGTACCTCTACTTTGGAGAAAGGCTTGCTCCGTTTAACGGACGGGGGATGAACGAACAGAGTAAACTGGAGTCGGACTCAGGGAGGGCGCAGACGAAGCCAGAAGTAAGTACTTGTATTCTTGTGTCGTAGAAGAAAATGAATGCTAGTTTACCAACAGCAGCAGTTTCTCTTACCTCTCTCTGAGCAGATGTGGGATGCAGGGCAGATGTGATTAAAGAGAAAACACTGCCTCCATTCAGACACTGAGCAGACCTCAAAGGCTGCAGAGGCTGATCTGATTGAGATTAACAGACAGAGATCAGAAACAGACTCTGACATGGCTGACAGTGTGAAGGTACAAGCATGTTTATCTTCTGTTTGTCCTTAGGGGTTCTCTCCATCTGAAAGCAGAGCTCTTTTCACCACCAGCAGCTGTGACTCACAGAAGATACGCCATAGCTATGTAGAGAAGGAAGCACTGGGGAACAACAATAACCTGACGGTGGGAAGCAAACCCTATCTCTTATTCAGGAAGCGTCAGATTTAGAGTAAACTGAGGCTGAAATAGGTGGACAATGGAAAGAGGTAAACTTTGGGCATGTTAATAGATGGTTAAGGTCTGCGATAGTGTCCAGGTAACTCCATTTACTTCAACCGGGAGTCTGCCATTTATGTTTCAATTAGCTGCTTCTTATTCTTTAATTTCTCACCCAAATCCCATAGGAAGAGTAAGACTGTAGACTGACCAGGGGGTGCTAATTGAAGATGAGGGATTTGGGATGACCCTGATGAGGTGCCCAGGATCAATTATACAAGTATCAATAAATTTTGTGGGGGGTGGCCAACTAATAGACATGAGCACCCTGAAGGGAAAAATATCAGGAATATTTTAGGGGCACTGAGGCTTAGCAGAAACCTTATGTTGATATTTAAGGTTGGTATATAAACTAAATTTCAGATATTAAGAGGGTGCAAAATCCTCGCAGTGCTTTCCATTCTGTTATTTCTCACCACTATATTGTATAGCTATGAAAGCTTTATTGCTCAATTCAGACTCAGTAATTAATATAACAATAGCATTACACCACAAGCTACACTTGAATGCTTCAAATATATATCTAGCTATTGATGAATAATCTTAATTCGTGAATACATTTCTTTCTTTCAGCAGATGCCGATTATTAGAGTATCAGACGACGACAGCAAATACTGCGAGGATGAAGATCAGATCTGCCAGGAGACGTTATGTAAAAGATCCCGCACAACCAGTGAGGAAAACTGATTTGATTCCAACCTGTCTTTAATCCTAGATAAAGTAGTAAAGCTCTGTCATTTTTACAAGTAAGGTTTTTCTAGAAACCACAAATTAACCATGGCTCTTTATTTTATCTTTAATCCACAGTACCACAAATTAGCTATGGTTCTTTCTGACAAAAACCACCATAATAAAACCGAGTGGCTTACTGTGAACAAGAGCTGGGGTGGAGCTCCATAAATTTGTGCATAAATATGTATCTAACTGCATATAAAGCTAAATAAAGCCAGTTGTCAGTTATGGATCAGCTTCCTGTTAATAGGAAAATACAATCTCTTTTCTTTAATATCTAAAATCTTTGTATTTGAGTAAATGAAAAAGATTCAGCATCGGTCAATATCATTAACAATCATGTCTAATATTTTTGGCCAGTGTGAGCCACAGAAGTAGACACAACGTTTTTGAGAGCCAATTGGGAGAAAGAAACAAGCCAACATAAGCGTCCTTTTGCAAGCGTGGTACAAGAGGTCAGTTTTGTCGGTGTTAAAAACACAGCTTTAGAAGAATGTTTCTGATGTATTTTTGTACTGGGTCAGAATCAGTGGTCCATTCAGCCTTGTTTTAAAGAAAATCCGGTTTTCATTTAGTTTTTTTTTCTTTCGCCAATGAATGTTCTTTTACCTCTCGTTTGATGAGCATGGATTCCACTTATCTGCTCCTCTCTTTCACAAACAAAAAAAACCCCAGAAAGAATGCTATTCTCACACTGAGGTGATGACAAAAACATTTTTGCTTTAATATATCTGTTTTGCTTTACAAATATATTTTACTCAAATAATAATTGATTTTTAAATTTGAGAAGTAACAGTGCTTCAAACAAAATCAATTCAAGATAACATGCTCGTTTAACGAACTACACAAACTAGAAGTGCATTACAAAAAAAAACTGAAAAACTGAGTTAATGTAGACCTCTTTCTACCTCTACTCAAGAGTAATCGCACATAAAAATCCTGGATTGAACTCTCAAGAGATGTCTCTGGCATCTGCGTAAACTGATTAAATAAATCTACAAACAATAGTTAAAACCTAAATATGGTGGGTTTCTGAAGAGGTGCTAATTTAATGTCACATAGACACTAAACTAAGAAAACCAAGGTTTCAGAATGATTTGTCTTAACTTCATTCAACGCATGGCACGTTTTAAACACGAGAAGTAAATTATCAGGCCAGCTTTACACCTAAATCACCATTAACACGTCCTTTGCTTAAATATGTCATTGTTTCATATAATGCTCGTTGCTTTTAGGCGTTCATCCATACTGGATCGGAGATTTGGAGACAATCATGATGAAAACACCCGCGCTTTTCCCGTGTGCCACGCATGCCGCGGAAACAGCCGTCGCGGGGTTTTACGGCAGCCGGAAGTCTCTCTCCCAGCAGCTGGAGTTCCCGCCACACTCACAGGTGAGCGCGAAAACATTTAACAACGCCAATAAATAGCTCCATTTAAAGTCATAGTGCATTTTAATAGGATTGTTTTTATTCTCTGGACTAAAAAAATGGCAAAAGTTATGTTTAAGACATTTGGAAAACAAACTTGTTAAAGGAAGTTAAAAAAAGCGCTTTTTTTTGCTTGAATATGTTCATGTACAGTTGATTACTACCAGAAAGATACTTGCGTATTGAGTTTGTCCATGATATGACTTTAAGGTATGCAATGTGAGACACATAAAGTAAGCATTTATTTGTAAATAGAGCATGTGAAGGAGTGTGAATGAATCTGATCAGTGTTCAAAATGTAATTTTTGTCAATCTTAAGCTCTATTTCATATCCAGATGATAACAGAGGAGTGTTGCAAACTTATCAGTGACTTTTCCATGCTTGTTTGGCAATCAAGCTGGCATGTTGGCATTTTTGTAAGCAACCCTTAAAGGGATACTTCCCCTCATGAATGAAAATCTAGTCATTAAATCTGTTTGTTTTAGGTTATGAACCCATCAGCATGTTTTTTCTGTTCCACAAGCTCTTATATAGCAAAATATCAAGCTCTGTTCAAGTTCTGGTTCTCCGTTCATGACCCCTGCTCTTGCCTGGGAGAGAACAGCAGCGAATGGACAATTGCCTCTCAGCTGTTGCACTTTATTTGATAAGATCATCATTATACTGGTAATCAAATAAATGGCTGCAGCAGTAAGTGCTCAGAGTGTCTCTCTTTCTCTGGAAGTGCTCACTGCAGAGTGTTTTCCCATGAAACCATCAACAAATTGGCGCTTTTGATGACTGCCATGGGAATGCACATGTTGCAGTGAAAACTTCTGCTTCATATGGCAGAATTCTATGAAATTAAATTATTGGGTCTTTGTTATGCATGTGTTACACTACATGTGCTTTCAGTACATCTGGAGAGCAAAACACTTGGTGTCTCTGTTCCGGAAATATCAAAACACTTGGTGTCTCTGTTCCGGAAGAATCAAAACACTTGGTGTCTCTGTTCCGGAAGAATCAAAACACTTGGTGTCTCTGTTCCGGAAATATCAAAACACTTGGTGTCTCTGTTCCGGAAATATCAAAACACTTGGTGTCTCTGTTCCGGAAGAATCAAAACACTTGATGTCTCTGTTCCGGAAGAATCAAAACACTTGGTGTCTCTGTTCCGGAAATATCAAAACACTTGGTGTTTCTGTTCCGGAAATATCAAAACACTTGGTGTCTCTGTTCCGGAAGAATCAAAACACTTGGTGTCTCTGTTCCGGAAATATCAAAACACTTGGTGTCTCTGTTCCGGAAATATCAAAACACTTGGTGTCTCTGTTCCGGAAGAATCAAAACACTTGGTGTCTCTGTTCCGGAAATATCAAAACACTTGGTGTCTCTGTTCCGGAAGAATCAAAACACTTGGTGTCTCTGTTCCGGAAGAATCAAAACACTTGGTGTCTCTGTTCCGGAAATATCAAAACACTTGGTGTCTCTGTTCCGGAAGAATCAAAACACTTGGTGTCTCTGTTCCGGAAATATCAAAACACTTGGTGTCTCTGTTCCGGAAATATCAAAACACTTGGTGTCTCTGTTCCGGAAGAATCAAAACACTTGGTGTCTCTGTTCCGGAAATATAAAAAAAAATTGGTGTCTCTGTTCCGAAAGTATCAAAACACCTGGTGTCTCTGTTCCGGAAGAATCAAAACACTTGGTGTCTCTGTTCCGGAAATATAAAAAAATCTTGGTGTCTCTGTTCCGAAAGTATCAAAACACTTGGTGTCTCTGTTCCGGAAATATCAAAACACCTGGTGTCTCTGTTCTGGAAGAATCAAAACACTTGGTGTCTCTGTTCCGGAAATATAAAAAAATCTTGGTGTCTCTGTTCCAGAAGAATCAAAACACTCGATGTCTCTGTTCCGCAAATATCAAAACACTTGGTGAAGCCACCATGCCATAAATGTTTTGATTCTTTCGGCACAGAGACGCACATATTCTCCAGATGCAAAAGTGGCAGATACCACGCTGCCAGAAACATCAAAGAGCTTGGTGTCACCATACCAGAAGTAGCAAAGAGCATGGAGTCACTATGTCAGAGGTACCAAAGAGCCTGGTGTTACCAAGCCAGAAGTACCAAAGAGCCTGGAGTCACTGTGTCAGAAGTACCAAAGAGCCTGGAGTCACTGTGTCAGAAGTACCAAAGAATCTGGAGTCACTGTGCCAGAAGTACCAAAGAGCCTGGAGTCACTGTGTCAGAAGTACCAAAGAGCCTGGAGTCACTGTGTCAGAATTACCAAAGAGCCTGGAGTCACTGTGTGAGAAGTACCAAAGAGCCTGGAGTCACTGTGTCAGAAGTACCAAAGAGCCTGGAGTCACTGTGTCAGAAGTACCAAAGAGCCTGGAGTCACTGTGTGAGAAGTACCAAAGAGCCTGGAGTCACTGTGTCAGAAGTACCAAAGAATCTGGAGTCACTGTGTCAGAAGTACCAAAGAGCCTGGAGTCACTGTGTCAGAAGTACCAAAGAGCCTGGAGTCACTGTGTCAGAAGTACCAAAGAGCCTGGAGTCACTGTGTCAGAAGTACCAAAGAGCCTGGAGTCACTGTGTGAGAAGTACCAAAGAGCCTGGAGTCACTGTGCCAGAAGTACCAAAGAGCCTGGAGTCACTGTGTCAGAAGTACCAAAGAGCCTGGAGTCACTGTGTGAGAAGTACCAAAGAGCCTGGAGTCACTGTGTCAGAAGTACCAAAGAGCCTGGAGTCACTGTGTCAGAAGTACCAAAGAGCCTGGAGTCACTCTGCCAGAAGTACCAAAGAGCCAGGAGTCACTGTGCCAGAAGTACCAAAGAGCCAGGAGTCACTGTGCCAGAAGTACCAAAGAGCCTGGAGTCACTGTGCCAGAAGTACCAAAGAGCCTGGAGTCACTGTGCCAGAAGTACCAAAGAGCCTGGAGTCACTGTGTCAGAAGTACCAAAGAGCCTGGAGTCACTGTGTCAGAAGTACCAAAGAGCCTGGAGTCACTGTGTGAGAAGTACCAAAGAGCCTGGAGTCACTGTGTCAGAAGTACCAAAGAATCTGGAGTCACTGTGTCAGAAGTACCAAAGAGCCTGGAGTCACTGTGTCAGAAGTACCAAAGAGCCTGGAGTCACTGTGCCAGAAGTACCAAAGAGCCTGGAGTCACTGTGTCAGAAGTACCAAAGAGCCTGGAGTCACTGTGTCAGAATTACCAAAGAGCCTGGAGTCACTGTGTGAGAAGTACCAAAGAGCCTGGAGTCACTGTGTGAGAAGTACCAAAGAGCCTGGAGTCACTGTGTCAGAAGTACCAAAGAATCTGGAGTCACTGTGTCAGAAGTACCAAAGAGCCTGGAGTCACTGTGTCAGAAGTACCAAAGAGCCTGGAGTCACTGTGTCAGAAGTACCAAAGAATCTGGAGTCACTGTGTCAGAAGTACCAAAGAGCCTGGAGTCACTGTGTCAGAAGTACCAAAGAGCCTGGAGTCACTGTGCCAGAAGTACCAAAGAGCCTGGAGTCACTGTGTCAGAAGTACCAAAGAGCCTGGAGTCACTGTGTCAGAATTACCAAAGAGCCTGGAGTCACTGTGTGAGAAGTACCAAAGAGCCTGGAGTCACTGTGTGAGAAGTACCAAAGAGCCTGGAGTCACTGTGTCAGAAGTACCAAAGAGCCTGGAGTCACTGTGTGAGAAGTACCAAAGAGCCTGGAGTCACTGTGTCAGAAGTACCAAAGAGCCTGGAGTCACTGTGTGAGAAGTACCAAAGAGCCTGGAGTCACTGTGCCAGAAGTACCAAAGAGCCTGGAGTCACTGTGTCAGAAGTACCAAAGAGCCTGGAGTCACTGTGTGAGAAGTACCAAAGAGCCTGGAGTCACTGTGTCAGAAGTACCAAAGAGCCTGGAGTCACTGTGTCAGAAGTACCAAAGAGCCTGGAGTCACTGTGCCAGAAGTACCAAAGAGCCAGGAGTCACTGTGCCAGAAGTACCAAAGAGCCAGGAGTCACTGTGCCAGAAGTACCAAAGAGCCTGGAGTCACTGTGCCAGAAGTACCAAAGAGCCTGGAG
Source organism: Danionella dracula (assembly GCA_900490495.1). Classification (NCBI taxonomy): domain Eukaryota; kingdom Metazoa; phylum Chordata; class Actinopteri; order Cypriniformes; family Danionidae; genus Danionella; species Danionella dracula. The sequence continues at coordinate 266,023 of UELW01000955.1, forward strand.
TTACTGTGCCAGAAGTACCAAAGAGCCTGGAGTCACTGTGTGAGAAGTACCAAAGCGGTAGATGCCACTGTGCCAGAAGCCCCAAAGAGCCTGGAGTCACTGTGCCAGAAGTACCAAAGAGCCTGGAGTCATTGTGCCAGAAGTACCAAAGAGCCTGGAGTCACTGTGTCAGAAGTACCAAAGAGCCTGGAGTCACTGTGTGAGAAGTACCAAAGAGCCTGGAGTCACTGTGTCAGAAGTACCAAAGAGCCTGGAGTCACTGTGTGAGAAGTACCAAAGAGCCTGGAGTCACTGTGCCAGAAGTACCAAAGAGCCTGGAGTCACTGTGTCAGAAGTACTAAAGAGCCTGGAGTCACTGTGTGAGAAGTACCAAAGAGCCTGGAGTCACTGTGTCAGAAGTACCAAAGAGCCTGGAGTCACTGTGTCAGAAGTACCAAAGAGCCTGGAGTCACTGTGCCAGAAGTACCAAAGAGCCAGGAGTCACTGTGCCAGAAGTACCAAAGAGCCAGGAGTCACTGTGCCAGAAGTACCAAAGAGCCTGGAGTCACTGTGCCAGAAGTACCAAAGAGCCTGGAGTTACTGTGCCAGAAGTACCAAAGAGCCTGGAGTCACTGTGTGAGAAGTACCAAAGCGGTAGATGCCACTGTGCCAGAAGCCCCAAAGAGCCTGGAGTCACTGTGCCAGAAGTACCAAAGAGCCTGGAGTCATTGTGCCAGAAGTACCAAAGAGCCTGCAGTCACTGTGTGAGAAGTAGCAAAGCGGTAGATTCCACCATGCTAAAAGTACTAAAGAGCTTGGTGTCACTGTGCCAGAAGTACCAAAGCGGTAGATTCCACCATGCTAAAAGTACTAAAGAGCTTGGTGTCACTGTGCCAGAAGTACCAAAGCGGTAGATTCCACCATGCTAAAAGTACTAAAGAGCTTGGTGTCACTGTGCCAGAAGTACCAAAGCGGTAGATTCCACCATGCTAAAAGTACTAAAGAGCTTGGTGTCACTGTGCCAGAAGTACCAAAGTGGTAGATTCCACCATGCTAAAAGTACTAAAGAGCTTGGTGTCACTGTATCAAAAGTACCAAAGAGCCTGGAGTCACTGTGCCAGAAGTACCAAAGAGCCTGGAGTCACTGTGCCAGAAGTACCAAAGAGCCTGGAGTCACTGTGTCAGAAGTACCAAAGAGCCTGGAGTCACTGTGTCAGAAGTACCAAAGAGCCTGGAGTCACTGTGTGAGAAGTACCAAAGAGCCTGGAGTCACTGTGTCAGAAGTACCAAAGAGCCTGGAGTCACTGTGTGAGAAGTACCAAAGAGCCTGGAGTCACTGTGTGAGAAGTAGCAAAGCGGTAGATTCCACCATGCTAAAAGTACTAAAGAGCTTGGTGTCACTGTGCCAGAAGTACCAAAGTGGTAGATTCCACCATGCTAAAAGTACTAAAGAGCTTGGTGTCACTGTGCCAGAAGTACCAAAGCGGTAGATTCCACCATGCTAAAAGTACTAAAGAGCTTGGTGTCACTGTATCAAAAGTACCAAAGAGCCTGGAGTCACTGTGTGAGAAGTACCAAAGAGCCTGGAGTCACTGTGCCAGAAGTACCAAAGAGCCTGGAGTCACTGTGTGAGAAGTACCAAAGAGCCTGGAGTCACTGTGTCAGAAGTACCAAAGCGGTAGATGTCACTGTGCCAGAAGTACCAAAGCGGTAGATTCCACCATGCTAAAAGTAATAAAGAGCTTGGTGTCACTGTATCAAAAGTACCAAAGCGGTAGATACCACAGTCAGAAGTACCAAAGTGCTTGGAGCCACTGTATCAGAAGTACCAAAGAGCCTGGAGTCACTGTGCCAGAAGTACCAAAGAGCCTGGAGTCACTGTGCCAGAAGTACCAAAGAGCCTGGAGTCACTGTGTGAGAAGTACCAAAGAGCCTGGAGTCACTGTGTCAGAAGTACCAAAGAGCCTGGAGTCACTGTGTCAGAAGTACCAAAGCGGTAGATGTCACTGTGCCAGAAGTACCAAAGCGGTAGATTCCACCATGCTAAAAGTAATAAAGAGCTTGGTGTCACTGTATCAAAAGTACCAAAGCGGTAGATACCACAGTCAGAAGTACCAAAGTGCTTGGAGCCACTGTGCTGGAAATACCGAAGCATTAAAAATCACCATGTCAGAATTACCTAAGTGCCAAAGGGTTACGCCAAATATTGCTAAAACTGCAGATGGAGAAATGAGACTTTCTAGCATCCAAGCAGTGACAAACGATGCAATAACCTATTCTTGTGAAGATGGCTTAAAAGCTTTGATCTGTTAACGGGCACTTAAAAATCACAAACTGTACTTGCAACGGATTTAGTGTAAAACCAGCCTGAATCCTGTACCTTTGAGGTTCTCAACTGATCAGTGTTCTCTTTGCAGGGTGTGGTTAGAACGTCTCGTTCACTGAGCTCAGCTCACTTGGTTCCTTCATGTGGCAGCGTCCAGGCCTTCATCATCTCCAACATAGTCCTTATGAAAGGTCATGGCAAGGTACTCAAAATGTTTTCACCTCAATTTCACTTCATAGAACTTCTATCCAGAGAAAGCCTCCACATGCATTTAAAGCAGGGTCTCAAACTCAATTTCTGGAGGGCCGCTACATCTGCAGGTTTTTGTTTCAAACCTGTTTCAAGAGACACACCAGTAGCTTCACACTAACCTAGAGGACCTTAATCAGTGGAATCAGGTGTGTTTGGTTAAGGTTGGAGTGAAACTGTGCAGCGCTGCAGCCCTCCAGGAATTGAGTTTGAGACCAGTGATTTAAAGTGATAATGGCAATTGTCAAATAAGAGATCATCTGTGGAATTACTGCAGGGTTTGGGCTTCAGCATCGTGGGAGGTAGAGACAGCATGTACGGACCGATGGGAATCTACGTCAAGACCATCTTTCCTGGAGGAGCAGCTGCAGCGGATGGAAGACTGCAGGAAGGTGGACTTACTTGTTAAATCCCTCACTAAAATTGTAAACACACGAACAGATCTAAATCCATCAAAAGCAGTACTGTTACCTGAGAGTTGAGGGAAAACTAAATCAATCTTTCTGTTTGACAGGAGATGAGATACTGGAGCTAAACGGTGAATCTCTGCATGGCTTGACCCATGAAGATGCTTTACACAAGTTTAAAGTGAGTGTTTTGAATGATTTGATCCAAGTTGCATGAGTCGTGGGACCTAGAGATGTGGAGGAAGCTTGAGGCTGGTGATGGTGGTGTGAGCTGTGAGTCACACCAGTCTCGAATCTGCACTGTTACAACTCGTTTTAAGAGGAGAAGAGTGTGGAGAATAGGTTTAATCTCAACCCGTAAAAATACAGAAAAAGTTCCAACCACTGCCAACAAAACACCACACACAGAACAAATTCAAATATGAAAATGCTATATGGATGTAACAATAAAATAACATTCGAAATTAAAGAATCAAAGTGACTGGGATGAGATAGGCCAAAATAATAAACAAAACCCCCTATAAAAGAAACAAGTACTAAATTCCCTAACGGACAACAAAGGTAAAAATACAACACAACATCCCTAAACTTCCAACCAAAAATATAGAATTTTCTAACAAAATAAAAATAGGCCACCCACCATGTTAGCCAACCAACTCATAAATAATTAAATGAAGAGAACGAATCACATTACAAAACAACAACACAAATCATACTTAAATCAATGTGAAAATTAAACATGAAGGTGTTTGCTGACGGAGCTGGAACCCGGAGCTCTTCACCGAGCACGGTGACAAACGGAATGAGCTCGCCGAATTGAAGAACTCCGCCTCTTTTGAATCCACGCCACTCTGTTGCGCACCAACCAACCAGGATTGACGTAGACCCAATCATTGAAGTTCCAGCTGGTTTCAATCACAAACAGAAAAACATAATTCAAACGCAACAGAAAACAGTTTAAATTAAACTAAAGTGACTCAAAGGCACGTAACAGCACGCAGATTTAGGGAAGGGTTAAACAAGGAGACATGACAATCAATAAAAGAGGAATCGTTGTCTTTCTGTAGAACCTATTCTTAATAATTGTTGAAGTCAGAGAGTGTCGCAGTAAACTGTTCTTGTGTCTCTGAAGCAAGTGAAGAAGGGTTTGCTGACTCTGGTGGTCCGGACGTGCCTGCGAGGGGATGATGGGGTTTCCGGTAGCCATGGACAGCTCTCTCTTCTGTGCAGATCCAGATCTCTGAGCTCGAGTACCGCCCTCAGTCGAGCCAGTGCAGATCTGGGGGACTACAACTGCATGAGTGACCCAGTGAATGCCCAGGACAGAGTCATGATGGAGATCGTACTGCACAAGGGTCAGCATCCACTCTGTTTTGATGTCCTTTAGTGTGAACATTTTTTATTAAGCCCAGAAGGTATTAACGGCCCCTATTGGAATAGTTCTGGACGTGTTTTTCTTCCACCATCAAAGTCAACGACAGCCCCATGATTGTGCAGTCGTACCTTCCAGGAAAGTTGTCACATTTGGCATGAGTGTACAAATCGGTGTCATAATCTACTGAGACAATTTTTTCAATTACTCAAACTCCAGAGCGTCAAAACTTGTCCAAAGTTTCACTTTTGTTTTTGTCATAATTACTGAACCCGTTGTCAAAGAAACCAAATTTAATGTCCATGAAACTTGGGCCTTTTGTGGAGAATGCTGACCAAAAGGAACCAGGAAAATATTTTAAAGGTTTCTTAAGTCATTCTTGCCCCTGAATTACTGCTTGCAGTTATATTTTCATTCATAATTATTTTAGTTCTGATTTCTCATATTATATTGTAGGTAACACAAAATTCAGGATGCAAGGTATTCTGTTCCTTCTCTTTAATTAAGTAAAGTTCAAATGTCAGAAAAGTGTGCTTTTTCCTCCTTTTAATATAAAGGATTTCTTCACACACCAAACTAAGTTCAGCTGCTTTGATTTCTGTGTTTCTTGTCTCAACACAGACCTAGAAATGAATATCAGACTCATGTCTCTGCAGAGTTCTCTGTAGGTCTGGGCATCGGTCTGTGTTGTGTGCCATCAGCTGCTGGATGTCCAGGAATCTTCATTCACACTCTCTCTCCTGGATCTGTGGCTCACATGGATGGACGACTGAGGTTTAAAGCTAAGCTTATTATTGTGACTTTTCACCATGAAGCAATACGGCTGCTTAAAGCATAAAAAAAAAGCCTAGAATTCTTATTTTGAGATATTAACATGCACTCTTGAATGCTGCAGCTAATTTTGCACCGGGGGTCTTTTAAGGCAATCAAAAATTGCCTATAGTTTGTTTCACCTCGTCATATCAGACACATTTATCATTTTACCTGATAAAGCATTCACTTTAATGCAGACTATTGTACAGTTGATGCAATGTCTTTACCTTAATGTGTCATTGTTCACAATTCCTCTAGAATCAGTATCCCTTCTACAGAGAGCTTAATATATGGGACACAAGGATTTTCTTGCGTATTTTTAAAGAAAATGGGAGTCTGAATCTCCTCCTATTACCAATTTGACCCTCTGCTAAGGTCTAAATACTATTTTCTCTCTTGATGTGTAGTAGGAAGTGACAACTTGTAATTCTTTGACTTGCATCCTCTACATCACAGTCAAGAGCAAAACCCTTTCTGGCAGTGAAAGTGTAAGATGTGGCTGAAGGGCATCGCTGTAGCCTTCTGCAATCTAGTAACAGACAACTGTAACCAGGTTTAAGTGATTTCAAGGAATGGTGTGATTTCTCTCTCAGATGTGGCGATGAGATCATGGAGATCAGTGAGACGGTGGTTTGCAACATGACGCTGAATGAGGTTTACGCGGTTCTGAGCCAGTGCTGCCCCGGTCCGGTTCGCATCATCATCAGTCGACACCCCGACCACAAAGTAGGTACAACCAGTACGTACGACACCACGGAGAATAACCCACAAAAAAGAGCACATAAAACATACCCAAGACTCTCATGTATTGGGAGGGGCTAGTTTTACCAGGCTAGCTCTACTGTAATTGAGTATTTTTTTTTTACTTTCTACTTTTAAAACGTGTACTTTAACTACAGTAGATTTTATTTGAAGTGAAGCACTTCTCTACATTCAGACTAAAATATTTATCAATGAAAATATTTCTTAATCAGAAATAAATGGTGTAAACATTTATTAACATTCCAATGTAAAACTTGAACCTAATGCATTCCGCGATCTGCAGTTATGAGTGCAAGAATCAGCCAAATGAGAGCTGATATCACCTTTCATGTTTAAGAGGTCAATTTCAAGAATTAAGATTATCACACATCTAGACTAAATCATATTTACTTTAAAAATGAGTCATGATCACAGTTTGTTTAATGTTCTTTTTTTTACCTAAAAATCTCTCGAATCAATGTTTGTTGGCTATTTGTTAATTGAAAATTGACTTAAAATTGAAAACAAAAAGATCTGCATGTCGATTCTTATCTTAAGACACAGTTAATAGCATTAGTTTAGCTTTCTTAATGACCTTTAAAGTTTCATACACTTACATTTATGCATTTGGCAGACACTTTTGTTCAAAGCAACTTAAAGAAGAGGGGAGAGACAATATGAGATTTGTTACACAGTCAAAGTCTATCTCAGCTCGCTCATAATAGAAGTTGTTTCAACTGATCAATAAACCAAAGCAGGAATAAAATAAAGAGAAGAGGGAAAAGGGATTTTTTTTATTGTAGGTGTTCCCTGAAGAGAAGAGTTTTCAGTTGATTGTCGAAATCAAATCAACCATGTGTGCGAGTTACCTCCATACCTGCTGTTTAATGTTAATACAGTGATGGTTCTTGCCCTTAGATGGCGCTTGGTTGCACCCGACACCACAGTTCCACTAAACAGCTGTTTGCATTTGGCAATCCGAACACTTACACTGCACCCTTAAAATAGACAATTTATATACTTTTTAGTGTGTGAGATGAGTGTGAGCACAAATTGGGACGCACTAAAACATCACGTGATGGAAGCAGTTGTGACCACATCATTGCGCACGACGTGTGCGAGAACTTAACTCTTTCCTTCTCATACCCTACGTTTTACACTCTGTTATATTGCTATTGTTTATTTTTGTTCTTCTTCTTAAAAAATCTAGGTAATATTAGAAAAAGTGCACATCCGGGCACCGCTTGTACACTTTTTTATGTATACTACGATTTGCGAGACACTGTTTGGGAAAGTGCGCCGATTGGGAGTCATGGCATCTTTTAAACACAGAGAAAAAAGTTGATGAATGCAAGGCATTATGGGGTAGCGGAGAGGGATGAATATATTTTCGCTCTAGTTGTTTAATCTTTTTATGGTTAGACACCGATACGAAATTCTTTTGGATAAAGCATGGCTGTCAGTCTATCTAGTCCTGTATTCTCTGTATGTAAGGTTTCAGAGCTGCAGCTGAGTGCAGCCATCGCTCAGGCCGTGGAGAACAGCAGACTGAGAAGAGACAGGAGTCAGTGGAGCGTGGACGTGTCTAACGGCAGTGAGTCCACCATTCTCTAATGCAGGGGTCTCTAAACCTGGTCCTAGAGGGCCGGCGCCCTGCACATTTCTGGTTCAACCATCATGAAACACATCTGTGGCACTAATCAGGGTCCTCGTTGGCTAGTATGCATACTACAGCAGGGTTCCAACTAAAATGTGCAGAGCTGCGGCCCTCCAGGACCAGGTTTGGGGAACCCTGATGTAACGTATGGAATCCAAATGAGTGATTTCTGCCTAACATTCATCAAGAAATCGCATGTGTGCGTCCATGCTCAGGCCTGAGAAGATCCGAAGCCTGTGCTCACAGCAGACCCAAGTGTGTGGACCGCAGCTCCAGTCACCTGACCTGCAGACGGGCACAGAAACCCATGATCCGCTCCAGCAGCGAGGGCGCCTATGGCCAGCGCTGCACCATCCCAGCATGCACCACTGCTCCATCCTTCTCACAGAGCCCTCACATCAGCAGAGTACACAGCATGGAGATTTCCCTCCCAACCAACAGCGAAAACTCGCTCAACAACACGCTCTCCATGGCCTCCTTCAACGAAGACGACTATAGTTTTCCTTCCAATACCTTAGATGTGCGCACGTGTGCAAAAGTGACCAACCAAACAGGAAGTCACTGCAGACAACAGGAAGTGATAATGGACTCGAGAGGGTCTCATGGGAAAGAAGAAGATTTGGTGTCTTCACAAAGCAACTGCCAGGTATGGATTTAGCACGAGCAGATAAACGGTGGCAGAACAAACATTAGCTTAGCTTCAACCAACATAAAACACACCTGATCACACTAATTAAGGTCGTCTTTGCTTGTCTAAAGCCAGATTAGTATGCACACTAGCAAAGGTGTTACCAAAAACATGCGGGAGGGTGGCCCTCCAAAACCGACTTTGGACACTCCTGCAGCATTTGATCATTTCTAATTTCTTTGTTAAGGACCATCATAATTTACATTTGCAAAAGCTCAAATTTAGATGGATAATTGGATAATTAAGAAGTTGAATGTTACTAAAAATTCCAACGCCTGTAGACGTGATTGTGATTCAGGGCAGATAAAAAAAACCTCTTTATCCAACCGTAATCAAAGATCTATGATGATCACAATCATACTTTATAACATCTCAAATGTGTTGTCTCTCCTCATGCTCTAGTTTTTCTGCAGTCTATGCAGGGCTTTGAGAAAGATCTCAAGGCTTCTGTTTAAGAACGTACGTAGAAACTCCGACTACCTCATTCTGGACGTCTTATGTTTTAAATTGCAGGTTTATTTGCTCCCGATTTCTTTCATTTCTGTGATTCTCGTGTTGAGATGCTTTGCATGGAGCATTATATTTGTACACCCCAGTGTTTGTGACGCATGATGAAATATGCGTTTCTACAAATTTAAATGTTTTATATGTGTAAAACACAGCCAACCGTTTCCTGTTTTCGTGACAGGAAGTGGTTGAATGTGCAGAAGTAGAAACTAAAGCATCAGGCAGTGTCTCAGAGTTTAGAAGTGACTCGACACACAGAGGGGACACAGAGCATAGAGGTACGTTGACTTTCAATTCCTGCTAAAAACATTTAAACACCATTTCTATGACTCTTATTGGATATGTGTGAGTTGTAGGTTTTACTTTCCTAAATCAGTCACCTATCTCACTATCTTTTGTTACTTAAGCTGTTTATAAAAACATATTCAGGAGATTCAAAATGGGCTCATATGTCTGTTCACATCCAAGTTGAAGCAGGAGTTTAGGAGTTACAGCTCTTTTATACGTGGTTGACTCCTTTTTAAGGGATCAAAATTCATTTGACAATTGACTCAGAAGGCTTCAACACTAAATAACAAGGCTGCATGAGCTCTAGCCTCCTTTAACCGAACACCAATCAAACAGTTAAAAGGTCTGGATTTGAGAGATCTGTCAGTAACCCATCGACGTCAGGTGGGCGGGGCTAACGTGGATCTAAGTGGAATCCATTGCTTTTGCCTGACGTCGATTTCAAAAATGCCGGCGATATTGAAAGATGACCTCGGCGAGCTCTTTATGGGAAGGGAAGGGCTTGTAGTTTGTAAAGTAGATTAATTTATTGAAATTATTGAATAGATACATTTAACGCAGTCCACCTCACAGCCTAAGCTTCTGTCTGTTTCACGCACTCGAACTAAAAATCTTAAAACTCACCTTTTTAAACTGACTTATGATTGTTGACACCATTTCGATTGTTATATATAATTTCTGACTATCTATTTTGTTTTTATCTTGTTTTCTTCACATTATCTCTGCTGCTCATGCACTTTTTTGTACTGTTTTACTTTTGTTCTCTGTACAGCGCTTTGGGAAGCCGTCTTTAAAGGGCTTTATAAAATAAAGTTTATTATTATTATTATTAATGAAACGATGCAACACAGGGACCATGTGTTAATTAATTTAACAGCCAAATAAGTTTAAATAAAGAACATCTTTAATTAATTAATTAATTACATTTCTAACAACAAATGCTTGTATTTAATCATTTTTTTTTTTATAAATTAATGACTTATTTAATTTGTTTCTCTCTTTTGTTTAAATTGTCTTTTGACTCTCTTCTAATTAATCATTGACACATTTAATGACTCATTAATTTATCTATTTCACAATTTTAATTAATTGCTGACACATTTATTTATTTGATTACGCTTTTAATGATTAATGTCATATTTAATGAATGAATAAATGATGTATTTATTTTGGCACTTTTCGTCCTCCATACACTATTGGTTCTTGTGGATTAAACCTTACAGTTTGCACTTTGAGCACATATTGATTGTGATTGGAAGCTGAATATGTTTTCATAAACAGCTAAAATAGCAAAACTTGTGTCACTGTCCAAATTCTTCTGGGCCTACCTGTATTAAACCTGTTTTTCAGGTCTTGGACCTATATTAATAAGGTTTTAGTAAATTATTTAAGACAACATGCACCTTAGTTGCAAGTAATTCTGAAGGTCTCTTGCTTAATGCTTAGAATGTCATGAGCAGGAAGTACATGTAAAATTCCTTGTGTTACAGAGTCCCCGTCTGAAGTGTGCACTGCAAGTAAACGTTTCGGCCTGAGACGCCAGCCTCGTTTAGACCTCAGCCCAGATCAAGCGCTTGACCCCTGGGTAAAGCTGACCGACAGCCCTGAGAACAGCTCGTACTGCTCCAAAACAATGGCTGACCTTAATGGAGATGAAATGATTACCAATGCCTCTGAAAACGACAGCCAATCTGAGCTAGCCACAAATGTTAAAAAAGGGCCTCCGGTGGCCCCCAAGCCCACATGGGTCCATCAAAGCCTAAGAAGCATTAAATCTGGGAAGTTGATAACAGAGGCTTTGAAGCATTCAGAGAAGAGGAGCAGCGATACCGGAAGAACTTTTGGCCTCCGGAACACTTCATCAGGAGTTAATCTGACATTCAAGCAAAAGATCAGCTCTTTCGAGACTTTCTCAAGTGTTGATGGAGCTGAAAAGCCAAGCAGACGTCTGGCCCCAACTGCATCTCTCCCTCTGATGGAGAAGACAACTAAACCCTCAACGTTCAGCATTGCAGAGAAAACTCAAGTCAACTCAATTAACTTTCAAAATGATAATGAGCTCCAATTGCCAACAACTCCATCCATCAGCAAGCCTCCAGAAGAGAAACCAACTTCCATTGGCTCAGAGACCACTTCAGAACTTTCTCCTGCTGAGGAAGTGCTACAAAGCTCACTCCATGTTGATGAAGTTCCTCTTAACTCCGCCAAAGAACCTCAAGTAACTGCAGATACATCCCAAAACGATTCACTCCCTGAAACCCACTTCCCAAGAAGATCAAGCAGCTCAAAGGAGAGTCCACTAGATAAAGTTGAAGGTGGTGGATCTCACGTTTTGAGCTCGAGGACCAGAAGTTTACCTCTCAGTCCCTCTTCAGACTTTTCCAACTCATGTGGATTGGAAGGGGTGAGTTTGGGCATCATCTTGTCCTTCAGTAATCAAGTTTCCAGTGCTCTGATGCGGTCCATGCAGTCCCTGCCACAATCCCCATGTATTCGGTTGGGCAACCCTTGGAGTGCTCCACCAGCATCCCCTCTTCATAACTCAATAGAGGAAGACTTCGCAAAAGAAAATCCCAAAGCTACAGAAAGCGCTGAGAAGGGGTTCTCTGTAAGGTAGGCACCTTATCCAATCACATGATCTCTGAAAACAGATCAGAACCACAGGAGTTCTTTTTCAAAGGTTTGCTATTTACGAGAATTATCTTCATCCTCTGGAGGATTTACTAATATTCGGAACTATCTTCTTGAGATCAGAGCGTGCGGGTCTGAATATATCGTGATAGAAGACTGCTCGGGTCGGCTGGAGCCAAGCCATTCATGGTCTTAAAGGCTAGAAGTATTGGTTCAATATTGTACAGGAAGCCAGGAAGATGTTGAACTGGTGTAATGTGATCATATTTCTCAGTTCTTGTATTTTTAAGAAGAATGGACTTCACAACGAATGACCAGAGGATATTTATATATATCACAAAGCCTTACCTAGCAACTAGACCCTTTACTCTGGCAACCATGTCTCAGCTAATGAAAATAGCTAAAACACAAAGGTTAGAATGGGTTACACGCGGTGTTGAGGAGAACCTAACATGAGATCCATGGTTTGTGTTCCTTCTCGATGCGATGCATATTAAATGAGGTCTCTAATCCAACTGTGACAACCAGACAGGTTACCCTAGCAACCACTTCTGGACAACTAAAGTCTTGAAAAATGCTTACACTACTCAGAGTACCCTAGAAACTATTAAAGATTGCTTATATTTCAGTCTCTTAGTTAGTAACTTATACACTTAGGGTTTGGCTTAATATGACTAAAAATTTAATCTGAGTTTTTTTCCTTTAAAATCTTTAAATCTAGCGGCATTGTGCAGCATCTGTCTGGACGAAGTGACAGCTGTCATTATGTAACTAAACACTTGTGACACACAAGACCAGCTGAATTTGACTAGGATATCAGAGTATAACACATATACTCTTTTAAGAATATATTTTTTAATCAATTAAAAGAGAGTCAGGGCTTGGTTTAATATTTTGTCCCAAGGATTGATAACTCTTTCAATTGAAGAGAACAGAAGGGTATGCAGAGGATTCAATCCAGTAAGAACCTTGCAGAGTATCTTCTCATCGTCACTTCATTACAATCCCTACCTACTAGTTGGCCAAACCACTGTGCCTGCTCTCTACTGCAACTCCGCTCACACACCAACAAAGATTTTTAACATCGGCCATTATTCACGCCTCTACCTCTCAAAAGCATATGTGAATGCGTGGATTTGTTAAAGCTTAGGCCAAAAAGTGTGAAATAAATGGAAATCTTTCCCACAGCTTGGCTGAACTGAGAGAGCGCACCATAGAGAGATGTGGCGAGCCCGAGAAGGAAGACTGGAAACCAGAACAAGAGCTCAATTCAGCTTCAGACATCTGTGCCCAATCCATGCTCTCAGTTCTTCCACCACAGGAGATTCAGCGCATGATTCAGGATGTCAAGGACCTGGATGAAGACACACTAAGGGTGGGTTGAGTCCTGTTTTGATCACTGTAAGGGTGAAAGAACAGAGTACATGCTGTTGGCTGATCAAAGGCGCACTCCAAATCTGAATATTTACAAGCACTAATAACAGGAACAAATGGTTCTTTTAAGAGTTCCTTTTTTCTGTGCATCACTTCCATCTAAAGTTATCACAGTGACTTGAAGGGTACTTCATATGGCATGTCTAAGCCTTCCCTAGCAACCAGACCTTTTTACTTTAGCAACTATATCCGAGATAAGAAAAATAGTTACGACAAAGAGGTATGACATTGTTAACCCTTCCATAGAAGCATAGATTGTTACCTCTGAAACCATATGACAGGAGGCAAAAAAATAGTTACTTCAAACTTAGGAACTTCATATGAGATCCGAAAAAGCCTTGCCTAGCAACCAGATATATTTTTAGCTTAGCAACCATATCTCAGCTAAAAAGAATAGTTAGGACAAAGGTTAGTTTATCATCATGCGCAGTGAGGAGAGTAACTTAATATGAGATCACGAACGCCTTCCCTAGCAACCAGATTTTTTTTACCCTAGCAACCATATTTCAGCTATTTTAAATAGTAAAGACACAGGGGTTAGTTTATGTCACTCACAGTGATGAGAAGGAACTTCATATGAGATTCCAAAAACCAGACTTGTCACCTTATTAACCATGTTGCGGCTAAATAAATAGTTAAGACACAGGGGTCAGTTTGTCATTCACAGTGATGAGAAGGAACTTCCTATGAAACCTCAAAAGCCTTGGCGACGTCGTAGAATATTAAACTCTCTCTCTCGTAGAAATCACTCCTGAGGCAGGGTACAGAACAGCAGCGACGACGGCAACTTTATTTTGCACTTCTCATTTAAACAAACACTGAATTCGTACTAAATAAAAGCTACAAGAAGCTACTACAGTGGAGAAGGAAGGAAAGCCGGAAAGAGAAAGAAAAGTCTCCGTGCACCCGAATTTATGCCTTCTCAGGGGACAGGCCCATCGCTGCCCGGAGACTCCACCCACTACACCAGTCACCTCAATCTCAGGCTGCCAAAACCGTTAACACACATTCAATATTATACTAAAATACCAAAATAGATATTTACTACTCATAATTACTAATACCCATTATAATGAGTTCTCTTACACCGAGCAGCCATATTCTTTACCCTAGCAACCAGATTTCAAATAGTTAAGACACAGGTTGTTTTTTGTCACTCACATTGTGGCGAGGAACTTCTTTTGAGATCACGAACGCCTTTCATAGCAACTAGACTTTTTATCTTAAATAGTTAAGACACAGATGTTAGTTTATGTCATTCAAAGTGATGAGATGCACTTCATATGATACCACAAAGCCTTCCCTAACAACCAGACATTTACCTAGCAACCAAATCTCTACAAAATTAATTAGTTCAGACACAAAGGTTGGTTTATGTCACTCGCAATGATATGCAAAATTTTAAATGAGTTTCCTAATCCAACCATGACAACTAGACAGTTTTTCCTAGCAACCACATCGACAACAAATGCTAAATGTTTCTGAGTTTTGTTTTTATCTCTATCTGAGACCAGGTGAACAAAAAAAAACTCACCATAGCAACCAAACAGTTTACTCTAGCAAATACATCAACAAAACCCAACAAAAACAGTGATGTGAGGAACTTCATATGATACCACAAAGCCTTCCCTAGCAATCACACTTTTTATCTTAGTTAACTGAAATAGTTAGGACACAGGGGTAGAGAGGAACTTTATATGAGATCACAAACATCTTCCCTAGCAACCAGACAATTTACAATTGCAGCCATATCTCAGCTAAAGGAATAAGTTAAGACACAGAGCCTAGTTTATGTTACTCACGGTGATGAGGGAACCTAAAATGACATCACTAACCCTTTCTTAGCAACCGGACAAACTGCCTGAGCAACCATAGCTCGGATAAGAAAAATTGCTCACATCTGTCAGCTGGTTGCATGTTCAATTTATATGCATGTTAAATTATATTACTGAACAAATCCTGACAACCAGCCTGTTTACCTTAGCAACCACATCAGCAAAACATTGTCCCAGCCTAGAAAAATCTATATGTTAATGAGTTATGTTTATATCCCTAACCATGAAGAACCAGTGAACCATAGCAACCAGACCGATTACCCTAGCAACCACATCAACAAAACTTTCTCTTGGCTTAGATAGTCTAAAACAGCACTGTAATCACTGTTTCAAAAATGATCTGCAATTCTTTATCAAGAGTGTGACTTCGTGACCACAGCTCCGTTGCTATGTTCCTCTTGGGTGCAACTTACTGCAGTGTTTTGCATTTACGATCGTTTCTCTGATCAATCCAGAGGAATAAAACGGACCATCTTTATCCTTTCAGGTTAATGAGGTGATCCGCAGAGCTTTGCTTGCTCTTCGGCTTAATGTGCTGTGGAAGGGAGAATCAGAAAGAGAGGAAATGTTAGTGTAGAGTTCATGTGGCTGCGTAAATAAAGGAACACTCCTCAGTGTATCTAAGCTGAGCGCTTACTTTTATTGCTCTAGATTCAAGGGAGGGATTTAGGATGGATTAAGGATCTAAACCTTTCAATCAAGGAAGCTACATCCTCCAGGGTGATGTGGAGGCTATATCACCTGCTTCTTCCTCTGGGACTTGAACTCTTTTTCTCTCATAAGTCTATGGGAGATCGGCGATAAACATCGCAACCCATCACGTGACCGAGGGGAGCTCCTTGACTTGTGTCAAGAGTGACAGACGGATGCAGTGTAGAGAATTGGGTAATTTTCCCAAAATAAAACTCAGATTCCAAAATAAATTAAATGAATGCAAGTAATTTATTCTTTCTGTGCGGCCCGATACTGAATGACCCATGAAACGGTACCGGTGCGCGGCCCGGGGGGTTGTGGACCACTGATGTACAGCATGATTCTGTCAGGTATTGGGTTGAAGAACTCTTATACACAGCAGCCAGGGACCCAAGAAAATGACTATTATTTGTAAAACTAAAAAAAAAAAAACACATAAATTTCCCAAGAGTGGGAAAACCTACATTAACTAAATTACTTTACATAAGAAAACATGAGAGGCAAAAGTTAGAAAGCAGAAGATAAACCCTATAATAATGCAGAACAAACAGGAAACCCGCAGAATTCAAGCATATCACGTACAGGACACAGAGAGTGATACTGACTAAAGAGTTAATGGAAACGAAGGGAGCTGATCTGGAGTTAGCGAGCAGGGGCGGGTGCAAAGACTTAACTCCTGATCAGCAACTAAAACTAACAAAACAGGATCCAAACCGAATTGAGACACAGACCCATATAAAGAGCCTAAAACCTACGACACTATTTTATGTTCTAAAACTCGGATGGATAGAGATTGGGGGCCCCTGGGAAATTTTGCTTAGGAGCCCAATAGTTTGTAGAATCGCCTCTTTCTATCGTAGCCAATGATCGTTCAGCGTCCTTCTTCTGACGTTCACAACCATTAATGAAGGCTTTCCTGATGTGATGATGGAGAGAGACGTGGAGCAGGATCTACCTGGAAAGGATCAAGTACTCCGCTGTTCTTTTCTAAAGCAATAAACCCATTTTCTTCAGCGATCTCGGATTACAGCCGCAGTAACTGATGTAGAGTAGCGTATTCTGCTTACAGTACAAAGAGGTTTTGAACCACCGGTGCTCTATTAAAAGGCTGATTTGGATTTCTTAATGTCCATTAGCAACTGGAAGACATCCACGTTGTGGTTCTGCATAAGGACGAAGGAGCAGGCTTGGGTTTCAGCATCGCCGGGGGTATTGATCTGGAGAACAAGGCAACTACGGTGAGTGAGGTCTTCTTTAACCGCAATCCACTGAAGCGTTAAACAGGAGACAGCCTCTTTAGTTCAGCCTCATTCAGCATTTAGCCAGTGGTGGACTTTGTCATTTTGGGGTCCAAGCAAATAAACGCTCAGGGGCCACTATTGTTATTTGTTGATAAAATATTTATTTATGTAACAAATTAGGTTTCAGGTGGGATGTACATAAGATTGTAGTATATTTGTTATGTTTAATGTACACTTTAAAAGGAACACTGCTGATCTTGGAGGGTTTTTAGAATTTTTCAGGTTGAAAGCGTAATACATTTTAAGAGTAAAAATGGTCTATCCTCGAGCAGGGTTTCTTGACAGAAATTAGAGATATAAATTGTAGAATAAATCCTTAAATGAGGCACATTTAAAGGGTTAATAATTTTTTTGGTGAATTCTTATGTTAAAATGTGTTTTAGTGTAATCGTGTCGATACTGTGTGTGCTGAACATGCACAGTAAAAGCTAGAGAGTTGATTTTACTCTATTAAGAGTAGAACAAAATAGACTCAGAACAGAGTGAAAATTATTAAGTCAAACTTTGTTGTTACATTGAAAAATAACCAAACTTGTGAATTGTGTATGGCAAAACACAAATAATTATTCCAAGCTTTTCAGTGAAAACCCATTCTGAATTGAAATACTATTTTGTTGTGTGTGCAAAATTGCAAAAGCCTACTTGATAGACCTGAAGACAAAAAGCAACTTAATAGTTTTATTAATTTAATGCAATTCTGTATTTCAATGGATGAGTAGCACCGTATGATAGGTACAGTACCCTAACCACATGTTTTCTGTATTGTATGAACAGATAAAGTAATGTCATAGGAACCCCTGCTTCAAATATCTCTCTTTTCTTTAATAAAGAGTTATTTTAAACAGCTTTTATCATCAACAGATCAGCTAAAGTTCTTAATTTGAACGTTTTAGTCATAAAGCACACACACGGCTTTATTTCATGCCAATAGAACAGTTGCAGATACTGAACTTTTAAATAGATGAAGCTCATTGTGGAATTACAAAAAGTGTATGTCTACAGTAATCAGAAGTTAGCGTTACTTCAAAGCAGTTTACAAAGTAAGAAGCCTTATGCAGATTTGATTAATGTGTCACATTCAGTATATATATATATATATATATATATATATATATATATATATATATAAGTCCTGGTTGTTTAATTATACAATAGGAGTCAGATTGGACTTAAAACTTTCTTACTGTGGAATATTATATTGCCAGAAAAGCAGATGGGCGCAAACTAAATTTAAATTTTAAATAAACTTCTCTGGGGGTCTATGAATGTAGGAGTTAGCGACGAAGGGTCAGAGGCGAAGCTTTCTGTAGTTGATGGTATGAACCAAACGTTAGTCTCGCTTCTGTTATTGATGGTGTGCTGACTGAACTGAAATAACACGATGCAGCTTCAATATATATATTTTGAAGTCCTGGTTGTTTAATTATACAATAGGAGTCAGATTGGACTTAAAACTTTCTTACTGTGGAATATTGAATTGCCAGAAAAGTAGATGAGCACAAACTAAATTTGACCGAGGCATTTCTTCACCAAAACAATGTCAAAGAACCTTAGAAACAAAAAAAAGCAACTATATCCAAAAGAACCAAAAGTTTCTTTTTGAAGGGAGCCAACATAACATTGGCCCAGGTAACAGAGCCACCTAAACACATATATTTCCCATTGCAAAACTTCAACTAGTTGTTTAGATATTAAACGTATGCGTGTTTATAGTCTGTTCATGGCACCCGTGCTTTCAGAACTACAATGTCCAGCTGCAGCGTGCTATTTCAGTTCAGTCAGCACACCATCAATAACAGAAGTGAGACTAACGTTACCATCAACTACAGAAAGCTTCGCCTCTGACCCCTCGTCGCTAACTCCTACATTCATTGACCCCCAGAGAAGCTGCAGCTTCAGGACGTTGTCATGGTTTACTGTTTTATCCGCTGAAAATCAAGCTTCAACTTAGAGGGATTAAAAAGAAAATGAGATCACCAACCCAGACCAGCAGATGGTGCTAATGCAAGATTAAGAAAATACAAGATGGAGAACCAACTTTAAAGAGCTTAAACAGTCACGCTTTAAACGGTAAAACCATTACACTTTGTTTCTATAGCACATTTAAAAGTTTCCAAAGTGCTGCACAAAATAGTGTTTAAAAGAACTCAAAGTAGAACTCATGAAACAACATTAAAAAGGAATAAAAAAAAAAAGACAAAAATAGTTCAATCGAATAAAAAAAAGACAAAAAAACGGAACTTAAAAAAACACAGAGAGGACCACACAGACTAACGCCGAGTTAAAAGCCAAAAAGAGAAAATTGGTTTTAAGACAAGATTTAAAACATTCTTCTGAGGGAGCCGTTCTAACAAGGGGAGGCAGTGCATTCCACAATCTCGGCCCTGCTGCAGAAGACTCTGACCCTCCTAGTTTTAAGTCTGGTCTTTGGAAACTACAGCTGGAGCTGACTCTCTGACCTCAGAGAACACGCAGGAGTATATCTGAATGAGTTCAGTTAAATGTCACATGCATAAAGTTATTTTCTAAAGAGGATACTTAGGTTCCATTGCGGCCTTAAAGAAATCGCCCCTGTTACAGAAACTTGTTTGATCTTGAAACTAAGGATGTCCCGATCCGTTTTTTGGCTCCTAGTCATCTGAGTATCTGCTTATCCCAATAATTCCAATTCGATATCTTTTTTGCTTCTATAATATATATAATAAATATATATATATATATTTGGCAATTCATTAAGAAAAAAGGTGACTAGAACTACAACAAGTTGTGCCACATTTCTTTTTCTATTGTGTTCAGCTGAACTCACTGTAACTGCGCTTTTTATTAGCTTCTTACCATTGTTGGCTTCACTGCTTCCTCCTCTTGAGGTAAAGTTACACGAACGTCACTTCCATCCTTCGTAAAACTGCAAATCTATGCATCAATGTCGCGTGACAAGTTGTTTTGTCAGTGCGACAATGAACGAAAGAGAAGGTTGTGTATTTATCAACCAACAAAACAGGATGAATTAAAGATGTATAGTGATGCTCCGATATTCTGTCCTGATTCTGATCTTTTCAAAGTCTGATCCTGTCTACTTTTTTTTTTCAAGGCCTAAAATTGTAAACGCACTGATTTTTAATCTAGTCAAAAACCCCTCAAGATGTTCTACTAAATGTATTCATGTTCCCAGGTTCACCGCGTGTTCCCCAGCGGTCTGGCTGCTCAGGAGGGCACCATTGAACGAGGAGACGAGGTTCTATCCATCAACGGCCAAACACTGAAACGTGTGACCCACAGCGATGCCACGGCGATCCTGCGGCAGGCGCGGGGCATGAGGCAGGCAGTGGTGGTGGTGTCCAAGAACAGAGATCCAGAGGGGAAGAGCGCTGATGCTAACGAGTTCTCCGTCAGTGGACCAGAAAGCAGTGTTTCAGGTGAGATAGTATCACAATCGATGATTTACTCTACAAGAAAAAAGAGGACTCATTTTTTTACTGAGATGGTGTTTGTGTGGCAGTGAAGGTTGCTGTAATCACACCTGTAATAAAAAAAAAAACTTAAATAAATGCACATTGGAAAACTTTTGTCTAATCTATAACCTGCCTTCCCTGGCTAAAATTTTGGAAAAGTGTGTTGGTGCTCAGCTAGAAGACTTCCTGTCCAATAACAATCTATACGAACAGTTCCTGTTAGGCTTCTGTCCTCAACATAACGCTTCAACTTCTCAAATTCATGAATGATCTCTTGTCAGCATCTTTCTCATTACGGATCCTACTTGATCTTTCAGTTCTATTTAACACTAAAATATCATGTCTAGTTTAGTTCACGTCTGGTGTCCCCCAGGTGTCTGTTCTTAGTCCACTATCATTTCTCATCTACATTCTTCTGCTTGATCATATTTTCAGGAAATCTCACAGAAACTTGTTATGCTGATCATACCCAGTTCTATATTTCCCCCAAGCCTTCTGGTTCCTCCATCTCTTTCCGCACGTCACTCTGAATGGAAACCCTGGTTCATATCAAATCTGTTAAAACTAAACAGTTCTAAGACAGAAAATTAAAAATCTACACTTGTGAAAAACCACCCCCATGTCTACAGCAAGACGCTACTCAATTTAACCCCCTTTAACCCAAAACTAATGGTCAAAGTGCGTTTCCAAGCATTCCCTAGCAACCAGACCTTTTTTACCTTAGCAACCATATTTCAGCTAAATTAAATTGTTAAAACACAGGGGTGAGTTTATGCCACTCTGAGTGATGAGAGAGACTTCACTAGATCGCAAAAGGTTTCCCTAGCAACCAGACATTTTACCCTAGAAACCAAATGTTTTAGCCTAGCAAGTATATCTCAGGTAAGAAAATAGGCATGACCAAGAGGCAGTTTAAGT
This sequence comes from Danionella dracula, assembly GCA_900490495.1. Taxonomy (NCBI): domain Eukaryota; kingdom Metazoa; phylum Chordata; class Actinopteri; order Cypriniformes; family Danionidae; genus Danionella; species Danionella dracula. The sequence continues at coordinate 287,314 of UELW01000955.1, forward strand.
CACTCACAGTGTCAAGGGAAACTTCACAAGATATCACAAAGCATTCCCTAGCAACCATATTTTTTTTACCTTAGCAACCATATTTCAGCTAAATGAAACAGTTAAGACACAAAGGTTAGTTTATATCCCTCACGGTGACAAAGGCAACTTCATATGATATTGCAAAGCCTTCCCTCGTAGCCAGATTTTTTTATCTTAACAGCCATATCTCAGCTATGTTGGACAGTTAAAAAAACAAAGGTAAGTTTGTCACTCACAGTGATGGCAGGAACTTCAAATGAGATCTCAAAAATATTCGTTAGCAACCAGATTTGTTTTACCTTAGCAACCATATCTCATCTAAATGAAAAAGTTAAGACACAGAGGTTAGTGTACGTCAGTCTCAGTGATGAAAGGAACCTAAAATATAATCACAAAGCCTTCCGTAGCAAACATACCATGATAAGGAAAAGTGTTGGTCAAAGTACGCCCCAGTGCATCACACATTCTGCATCTCGTTGGGTAACATTGCTTTAAATACCCAAATCTGTAAAACAGATGAGAAGCTTTGATTTATGAGAGACTCCTATTAGAAGTGAAGTAGTGATCAGTTAATTATTGGTTATTAAGTGAAAGTCACCAGTTGGTCAGATACAGAGTGACCCATATCTGGAATTTGTGCTTGCCCAGTGTACACACACACCCAGCAGTGAACAAACACACCGTGAGCACACACCCGGAGCAGTGGGGGCCATGGCTGCGGGGCCCGGGGAGCAGTCGGGGAACTGGAGCTCGCTCGAGGGCTCCACAGCTGTGGTTGCTGAAGATGGAGAGCAAGTGTTTCATCACTCACTCCACCTTCAACTCGGTGGATCTGGGGATCGAACCTGAGACCTTCCGATCACAAGTCCATCTCCTGCTCCTCCAGACTACAACTGGCCTATTAAGTGAAGTGTTTGGATAACTTTCTATCCAAGCATAATTTATGGATGTTTTTTAACATGTAGGTGAGGAAGGAGGGGAGGTGCTGAATTTTGAGCTGGAGAAGAACGCAGGAGGAGTCGGCTTCAGTCTGGAAGGAGGAAAAGCATCCATCAGCGGAGACCGACCGCTGACGGTCAACAGGATCTTCACAGGTAAGATGAACTCAATCATTGCTCTTCCTTCGATGGGTTTCAAGTGAGTGCTTTTTATTGTCACACTTTCTGTAGATAAACTTAGTTTTGGTTATTTATTTGACGCGCTGAAGCTCTTTGGCTCAAACGCTGCTTTCTGAATATGTGCTTCATTTTGTTGCTCATTTTACAAACTTATTTTAACCCTTGTGTGGTGTTGATATTATTGTTACTCAGGCAGTGTTTGCGCTTCTGGTGGACCCATAGATTTTTAATTCCAATAAAGACATTTTATGTTAAAATGTTAGCCATATAAACAGCAAATATTCTTTATTTATTGTTTTTTAAACCTTATTTCCACACATTTAGAGTTTAACCATGTGTGGTGTTCTCATTATTGTTTCTGTGGCAGGGTTGGAGGCTCTGCTGGAGACGTTGCATTTTAGCCCTTTTAATTCACACAATTTTATAATAGAATTTAAAATTGGATGTTTATGTGTGATTTATGTTTATGTGGAAGACAGAATAAAGGTAAAGAATAAACTATTTTCTCTCTTTTACACGCTCCGGGTCCAGTAGAGCCTCGTGTGTAATATAAATGTGGAGAGATATAGTGAGGGCTCATAAACATGAGTTCTGAAAGATGATTTTTACAAATAATGAGCCAAAGACAGTAAATCTCATTTTCAAATAATAATTTATTGTATAATTTTTCTTTTGATGAAAACAGAGAACGTTTGCACCTTATTTTCACACCACTTGTATACACTGATAACATCAGTTATAACATGTATTATAGTGCATAACATGTATGTCAAATGTAGGGATGTTGATTTTTAATTTATTAAAAATTATTAATGTATTTTTCTTTTTAGAAGAATTGCTGTAAAACGTCAACTTGCATATGATCATTTCAAAACATCTGTTTTTTATGTTAAATGTGCTTCATATGTGCAAAACATGCAGAAGATGTTTCCTTCTGGAAAAAATTGCCCAACGTTATCCCTTGAGCAGATTTAACATCGACCAACTTCAAGTTCTGTCAAAGTAAAGATAAGTAACATGTTAATATTCCTAATCAGGGTTGCTCCGTGTCTTAAGTAGCTTGCACCCTGACCCTTGCTTTTGTGACAGTGTGTGTAGTTTTTATAAAAGATTATTTTGAATATACAAAAACAATCACAAAACCAGTTTTAATGGTTTCTTTTGAGCACACACCATCCATAGAGCAAAATCTTTCAGCTATATTTCATAAAACAACAACGTGTTTTCTTTAGAATGAAACCAAGTTTCTGTTTCTAGGTCAATGTTTGTGAGCATGGTAAGCTCTGACTTTAGAGTATGCAAAATCAACACTGAAAACCCTAAAAGCGCCCCGCCACACGCCTGAGGAGATATCACACACAACACGCTTTAAAGAAATGAACAAATGCAGGAATACCTCACCTTGTGCTGTATTTGATCTGACAGGAAGTGATGCTGAGCTGAAGGGCTTGAAGTCAGGAGACGAGCTGCTGCAGATCCAGGACTCGAACCTGCAGGGCTTGACTCGCTTCGAGGCCTGGACGCTCATCAAAAACCTGCAGGAGGGTTCCTTCAAGCTCACGGTGAAGAGGAAACCAAGCTAATAGAGCTACACGACTCCCTAAAGCACTTAAACATCACTCATTTCAATCCAAATTCTATTTGTGAAAGAGGTATATTTGATCTTGAAATGCAAGACACTGACTGCTCTCTCACCCGACTGTAAAGCACAGAATTATAGCGTTTTCACAAAGAGAGGAAATATACCATTTTATTTCTTGATTCAAAGCTCAGGAATGGAATATTGCTTCAGTTTCACCTCAATTTTTAAATCGTCTCGTCTTCTCCCGCTTATCCGGGGCCGGGTCGCGGGGGCAGCAGTCTAAGCAGGGATGGCCAGACTTCCTTCTCCACAGACACTTCTTCCAACTCCCCGGGAGGGATCCCGAGGCGTTCCCAGGCCAGCTGGGTGACATAGTCCCTCCAGCGCATCCTGGGTCTTCCCCGGGGCCTCCTCCCAGTGGGACATGCCCGGAACACCTCCCCTGGGAGGCGTCCAGGAGGCATCCGGAACAGATGCCCAAGCCACCTCAGCTGACTCCTCTCGATGTGGAGGAGCAGAGGCTCTACTCCGAGCTCCCCCCGGGTGACGGAGCTTCTCACCCTATCTCTAAGGGAGCGCCCAGCCACCCGGCGGAGGAAGCTCATTTCGGCCGCTTGTATCCGGGATCTTGTCCTGTCGGTCATGACCCAGAGCTCATGACCATAGGTGAGAGTAGGGACGTAGATCGACCGGTAAATCGAGAGCTTCGCCTTTCGGCTCAGCTCCCTTTTCACCACAACAGACCGATACAGCGACCGCATCACTGCAGATGCTGCACCGATCCGCCTGTCGATCTCGCGCTCCATCCTCCCCTCACTCGTGAACAGGACCCCCGACATACTTAAACTCCTCCACCTGAGGCAGGAGCACTCCACTGACAAGGTCAATTTTTAAATGCTGTTCAGATAATCTCTGTTCATACCATTCAGCCACAGATCGATTGTTTAACACGCTTGCATCTTATTTTATTGCGTGCGCACTCACATAAATTAGCCTTAATAACGCAAGCAGATTTAAAACATACCAGGTGAGCTGTCCGAAAGAGCTGCCCTCCCCCCCCCCCCCCAATGAGACAGAGTGGTGAAGCGGTGGTGGATGAATTTTCCTATGCGTGGTGAAAGAGCAGCTTATGCACAAGGTTTCCGCAGGGTCTTAAATGCCTATTTCTTAAGCCTTAAAAGGTCTAAAAACCACTGTTGAAGGTCATAAAAACGCTCTTATTTTTCTGATGTTCATGTGAAGCTCATCTGATGTGTTTTTGTTGTTGCTTGGGGTTGCCAGAGATTGAGAAAATGCTCCTAAAGCAAAGCAAAAAAAAAAAAAAAATACAAATGATGGCTAGGGTTGCCAGATTGAGGAAAAGCTATTTACACTCAAAATAGTAGTCACATAGTAGTGATGCTTAAAGTTGCCGGAGAAAGTGCTTGTGAACACTCAAAAAAAATGCTCAAAATATTAAAATTGATTGTTAAGACTCACAATAACAATTAGATTTTTAATTTTTATGACTTTTAAGTCATAATCAGGCAACCCCAACAATGACGTTCATGCTTTCGAACATTTATGCATGTATTCTCAGTCTCTGGAAGTTCTTACAAGCACATTTACATTTCAACATTTATAAAGGTTGCCAGAGATTGACAATATGCTCCCAAATGGATAAAAAAAGACAGGGTTGCCAGAGTTTTAGAAAACCATCGTAAATTCTCTAAAACATAAAAGGGATGGTTGTGGTTTAAAACAATGTTTTTAAAGCAATCTGTTTATTATGCAAAAAAGTTTTGAATGTCTTTGATGTTATTATTTAGCTCTTAAATTGGATTCTTAACCATCTTAAGAAGGTCTTAAACCTGCAAAAAACCCTGTATATACTGTAGATAATAAGCATGATTAGGTCAACGCCCATTAGACTTGTTTGAAGAATTTTGTTCACAGAGTGTGGAACATGAAATCTGGATTCAGATATCAGATAGTAGATACCATTCCAAAAGTCCTAGAGTTTTTTTTTTTTTAGAGAACTGGAGAAACTGGAGTAGGTGGCACATGTGAAGATGCTCTCCTACCGACTTCCTCCGCTCTAGAGAAGCCAGCCCAGACCCCACCACCCCCCAGTGCCCTCTAGTGGTGAGGGGAGAGAGAAATCAAACATAAATCCAGTGACAGGTTTATGGATCTATAGCAGTCCAGTGATTCTGGCTTCCTCCAAATGTGGATGTGTTATTTATTTTTATATTTTTAAAACAGATTCACTTTTGAACCATAAAGCACCAAAGGTGTTGTCGTATCCTGATGACGAGAGCCTTAATATATTGAAGAAGTGTTAAAAAGTATGTTTTGTAAAGTCCAAATAAAGTATGTCACCAAAGTCAGCTGTGGTCAGTGAGTGTTTAATTTCTGAAACTAAGTTTCAAAAGAGTTCCATTAGGTTTGGAAAGGGCAGTGTCTTTTCCTTTTGCTGCTTTTAGGAATTCACAAACAGTACGCGTGAACAACTATCGATGTACAGAATGACAAACTACAAATTACAAGGTCTTTTGTAGTCAGTGCGTATCCAATCGTCACTAAAAACTAAATTTTCCCATTTAAAAACCTGTCATGAGCTCAAATTATTAAAGAACACTTTGGACCAATTTCTCAGGTATTCATTGGTGTTCTTTCACACTGGGAGTCTGTGATCTATATGAGAACACAATTGGTCCTCAGAACTTATGCCAGCTTATGCTAAGCTTATGGTAGATCGAGAAACTGCACAAGACTTTTTCCTCTCAGAGATCTGAAGACAGCGCTTTCGCATCGCCTTCAAAGCACTCCTTCACAATAACAAATGTTTCTTGATCAGTTAACACACAAATGTGAGCGGAGTGTTTGAGAGATTAAGCTCTTGGCGCACATGCATACCCTTATATCACATCTCTGATTTTATGTCCCTAGAGAGTTGCCGTACAAGCCAGCAGAAAACACTTTCACATTAGCACTCATTCACTGTAAAAGAAGTTCCTTTATTATTTAATGAAACGAAAGAAAACGAGAAAGGCGAGCGGTGTGTTTCAAAGGTAATTCTGCCTGTGAACTATGAAAACTGACACAGAAACACTTCCTCTTGTCATTTTCTCTGTTTTCATCTGAAGAGGCAATGTGTGACATCAAGTGACAAGTCAGGCAGCTTAAATCACATGAACAAAGTAGCCAATCAGAGTAGTTTGATGCACTATGCGAAAAAAAGACTTGCTGCCTAAGAGAACAAGATAACGAGAAGCTCTGAACTTCTCAAGGACACTCAACCCCAGTCTGAGCGGGTGGGGTTCGTTGAAGGCGCTGTCTGATAGCTGTGAGTCCCGACGTCTCCTGCTTGTGACTGAATCTATCTCTACTTCCCCTGTTCTCACCCTGATGCGTGTGTATGTTGCAATGGCTTTTTTTCTCTCCTGATCTCACACTGCTCTGACTGAAGTACAGTTTGAGAAGGGCATGTTTTTTTCAGCCACCTTTCCTGTTGTATATTTCCTTATTTCATCTGCTACCTCAACGACTCGTCTGTCCCCCTGTAATGTGATGCCTACATCTTGGTGGGAGGGGTCCAATTTCGCAACATGTAACCAATAAAGGCCTTCAATGAATCAATCAATCAATATTAAAAACTGACTTTATTTCAGACTGGCTCATTAACTTAAAAGTAAAGATCCACTGCAGGCAGCCCCTGGACAGAGATGTGTAAGGGCCAGTGTGAACACAAACCTGCAGGAAATCGTGGAGGTCCGTTCACGCTGAGAATGACTTGATCGATCAGTACTCGAGAAAACGAACGCATAATCCTCTTTCTGCACGACGATTTTCATTAGTAAAAAACAAAGAACGCTTCTTACTTATTAATAATGAGCTGTGAATCTATACATCGATGAACGAAGGACCACTAAAGCAAAGCACACTCTTCCTCATTTGGTCTCGGTGCGGTGACAGTTTGTAAAACAGTAAGAAAAGAAAGCACAGGATATATCCAGGGTTAACAATTGGTCCACTTTAATCCACTGACAGCATCCGGCCAATACACCACAGAGTCGGATCAGTCGTGCACACAGACAACAGTTTAACCAAACACACTGAAGCTGGCAGACATTAAACACGTTTGGTTCCCTTTGAAATCCCTCATTTTGTAATGAAGCCTCACGTTTCAACAGTCTCTATCCATGTGTTGACAAGCATCAAAGTAGATGAACTGTAATAAAGGGTTGGGAAGAGGTCTTGTTTTGTTGTGTTATATACATCTAAGCTTTAAGGTAAAGCTACAACCAGTGCTCTGTTACACTGTCATGCATTTCTGATCAGAGAGCATCTGGCAACCTCCGTGACCACGTGCTACCGAGTTTGTGATTGGAGGAGAGGTGACCGGAAGCACGTCAGTTCAAAACTCAAAGCATTAGCATTAACCTAATGTCCTCAGCTTTTCAAATCTAAATAGTTGCTTTGGACTTCTACTGGGACCAGTACTTGATCTGGACTGGACTGCTTATGGCTTCTTGACATAAAGGCGACAGTATTTGCTACACCTTTAGCACCCAGGGATTGCAATTCACAATGTGGGTGCTGGTGATATATTTCTATCATATAAAAGGTGGTTTATTACATATAATTATCAAAATTAAGAGAAATAAATGCTTCTTTTATTAAATAAATCAAACTTGTATTTTTCAACTGGGGAAAAACATGACAATATCCAAACAACAAAAAAAAATGGATGATTTGAGATCAGGTTTTTTAAGCACAGAAACTAGCATGCAAAGATTTGAGTTTACATGCAGAACACAAACACTAAATAAAAGCTAGAAAGTGTTGGTAGAGAAGCAAGCACAGTCAAAGTGATTCACAGAACATCTTCTGTTCTTTTTGAGACCAGTCAGATCTTTTGTAGGAGGATATATCTGAAGTAATAATCAACGGTTCCTTTGCCCTTATGATACGACAGACAGTTTAAAGGAAACCTCAGTCAGATGCATTCCTCACAAGGTTAAATTCTTAGATTTTTAGCCTCGTGATGGATGTTTTTCTTCCACAAACTCTCTAAAATCATGTTCTGTTTATTAACAGAAAAATATTTCAGATAAATATTTTTTTCAACCCCCGTACTGACCAAAAGCACCATCGTTCATACAAAACTCCTCTGTTCCATGATGCACTCTGCAGCGATTGGCCGATAGGTTTCTGAAGCTCTCCACGCTTTATCCTAAAACAGGCTTGAGTCTATCACTAGATTTATAGCATTACATCTATGTGATCTCATCGAAGAAAAGGGAAAGAAAATGTAACAATATTCTATTTATTCAGTATATTATAGATTGAAATGTAATAAACAGCGGACGACGAGTTGGTCATATGAAAAACACTACAAAACTTTTATTATGGCTCACACAGAGAATAATAATCAACTGTTAGCATCATACTAACCGGTTCTGACTGAAAGGAAAACGCTGGCCAAAATAAAGTGGGAATTGATCCCCTTTCAGCGAAACCTGAGTTGAACGCCTGTAGATTCCTAAAGCGGTCCTCGTGAAAATGGCGGAACGCAACAAAAAGTTGTCGCTGTTCTCCTGAGGTTCAGGTGAACGATGAAGCTTCACCATCGCTTCCTCAGAGCCTCTTCTCTCAGCAGAGAATAAAAAGGTGAGAATTCCTCACGGAAGAAAAAAAACAGTTCTTCTGCACGATAAGACCAAATCTCAGCCGCTAGCAGCTGTGTTTGGGGAACACCTTCCAAGACCTTAGTACGGTTTGTACAGTTCTACGTCACTTTTGGAAAATAATCGTTTCAGCGAATCTGAGTCGACTCTTTTTTTTAAAAGATGATAACTCGACTCACAAATTACCCAGCGCATAAACAATTATTTTCAACGAGTCACAATACTGGCTCTTTAAATATTTGATTGTAATTGTGTTTTATAACTTGGTATTTTTGCTTTCATAATTGTGAATTTTTTTGCAGCTCTCGGCCACCGTATGATAATCTACTCGCATATTTCCATTTCCATTGGATTCCAGGCCAACTTCCATTGTCAAAATGTGCACGCTTACACTGCAGCATCATCGTTGTGCACTCACGGTAAAACAAACTATAGTATAACTGACAATCTCATCAGAACGTTTCCCTTCACATCCATCCTTTTTGATCTGAGCAGTCAAAATCTTCCCACTTCTCCATCGTCGGAGTCTCTTTAAAGATTTAGCATGCCATCAAACTGAGTAAAGCAGATCCGAAGCTAGAGACAGCATTCTATTTACAATTTAAAAGACACACGACGAAGGCCCTGATTTGTTTTCCTGCATAGTAGCGATCGTAGACACAGAAACACAGAAACTCATGCTAACTCGCACTCCTCTGACTTTTGCAGACACAGCATTCGTGAACTCATTTTGTGCGCTTTGTTCTGCTCAAGCTCCCTTTATCATGTGCTAATATACGCAAAGAAATCTGCAATGGCCAGGCTTTTCAGTTCATGAGCCCTTCAAAACAAAGCTGATGGAATTTCCAATGGTCCATGTCAGCATTTGTGAGTGAGAACTATGGAAATAGGGCTCTTTCCAGAGGATTAACTGGTTCTTATCTATCAGAGAGGTCTCCTTCGAACAATTTGGTCCCAGGACCAGGCTCTCTAAGAGTCCAGGTGAAGCTTTCATCAGAGCCTCACAAGGCAGTGTCTTCTAGAAAAATATTGTTTAAAATATACCTCACACAGAACGCACTCTAATCAGCTTCATAGCAATCTTGTAATCAAGTTCTTGCTTTGACTTCTTGAATCTGGTTTTTAACGTAAAGTAGATCTTCAGGTCAAAGTTCAATGCCAGAGAGAGATGGGGGACCTGGGGAACACCATGCAATTAAATCGTTAATTAATTAATTTTCAAGGTATAAAAAGATTGGGGGCCCAAGGAAGTTGCCTACCTTAGCCTAATGGCAGGTCTACCACTGTTTACAGGCCACAAAGACAAAAATGTCAGTGAACTTTGAGCACTGTTGAGGTGCAGCTTTCAGCTAAATGCCATTTTTATTGTCAGGAAAGCTTTTACCGGTCAACGATATATCGCCCATCCCTGGTGGAATCTAATATTGGCCCCCAAATCTCTGTCTCAGACACTGTTTTTGTGACCTAAGCTACTTGAGTTTTAAGGTATTACTAAATTCTTGACACAAAACTGGAAAAGTATGTTGTTAGCTAGGCGAGGAACTTACAACACGCTTTTCTGCTCTACAGACGGGGACACGAGGAGTTCATTGGGTTGAATCTCTTTTGGACTAATCTCAAAAAACTAACATTAGCATTGAATGACCTGAAGGTAGAAGGATCTCAATGGCTCATCAATACTCCAGCATTTCAAGAATTAGCTCCAGGGCTTGATGTGCATTCCTAATGCTAGCAAAACCAACACCAGGGGTTACAAAATAAACAATAAAATCAACTAGTTCGGTCCCTTTGGGTTGCAACATCTCACAACTGCATAATTGTCCAGTTTCTGTGCAATTGTTCATCATTTGGATCACAGATTTTCTAAAACAATACATTTAACTTAACAGACATACTGTATGAGTAAAACCGTCAAAGTGCAAGCATGTTTGGACACTTGTGATGGGTGGAAGATCGGGAATTACACAAGTTCTCGTTCCAACAAAGCCTACCTCAAAATACCTAGGAAGTTCACCCCAAATACTTTGTGCCTTACCTCGGCTTGATAGTCTTTAGTCTCGAGAGGGTCGGCATCTGTTTTATTTGTGGGTGAACCACCTTTAATACATCCTAAAGATGGCGCTATTTGAGGGATTTGACAGCTTTGCTCAGGTTGTTGTAGAACTCCACCATACTCGCAGGAAAGAAGGAATCCACGACGGAGCGAGGAAGCAAACCGCCGAGGTCCGTCTGGAAGAAGCTGAAGAGCTGCGTTTTGCCTGGTTCCCTTTGGAGAAAACCAAAAGTATGCTTCAACATTTGAGTAACTTTGCTGTTTCGTTAGTGAGTTCGGGACCCACGAGAGAGTATTTACCCAGGGACAGGGACGCAGACGCAGCCGCACGGATGGTTGAACCCTCGGACGTACCCGGCTTGAGGCGGAGAGTCGGGATGATTCACATTGGTGGCTGAAAAAGATTATTTTGTAACTTCAACTTTAGAAAAAAAACAAAAAAAAAAACAGGAGTCATTTAAGGCCATCACACATCTTGGCGAATTTATATTCTCTCGCTCGGATGGCTTCTCTGCAGGAGCAGTTTAATGTTGGTGCAGTGGTCAGCCACACAGACGCGCTTAACAACTTTGAAAACTTTGCTTTTAGAACTCACTTTTAAACACAGAAAAAAAAATATTTGCATGCAAGGCACTGTGGGATATCAGAGAGGAGTGAATATATTTTGCAGCTGTTTAGCTAGTACACCAACAATGAGTACCTACAACTCCACTAGCTCCTCTGGTGAGGAAGATGTTGCTGTTCTGTATTTTCCTTTCTGCTTCATCTCCTTATTGTTGGACTTTCTGATGTGAGGTTGATGTCCATGCAGCACTCTGAGCATGTGATCAAAAGAAAGTCTTTCATTGGTCCACCAGGGGTGACCGGTGACATGGCAGCGCAAACCGTTTTTTCCACTCATTCCTTTCGGTCAGCTAAATGTGTGTATGTGAAACAATGGACCGAATATTTGTCTTGGTGTGTGTAATGGCCTTTTAGATAATCTACAGCAAACACATCACAACATCACAGTATTTCACCACAACTTCCTGTCTCAACACAGGAAAACATTCATTTAAACTTAATATATATGTTTTACATTTTACTGATCCTTACAAGTCAACTTTTAAACAAATCTAGCTAATCTAATACATGTTGAGAAGAGAAAGAGAAGAGAGAGACAATAAAGAGAGATAAAGAGAGGACAAGAAAAAAACTAACAAAAAATAAAGAGAAATGAGAGAGAAAAGAGAAAGTAAGGGAGAAAATGGAGGACTAGAAAGAAGCAAAGAGAGAGAAAGACCCTGAAAAAAAAAGAAAGAAGGAGAAAAAGAAAGAAAGAGAATAAAAAGAAAAGAGATAATGATAGAGGAAATTGAGGTTGGGTTTCTATGGGTTAATAGCAAATAGTGTGTTTTGAGCAAATAAAACACAATGAAGGTGGACATAAACCTTATTCCTGTAACACTGAATTATAACATTCTCATGTTCAAATCAAAACATTCTACATCACAAACCAAACGCATATTAGGCACTAATACCATTAGAAGAGACCGAGCCGTCCTCAAAGCGCTTGATGGAAATGACATCAACAAAATCTCGTGGAGAGATGATACCCATCGCTGCGGAAGGGGTGACTGTCCGACAGACCAAAACATCCTGCGAACGACATAGAAAAGCTTCAAGAAAAGCACTGTAACCTAGGGATCACCAAATACGGTCCTGCAGGTCCAGAGCCCTGCGCATTTTATTAGCAACCCTGTTCTAGCATGCACGACTGTAGCCAAGAAAACCCTAAATAGGCTAGGCAAGTTTATTTGTGTAGCACATTTCGTACACAGAGTAATTCAAAGTGCTTTACATTGGAAATAAAGAAAAAGAGAAAGTATATTTAATAAAATCAAGCATTAAAAAGTCATATAAAATCAAACTGATAAAAAAAACTGAAATTTAAAACATCGATTAAAACAAAGATTAAGATGTGAAGTGCAGAGGTAAAATAGTTGTTCGGACGTTGGTGCTCAGTTGACAAAAGCGCAACTAAACAGGAGAGTCTTTAGCCTGGATTTAAACGTGACTAAAGTGTTGGCACCCCTGATCTCCTCTGGAAGCTGGTTCCTCTGTGGGCTGCAGGAGAACTAAAAGAGGATTTTCCCTGTTTGGAATTTAACCGGGGGAGATCTAATTTATCTGATCTGAGGATCTCAGTTCTCTGTTTGGTGTGTATTCTCTGATCTTCTCTGTTAGGTGTTTAGCTGCTGAGTTATGTTTAGACTTATATACGAGCAGCAGCACTTTAACATCTATTCTGAAGGAGACCGGCAGCCAGTGTAGAGACTTAAGAACTGGAGAAATGTGTTCTGACTTTCTAGTTCTGGTTAGAATTCGAGCCGCTGCATTCTGAACGAGCTGGAGATGTTTAATGGTGTTTTTGGGAAGACCTCTGAGAAGAGCGTTACAGTAGTCCAGCTGCTGGAGATGAACGCAGGAATCAGTTTCTCTAAATCTCGTCTGGAAACAAAGCATCTGATTCTTGTGATGTTTCTAAGATGGTAATAAGCGGATTTTGTCATTGCTTTTACGTGGCTATTTAGACTAAGATCAGAGTCCAGAATCACTCCAAGATTCCTGACCTGATTTGTAGTTGTTAGGCCCTTTGCATTGAGATACGTGTTAACTTTAACAACCTCGCTTTTGCTTTCGAATGCAATGACTTCAGTATTGTCCTTGTTTAATTGAAGAAATTTGTTTTCCATCCAGTTTTTAATCTCATCAAGACATTGGCAGAGAGAGTTTATGGGGTTGTAGTCATTTGGGGAGATAGCTAGATAAATTTGTGTATCATCAGCAGAACTATGGTATGATATCTAGTTCCTTCTCATAATTTGCTCCAGTGGAAGCATGTACAGGTTAAATAGTAAAGGAGCAAGGATTGAGCCTTGAGGGACTCCACACGACACTGCAGTCCACTTCGACATGTAATCACCTATGTTTACATAGAAGCCTCTTCCTTCTAAGTATGATCTGAACCATTTTATCACAGTTTCTGAAAGACCAATCTCTGTTGCTGCCATCAGTTAAAAGGCCTAGCCAAACCAATTTTTGCAAAGACAACTATATTTTTGTGCGCAGACATCTTCTGGAAGCAGGATACTGAGGAAAGCTTCTGAAAGATTCGCGTGAGTGCAGTGTGCTGCTCTGCTTGGTGATAGTGCAACAAGTTCAGTTTCTCACTATCCCAAAAGATTTTATAAAGACACTACGTCCCTTGCTACATTGGAGGGAGTTCATTCCACTCCGGAATGGGACTCGAGTTATCTAATGTCTAATATCTAATGTAATCACTCATCACATGGCAGCAACTCAAGGCATTTAGGTATGTAGAGATGGCCAAGACGATCTGCTGCAGTTCAAAGCAGAAGCAAACTGGTGAAGAAAGGTGATTTAAGAGACTTGGAACGTGGAATGGTGGTTGATGCCAGATGGGCTGTTCTGAGTATTTCAGAAGTTGCTGATTCCCTGAGATTTTCACATACAACCATCTCTAGGGTTTAAAGACATTGCTCCAAAAAAGAAAAATATATTTTCAAAAAAGAAAATATACTGTGAGTGGCAAAAGCCTTGTTAATTCCAGAGGTCAAAGGAGAATGGGCAGACTGGTTCGAGCAGACAGGTAACAGTACCTCAAATATGAACTTGTTACAACCGAGGTATGCTCAATCTGAACACGCCCAAACTTGAGGTGGATGGGCTACAGCAGCAGAAGATGAACACACGTGGTGCCTCTCCTGTCAGCTAAGACCAAGAGACTACAATTCACTCAGACTCAACAAAATTGGCCAATAATAGATTGGAAAAAGTTGCCTGGTCTGATGAGTCTCGATTTCTAATGCCATGTTCAGATGGTAGGGTCAGAATTTGACAACTAACACATGAACGCATGGATGCATCATGCCTTGTATTAAGGGTTTAGGATTGTTAGAATGATGTGGGGGATACTCTTTGGGCCCATTAATGCCAATTAAGCATTGTGCCAATGCCACAGCCTTCCTGAATATTGTTAGTTACTATCTCCATCCCCTTATCAGCAATCTGTACCTATCTTCTGATGCTTCACCGACAGGATAACCCTCATTGTAAAGCACCAATTTCATGAACATGGCGATGAGTTTACTGTCCTTAAATCACCAGATCACAATCCAGTAGAGCTCCTTTGGAAGTTGGAGGAACGGAGATTTGCATTATGGATGTGCAGCCAAAAAGTCTGCAGCAACTGCACGATGCTATCTTCTCAATATGAAGCTCACTCTATGAGTAACGTTTACAGTAGCTTGTTGAATCAATAAGGCTAAGGCAGCTTTGAAGGCAAAATAGGGTCTAACATGGTACTAGCATGGGTTTTTTCCCAGCGATGAATTGCCTGGAGGTGTGCTGAGGGCTGGTTATATCGTGAAAGGTTTGTGGAGATCGATCAAGATTGCTCGAAGTGCATTCTTCAACATATGCCGAATTGACGACTGAAGGCGAACCACAAATGTCACATTTAATCACGATACATTAATTATTATTAGGCATAGGGGGCGCTGATGGCAGATGGGACACCCTGCGGACTTAAGCGCTTTTGCAAGCATTCAGAATTCATGTTCACGATCAACATGATCAATCACACAGCTTGGAGCTCCTACTGCAAAGATCTCAAACAATAAAGGACTCGCTCAAAGCAGGGTGAAACAATATCACCAATACTTGCGTTTTTGAGCAATAAAGTCTCTAACAATTAAACTGCGTATCTTATGGGGCAGCGTCACGGTGGCGCAGTGGGTAGCACGGTCGTCACAGCAAGAAGGTCGCTGGTTCTAGGCTCGGCTGGGACAGGTGGCATTTCTGTGTGGAGTTTGCATGTTCTCCTCGTGGGTTTACTCCGGGTGCTCCGGTTTCCCCACAAGTCCAAAGACATGCGATATAAGTGAATTGAGTAAGAATGATTGCCCATAGTGTTAAAGAGTGAATGTGTGTGTGAATGTTTCCCAGCGATGGGTTGCGGCAGGGAAGGGCATCCGCTGCGTAAAACATATGCCAGAGAGTTAGCGGTTCATTTCGCTGTGGCGAAGAAAGCCGACATGAAGATGAATGAATGAATCTTATGGGGCCATAGGAGCAGCTAATGATGTAATTACATTTAAGGTTTAGTATAGAGTTTACCGCACCACAGACACTTGCTCGACCAGCTCAAACTTCTTGATGTTGGCGTCCCATTTGACTCGAAGGCCGTTGGGTTCAGGTTTCAAGCAGTCCCAGACCTTCTCTGGACTCCCGTTGACGATCCCCTCACCCTTATACCTGAAGGAGAGAGAGAGAGAGAGAGAGAGAGAGAGAGAGAGAAGACAGATGTAAATCACAGCTCAAGCACACAAGGCAAAGGTTAATGGCACTGCTGTCGGGATGTTTGCACATGCTGTCCACGCTGTGTAAAGCTTCAAATAAATCCATGCAAGCACATAAAACAGCCACAAGGTCAAACGACGGTGCTGCTTTTTGAGTAAAAGTGGATTAACCGTTTGCTCATACGGAGAGTGTTTAAGCTGCACATTTTCCCATTTTAATACAAACACAATGTAGGCCCACAATCTATCCAGAATAACCTACATTTGGTTAGTTTAACCCAGTATTTTTTGACGATTATCCAACCGTGGGACATTATCACAACGTTTGAGTTGAACAGATGTTTATTCAGGGGATTTGGATGTCTGCTGTCCGATTTGACACCACAATACTTTAAAACTTTTGAGTTTGGTAGGGTTTTTTTTTGTTTACATGTAAGCTTCTACATTAGCTTTGTTTCGATGAGGGGCTCTTAATCTTTTTGACCTTTCAGCCCCATTTTTTTTCTGTACAAAGCGGGCTGGGGCCTATTTAAATATAACACTTTCATTTCAATCGGCCCAAGTCTTTGTCAAATTTCTATTTAATGGGTTACTAAAGAACATTTAGAGTTTAACAATCTACAAACGTATGAAATAAATTATATAATAGAGGTACATGGCTCGTTTTGAGGAGCACAGCCAATAAATGTTTATAATAAAGGGTGCTAAGATATTCTAGAGAGATCAAATAGTTATGATAAATAATTTAAAAGGGGGATAATATGGCACTTTTAAGTGACAACTGAAAATGTTTAGAATTTATCTTCTGGGTACGGAATGGATCTACTTAGAGCAATTTGTTGTTAAAATGTATAAACTTGATCGCGTAAATACAGATTTAAAAGAGACAAAGATGTTTCATCAATCCTGACCAGCAGGGGGTATGCAGGACAGGAACCCTGGAATCTGTTTTAGGACTTCTAGATCATAAACAACGTTTACAACTTTAATTATCTATTTTGCCCTTTTCTTTCCTCTTCCTGTTATGTTCGGTGGGATTTCTGATGTTCAATCAAAAGCATTAAAATAAAAAAAAAACGGTGAAACTGTGACCATTTCGACTTAAACTTAATTACTGAAATTATACAGTCTGTCCATGTTTTTCTTGTGTTTTAAAACCCATTTTTACTCTGGTTTTTATCTCGGCCTGAGCTGAGCTCGTGAGGTCCTCTGTATGTTTTAATAAGGTGCGTATTTTAGTTTTGTTGTGTTGTGTTTTACCTGTTTGTAATTGTCATTCCTTTTAACATAGTTTTGAGTTTTACCTCTTCCACACTGTTTAGTGCAGCATTTTGGAAACTTTCCTGTTTGTAAAATGTTCTATAGAAATAAAGTGGGTTAGATTTTGACACTTTTTTCTCCTCAGGGTGATCCATTTTTACAGACGTAGCTGCAAATAAAGCAATCGTCTGCACTCAGATAAATCTAAAACTGCAGGGTTGTGTTTCTGCTGATAGTGGGACCATGGATGGACCTCCAATCGCAAAGCCACAGAGGCGAAAAGTCAGCACATATGACGTCACAATGACACGGTCCACGGCGTAATTCGCAATAAACTTACACATTTCCGCTGAATTCACAAGAGGGTCTCCAATACACCACCACATCGTTCTAGAGAGAAACCAGAGCGATGTTAATGAGATTTACAATGATGAAATATGCTAAAAACACACACTTCTGTTGACACCCACCGTTTTCTTGCATGTTTTCCAGCCGGACTCGTCTTTCCGGTAGCTCAGAAGGCGATCTTCCACCGATCTGGCCGTGTGGATGTAATCCATGTCCGCGGAGGGGGTCGTTTGATCGATTTTGTACCAAAATGAAAGGTTTCTCCTCGGGGGCTTCGGCGAGCGACGGACGCGAGCTGCCAACTATCATCAAATAAACATTTTAACCCTCGGTCAATGTTCAAGCACATCCAGTGTCCATACACCGGAGCTTCAGGAGAGGAACCCAGCTGTTCCAGCGGGGAACGAGGTCAGCAGTGTCGGTTCATTCATTTGTTTGAAACGAGCACAGTTGTGTCATCATCGTGACTGACCGGGAACGACCGATCGTCAAAGACGCGCCGATAAACACTCGCAAACTCTCCCTCTGACACCGCTACGGGCAGGAAAACATTGATATATCACACAGGGAACGTTTGCGGCATTTAAATTATCATATTTAATTTTAAAATTCGTGATAAAGACCACTTCCTGATCTGAGGGGCTAGCACCGGTGCATTCTGGGAGTTTGAGTTTTTCTCTCGTGTTTTTCTTTTACGTGTCCCGTGGCTGTAGGCAACGCATTAGCAACTACATACGTGATGTTGCTTGTATGTTTATTGACTTATTCGTCTTGTTAAAAGTTTATTTTGTAAGACATGAAACAAATAAATACATTAGTTAAATGGCCTTGAGTTGTAAAGAGACAAAAAGGAATTATGTTCATCGGTGTTATGGTATAGAGATATTTGAGCAATTCTATCTGTATTTGGATATATTATTGAAGTAATAATAATAATAAAATAATCATAATATTAATAGCGAGTAATACGTTTATAGGATGTACCGCAGTTGTTGGCATAGTTACTCATGCCAGAAATCGTGGGTGAATTTGGAAATGTTTATTTATTTGCATACCACAAAGCTTTTTAATTGGATGTTTTTGAAAAGTGAAACCGTTTCAGAAAAGCAGCTTGTGGAGAGCAATGTGGAAAAACGGCACAATTTTTTACAAAAATATCTTTAATATATGTTTACTTAATACTTATATTAATACTTAATATATTAATATTGCATGATTTGCAAGTTGCTCACACAATAATCTGGAGCTGTGAAACAGAACCTCTGATGCACTCAGCCTGGATTGTTTAGCAGCGTGTAATGAGACATTGTGCACTCCTGGCATACAGATATTTGAGTCATTCTATCTGAATTTGCATATATTCTGAATAAAAATAGTTTGCTAGATTTTATTCCGTATTAAGACACATGATAAAAAATGAAAAGAAAGAAGGGAGTAACGGGGCTGTGTCTGTGCTCCTGCTGTCCAAAAGAATTCAGTGATCTCCCTGCACTTCTAGATATTCATTCATTTATCTTCATGTCGGCTTTCTTCCCTTTCGGGGTCGCCACAGCGGAATGAACCGCCAACTCTCTGGCATATGTTTTACGCAGCGGATGCCCTTCCAGCCGCAACCCATCGCTGGGAAACATTCACACACACATTCACACTTTAACACTATGGGCAATCGTTCTTACTCAATTCACTTATTCCGCATGTCTTTGTTCTTGTGGAGGAAACCGGAGCACCCGGAGTAAACCCACGCGATCACGAGGAGAACATGAGAACTCCACACAGAGATACCAACCTGCTCCAGCCAAGGCTCGAACCAGCAACCTTCTTGCTGTGAGACGACTGTGCTACCCACTGCGCCACCATGATGCACTTCTAGATATTATTAAACTGTATTTAGAATGGTGGAATCACTCATGTAATGGGGTTAAATAAAGTGAATGATTAACAATTCATAAAAACCTAAAATAAAACTAAAACCATTCCCTTCAAAAGAGAACATTTAGATATTAAAATATAACAATTTTAAAGGGTTTCATTTGATTTTTCCATGACAAAAAATATTCTATGTCATGAAGTTATACTATTTAGTTCAGTTTTACACAGTATTAAAAGGTAACTTTAACCATAAGTATTGTGACCCAAAAGAGAAATTTGATTTAAGAGGTGAGGGTCTCAAATATGTAGATTCAGATTGGACACACACTCACACAATCTTGTAAACAGCTCACACTTAGACCACAGAGGTCCACAAGTTCAAAATTCAGGAGTTTATTAACATCTGAGTTAATACATTTACAGATACAGGCAAAAGAAAAAAACATTTTGTAGTTTGAGGGTTCACTGTTTGTGCTTCACAAGTCAAATCTGTTACTTTGACTCATCTATTATCTTCAGATAAGGCTTTGATTAAAAAGTAATCTAGCACAACCAAAAGCACCAGAGCAAGGAGACCTCAAACAATTCACCAATTCCAGATTTCAGATAAAAATTGGTTCAGGCAAAACCACTAGAGTCCAATAGTCCACAAGGTTTTTTTTTTTTTTTTTTTTTTTTAGAACAGAGCCAATTTGGTTGAAAATAATCAACAGAATACGGTGATTTCAGACACGTGTTTTGGGGATCATTTGACATTTGGGAAACTTGAGTGTGTTACCCCCCCTGGTATTTACGACCCCTCTTGGAGAGATTTGTTGATCGCCATCTCCCTCCTAAGCACACTTGAACCTGATTTGAAGGGTTTCCAATGTGACTGCTTACCTGTGTATGTTAAATGTGACCAGAGCCAGAAGAACAGGAGGATGCTCTCCTCACTTGCTGAGCGAGACACAGGTCAATCATTGCAGCCGACTGGGCTGATAAAGTCTTTTTTTATTAAAACCTGACTTGATCTGGCTTCTAAAAGCTTTACTGATTTTTTACAAACCTAATAATTGTAATTCAACAAAAACAAAATGATCCTTTATTGGATACATTTCAAAGCAATGTCTGTTAGCTCACGAAGGGTCACAAATACAGCCTTAAAGGATCAAGAAGTCCTTGACGTAAATATATTTTTCTGTGTTGAACTTTATTTGGGTATGTTTTAGTGTTTCTTAGTTTTAATAGTAGAAAACTGGTCTGTTTTCCGACTTTCCTCACTATAATCTAATTATTCATTTACAAATGTTTTTGGTGTCTTATAATTATTTATGATTTTGAAATACCTTACCTTATGAAAATACACTTTAAAGAGAGCCCTAACAACATTGATTCTTCAGACTCACTCTCTTTTCTTCTCCACACTGCAATCGGGTGCTTTTTTAAAGACATTTGCATAGGCTTGAACAGAAATAGAATTGAAACTGAACTGAAATAGGGAGGTTTCATTGCACTGTGATAATTGTTGTTTTGATTCACTTTATCTCTGACCCATTCATATATTTGAATTCAATTATTTCCATGATCACAGATGTATTCAATCATGCACACTTCAGAGATTCTTACATATTTACCTCATCGGAGTCACGTGATATATGTCTCTCACGTCATCAGTGTGCTGACCAAGGAGCAGCCTGCTGCTTTCGCTCTCGATGAGTAACAGGAAGTGACTGAACTACAGTTCCACGAGCAGCCACTAGAGGCTGACTCCAAAAGTGAGCTGGATTTCTATCACTCCAATGTTAAAACTGAAGAAGTTTGTAGCTGCAAAAACATATTTTACCCCTTTCTCCATTAGGTTTTTTGATTCAGGCCATGTCTACATATACCCGGTTATTATTTAAAACTAACATATTGCAAGTTTTTAAACATTGCATATTGTAATAAACAAAGCATATTGCAACAAATTGCGTATTGTCTCTCACCCACTTGTACGTCGCTTTGGACAAAAGCATCTGCTAAATGCATAAATGTAAATATATAATATGTAAATGTAAAAAACATTTCTTACCCTTTTAAAAAATAAAAAATCCACTTAAGCATGGGTAGAAAAAAAAACAGTCCACCAAAATGGGTCAAACACTCTTAAGATGCTGTGAAGAATGAGTCAAACCAGTAGAGGGCAGTAAGCTTCTCCACCCTGAATTTCTATTGACCAATCAGAAGCTCAAAATTTCCTCGTTCAGCTGAGGCTAAATCGTTTTTGTTTTTTGTTGTTGTTCAGAACTGGAGACTTTTGGGTCGTGTCTGCATCGATAACCTGCATATTTTGTTTGGTTCTTTTCTGTGCTTAAAAGCGTTATTACGTATGCTGTGTGCTTGTGTAATCCTGTACAACTCAGAAAATATGCTTTAACACAGAGAACCTCTGTGTCTCTTAACACAGAGAGTCCTCGCTCTGTCCCGATTAGCCATAAACTTTAGCGAGCAACCGCTGCTGCATCAATAACAAGCTCCTATAACTCCTCCAAACTCCGACTATAACCAAAAGAAACATTGTTATCCCATCTATACGACATAGAATCTGTAGTTTTCAACTTGTGGTTACAAATCTACTGGGTATGTGTGGGCAGAGCCTCAAATCGCTAGTTTTGACTTTCATGAACACTCTGAGGGGGTGAATTATTTTTTGTCCAGAAAACTTGTGTACAACTTAGCCAAAAAGCTATGGGTGACATCACGGACACAAGGGCCATGTTGTATACGGTAAATAGTTTGGACAGTTCGCTCAAAAACTGAGCTACGTGGAGTGGAAGCTGTTTTGTGGATGTTCTTACAACAGCCTCCATATTTGCACATTTACTATACAGTTTGGAAAATGAAAATACTCTTTCTCCACCATGTTGCTGTGTAGAATGAATGAATGAGTCTGTTATTACATTACATCGAGCGCAGACAAATTCCTCTTTTGAGCCACATGCCCCCGACCATCTCTCTGCCAATCTGCTTGAACCGTTCTCAAAACTACCCCTGGAATGGGTTTTTCGTAACGATTCCTGGAAATAAAAGGATTGCTTTTACACACACAGCAATAAAACGGAATAGAGACGCCAATATGAAAGGACCCAGAGTGACCTGTGCAGACCGTCTGGAGTTGGCTTTGGTCTGCTAACCCAAGAGCAACAAACCAGCCTGGTCAAACATTGGAGCAGACCAGGTCGCTAGTGTCTGAAACGTTGAGTTTAACAGTGCTCTTGGATTTCTTTTTGGTCCCCTTGGCGCTGGGCTTCAGGTACTTCTCTTTGTTGTGGATGACCTGGATGTACTGGTCTGTGCTGCTGTTTTGTTGGTCACTGCTGGACTCGAATGACGCCGAATCCGAATCAGTCAATGAGGGGTCAACTTTATGCTTGGTCTTGGGCTTGACGTATTGTTCCCCATACCTACGAGCTGAATCTGGTCCTCGACTTTTTGCAGAATGCAAGCCATCATGGATGCAATCATCTTCCTCCTGCTCATCTTCGTCATCTCGATATGAACTTTGCTCCATAGACAGCTGACTGTTCGTTGAATCGCCAATGTAGAATCTGGTTGGCTGATGGAGGTCTGACAGGGATTTTGGACGACTTGCTCCCCTCCTTGTGCTAGACTTTGGATCTTCCTCCTCCTCCTCTTCTTCGCTGAGGTGCGGTTGGTAAGTCTGGTGATGAGTGCGAGGAATGAAGCACTTCAAGTTTCGTGGATACAGCTCTATGAACTCTGGTTCGTTCGCTAGATGATAGTGTCTCGGGGTGTGAGTTTTGGGTCTCATGTGTTTCTGGCGAGCGTCGTGCTCGTTGACGATGATGTAGCGTGTTGTGTGAGCACGCCGTCCAATGTAACCTTGAGCCGTGATTATACTGGCCTCGGAAGGCATAGGTCGAAGGGTTTTGCGAAAGAGTGGATCAGAGTGAGTTTTCTCAGCATATTGGGGACATGGGTTGTGGGCCATGTTGTGGTAGGACTTGGAACGGGAGGAACTGCCCATGTACCCAGAATGCCTGGACATCAGAGAATGCAGTTTGATGAGTTTTGGGGAAAAACTCAAAACATAGATTGTTTTACAGGCCATTACTTGATGATTTGTACCTCATAGCAAAGAGCTGCCAAACTATAAATCAAATCAACAATCCTGAAAAACTAAAATAATTTACAGAATTAAAACCAGAGACAAAACCAGTCAGAAACTAGTTACGTACTTGCCTGATTCTTGTCAAAAGTCAACTTGGGGTTTTAAAATAGCAAACTCAGAGACTGATCTTAGGTCTAAGGGGGAGAGGGTCCCACAGAAACGGAGCAGAGATGCAGAAGGCATCCTCTCTTCCGGGTCTCTCTCTCTGCTCCTATGAAATCAGCTCCATTCACTTGAATGGGATTGCATAATATGGTGCGAAACCGGAAGTTCCAGCTTATGCAGTGAAATTCCGGATTTTGCTCCTAGGAAAATTCAACTGATTTTAACTTTGACCTGCAATACCGCATCAATATGTGATGCGACTACCAAGAACTAATTGGAAAGGTCAGACCAAGTGGTTGCTAGCATTTGGGCTATGTATATTTAGAGCTTGATATTTAAAAAAAAACGTTCTACCTGCTGGGCTGGGTCTACACTGCCGCACGCCCATACAGTGGTGTTTGGAGCTCTCAAACGCTAGTCTGACCGAGGCATCAGCCAGACTGAGTAAGCTCACCTGCTTCTCATTCCCGCCTGCTGCATCGGCTCTTCTGAGAAGTGTTTTGTTGTTATTAGTGCTTCCTTTATTAAAGAAAGACTTAATTTTTTTTATTTCTGTTTGGAGTGTTTCATTTAGGTCCAATTCCAGTGCCCCAGTGGTGCAGTATTTGTGACCGTGTAAGAAAGCAAACCTGAGGGGGATGAACTCCACCCGTCGGGCTTGCCTCTGAGCACCCGAGGGGCTGCTGTACATTCTGTGTCCGCTGCTACAAGGCCAGAAACAGAGAGAGTGATGCTTAATCAACAGCTTTTCTATACAACCCAAAACCCTAATCGCACTATTACAGCCCAGACCTGGTGGTGGCGTGCTCTGCTCGGTGTTTCTGCCGCACAGGGGCAGAGGGACTCCGCGTGGCTCCCGAAGCTCTGGGAATTTCCGCCCGAGATGCGGACTGGGCTACGGTCTGGATAGCAGGGCGGATGGGGGACTCGAAGTTTGTGACGCTTCCGTTTCGCCCGGGAGAAGTCGTTCGCGCAGATGACTCCATACTCGTGATATCGCTCTCACGCTCGAGGTTTTTATCGTCGCCTTCGAGCGCAGGCTGACGAGCTGAGAATCAACACAGTCAAGAGAGAAGCAGATACTTTTGTGAATTCTAAGGTATTCAGTGGTGCTAGCATGTGCATGTTTGTTAATCAAGTATGAGAGAGTGTTAGCAAGTGTTGTGATAAACTAATGTTCCCATTTTTCATAAATAAACTCTCTAGCTATTTCAAAGGCTTTTTTTTTTATCAGTTCTCTGTTATGTGTACTCAATGAGGCACACACAAATTTTGTTAAAATAAGATAATAAACATATAAACATATATTTATACAACAACAAATATATTTTCTTATAAAGTGACATTGACTCAATATTAGACTAAATATATTCATAAACTATCTAGTATATATATATATATATATATATATATATATATATATATATATATATATATATATATATATATATATATATATATATATAAATGTATTAGTGTGTTGTTACCAAAACAAACATATTATTAATATATTTTAATAATTAAATAATAAAAATGACATCTGACATATAAACTATGAATATATAAACTAGAAAAGTCGAGTTATTTTTATTACTAACTGGTAGAAAGAGAGAGAGAGAGGAAGAAGAAGAAAGTAAGAGCGATGGAGAAGCAGGGAGGCTTCAATACAATACAAGGCAAGACAATACAAGAGACGTAGAGAGAGGAAGAGGGAGAAAGCCAGGGAGAAAGCGAGAGAGAGAGAGAGAGAGAGAGAGGAAGACAATACAAGAGACGTAGAGAGAGGGAGAAAGTAAGAGAGAGAGAGAGAGAGAGAGAGAGGAAGACAATACAAGAGACGTAGAGAGAGGGAGAGGGAGAAAGTAAGAGAGAGAGAGACAATACAAGAGACGTAGAGAGAGGGAGAAAGAGAGAGAGAGAGAGAGAGAGAGAGAGGAAGACAATACAAGAGACGTAGAGAGAGGGAGAAAGTAAGAGAGAGAAAGAGAGAGAGAGAGAGGAAGACAATACAAGAGACGTAGAGAGAGGGAGAGAGAGAAAGTAAGAAGAGAGAGAGACAATACAAGAGACGTAGGGAGAGGGAGAAAGAGAGAGAGAGAGAGAGAGAGAGAGAGGAAGACAATACAAGAGACGTAGAGAGAGGGAGAAAGAGAGAGAGAGAGATAAGACAATACAAGAGACGTAGAGAGAGGGAGAAAGTAAGAGAGAGAGAGAGAGAGAGAGAATAAGGAGACAATACAGAGACGTGAGAGAGGGAGAGATAAATTAAGAATATATATAATGAAGATAGGGAAGACAATATACTTCTGTAGAGTGAAGAAAGAAGAAGATATAGATAGAGTTATAGAGTAAGACAATCCAAATCCTTATACTATCTTTAACACTCTAGATAGAGATCTTGAATTACACTACCCTATCTTATAAGAAGGGAAATTCGAGATAAATATTCTATATATAGGAACGACAATACAATATACTTATAGATCTTTATCTCACCTATAAAGTCACAGATCTCATCTATATAGATACAATAACAAGACGTAGTTAATATTTATACACTATAGATATAGCTATTCATACAATAAACAATATGACTTATATATCTTTTACCATCTATCATATATATAATTCATACCATACACTCACACTTAGAATATTGATAAAGTTAATAGGAGATAGAAAGAGAGATATTAAATGATATATGTAATACTAATACATATACTTATATATTATTTAATTCGTTATAAATCCACAGTTTCTAAATCTATATATAGATGAATAATACACTACAACTATACTTATCTATATATTCTAGATTTATAATTACGATATAGAAATATATAATATATATATGCAATACAATCCAATACTTATATATATTTATATTGCATAATTCATATATATAATATATTATCTAAACTACCATCCCAGAACGTAATAGATGATTTTATAATTATATATAATAAATATATATATAGAAGACAATTACATAAAATACAAACAATATACTTATATATATTTCTAAATGTAAGATATATATGATATAATACTATATAAATACAATACAAAATAGCGTATATAGGATTAATGATTTTATAATCCATTCTATAATCTATATATTAGTAATACAAATACAGAAATACTATTATAGTATATTTATTTGGATAAATTAATATCATTATATATATATATATTAATACACTACCCATCTAACTTCATGATATTTCATATTAATATATTAATATATATATAGATAGAATTATAGTAATAAGACAATAACAACTTACTTAGTATATCTTTAGTCTCTTCTCCCTTCCTCTCTCTCGTCTCTCATCGCGTCGTCCCCTCCATCGCTTATCTATCTTAGCTTCAGCCTTCCTCTATATATCTCCTAGTATACTCTCTATCTATTACATCCCTAACCCCTCTACTTATCTCATCTTTCTTCTTTCTCCGCCTTCCGTCTCTATCAATACTATCATATATCTATACATCCCCTCACACTCATCCTTCTAGCTATTTATAACTCTCCTGCTTATATATTAATACCATACAATACAATAAGTACTATATATATTAATATTTAGAAAGCGATGTATAAGCGAGAGAGAGGAGTGAATACATACCATTATACTTATAGATATGATAGTGAGAAATTAAATATTACATAGGAAGCATATTAGAATACAATACAATATACTTATAGATATTTATATTTATAAATTAAGATAAGAAATATTATATATATAGACATTCATAACAATATACTTATTGAATAAATATTGTAGACATTAAGATATATAAGATATATATTATAATAATACCATACAATAGACGTATATAGAAGGGTAAAGTAGAGATATAGATAGAGAGTAGAGACAGGACAATACAAGAATATCAGTATACTTATATATATTCAATATTTATAATCCCAGGTATAAATCTATATATGAATTGATTACAATCGACCTAGACTTCTAATATATTTATATTTATAACCTTAACTACAATATCGATAGGAGAGTAAGACACTACTAAAGGATACTTTTATATTTATAATTTATAACGTTTAATATATTCTATATATCTATATATATAATACAATATCAATAACTTATATATATTTATACGTTATAAATTAAAGGATATATAATATATATTAATACAATACCATATACTTATTATATAATTTATATGGATAAAATATATAATATGATATATATATATATATTAACTAGACAATACCAATACAATGAGACTTTAATATAAGTTATAGAATATATACTATACATATATTAAGACATACACTATACTTATAGATAGTTATAAAGTTAAGAGATAGAATATATAGAGATAGATTAGACCAATACATATTCCTGAGCGGTAGTATAATTTGAGAGAGATCAATTCCTATCTTACGGCGACCATACAATATACCTTACTGATTCTTCTATAGTTTCCTCCCTCCTCCTCTCTCTACTCTCTCTCTCTCTCTATCACTCCACTCCCACTCCCGTCTCTCCTTTTCTCTTTGCTCCCTCCTCTCTCTCTATCTCTCCCCTCCCTCTGCCCCCAATTCCCCTCTCTTCGTCCTCTCTCATTTCTCCTCCTCTCCGTACTCTCTTCCCTCTCTCTCTCTCTCTTCCTCCCACATCCCCTCACTCTACTCCACGCTACCTCAGTCTCTCATCTTCCCTCTCCACCCCCTTCATCTCTCTCTCTCTCATCTCATCGGCCCCCTCCCCCTCTCCCCCGTTTCTAATCTATAAATATATAATCTATAGATCTTACTACAATCATATACGTATATATATTTCCCTAATAATAACTATCATCTTAATATTAAACACTACCATATACTTAATATATGATTTATAAATTAATATATCTACAATATAGATTCATACCCCACTCAAAATATACTGACACCTCTCTCTTCCTCTTTTCTCCCTCTCCCTTTCTCCCTCTCTATCTCTCTATCTCCTCTACCCCACCCTCTCCTTCTATCATCTTTTCTATTGTCGCCATTCCGCTCTCTACCCCTCTCTCTCTCTCAGCTCCGCCCTCCCTCGCCTTCGCTCGATTTCTCTTTCTCACGTCCTACCTCTCCCTCTCTTCTCTCCTCCCTACACAATCCACAGTATCACACGTCTCTCTTGCTGCCCCTTCCTCTATCTCTCTTGCTATCTCCTCACCCTCCCACGCTCCTTCTCGAGCTTTACACTCACTTACCTCTATCTCGATATGAGCTGATCTCCCTACCCTCCACATATACTTATAGATATTATATTGGATGAAAATCCTGGAGAAATCTATAGAAGAGTAAGACAATCACCATAGACTATATATATTTATCTTGGGGCTTCCTACTCACTATATCTCAATTCGTCTCTCTCCTCAAGTACCGTATCCGTCTCTCTCTTTCTTTATCCCTTATCTCTCTCTGTTTACGCAGCTATCTTCCTCCCCTCCCCTGCGCCATTCTCTCTCTTTCTCTTATCATGACCACTTGTCCTCATCTCTCTCTCTATCCCTTCCTACCCTCCCGCGCCCGTTCTCGGAAATTATCTTTTCTTCCCGTCCGCGCGTCAATCTCTCGTCTATGCTCTGCCGATCTGACGCCCCTACCCATCCCCCCCCACCAGCGTCATCCCCCGCCCTCCTCTCCGTTATCGCTCGGTCTCTTTCTCGCCTTACTACAGATATCCAGAAGAAGAGAGCTAAAGACATCCAGATACGTAGAGGAGATGTAGAAATGAGATATATGTATTAGTACAATACACGAGACTTAAGAATATGAAGATGTAGTAAAAGCAGGTCATAACATCGTAATATACTCAGATGCCTACATACCAGAGAAACTTCTCTCTCTCTTTACCATTTCTCCCTTCCCTCCTCTCTCCCTCTTCTCCTCTCTCCTGCATTCATACAATACCAATACTTCTATAGAATTATAATCATATTCTCCCTATCTCTCTGCTTATCTTCTCTCCCCCGTCTCATTCTCATCTCTCCCTCCCCCTCCCCACTCTCCTGTCACTTCTCTTTCTCCCTTCCCTCTTCTATCTCATCATACTCCCTCCCATCCCTTCCTTCTCTCTTTTCTCCCTTCAGTCATCTAGATCTCTATCTCTGCTCCCTCCCCTCCCCTCCATACACGTATATAGAGTTAGACATTAATATATATAACAGAGAGAAGAGAGAGAGAGGAGACCATAACAAAAGATACGTAGAGATAGTTCATAACTTAAGACGCTTAATACATGAGAGATGAAGACCAAAGATACATATACGTCTTATTATATTATATTTTCCTACGTTTATCTCCACTTTGATCTCTCGATATCTCTTAACTACAATACCCCACTATTCCCTCTTTCTCTCTCTCTCTTCCCTTCCGTCCTCTCGCCGCGCTCTCCCTCCCCTCCCCACCTCAATACCCGTCTCTCTCCTCGTTCTCCCTTCCGACCCTCTCGCTCTCTTTCCGCCCCCTCCCCTCTCCCTTCTCTCTCACTTTCTCTGTTCGCTCCTTCCATCTCTCTCCCTCGCCCTCTCTCCTCTGCTCTCTCCACTCCCCTCCCCCTCCCACGCCGGCACCTCGCCTCATCTCTCTCTTATACTGTTCTACCCTTCTCCTCTCTCCCTCTCTCCTCTGCTCTCTCTCATCACGACCTCCCCTCTCCCCAGAGGCCGCCTCACCCCCACGCCAAATAACGCCAAATAGGCCTCGTCGCCACGTGTTTGTGGCAACAGGAGCTGTGAGAGGTCCGACGACTAAGCCGAAGGGAAGGATGCTTCGATAACTACGTAAAAATACGTGAAGCAGGCTACACGATATTGCTAAAAGTACGATCTAAGAGCCAGGTTGGCGTAAAAGGATCACCGTGGGTGCGACGTCCCTCACTTTCTAGACTCGTCTCCCCCCATCTAATGCATCCATCAAGTAGCCTCTATATAGCATATTATGCAATTAATATCTCAGATTTTTGGTTCCCATCTACTTATTTGAATTCTGAAACCATCGTGTTAATTTTCACAGACGCACCTGCAGCCAGCTGGAAGACTTTCTTCTTATCGTCCGTGCGCTCCTGAAACAGTAAGTTTAATTAGCGCTGCTGCTATAAAATCAGACTCCTGGAGAAGCGAGATGATGTGAAATGCTCCGAGCTTATCCTGGAGCTGCCTGTAAATCAGCGATGTGTTAAATGAGCGGAAACACATCAGGAAGATGGACTCACGCTCTGCAGCTGCAGTCTCAGCTGGCTGTTGGTGACTTTGAGCGATCGAGCGATGGATTGAAGGTAGTAGATCAGCATGCTGAAAGAGACAGCGATGGAAGGCATGAGTCGGGATCACAGAAGCCATCTGTCCTGCTGTTTGCTGTGAGAACTCTGACAGGAAGGTGTTTGAAGACAGTGCTTTTATTCTTATAAAGCATGCAGCACAGGCTTAAAAGGATAGTGTGCTCCTTTAATAACAACCTGCTCAATGCTTTTCAGTGGCAGCAAACTGCGTGTTTAGGAGACACTTTTGACACAAACGGAACGGAGCAAAACGTTTTCAGGAACAAAATGAATCTGACTTGTTACGAATGAAGTTTTAATGTGGAAACAGCAGATGAGTGTAAGTTAGAGGTTCAAGGAGTCAGAAGAGATTTGAAATTGAGCAACTCCTTCAAGACTAAGAGTCTAAGAGTCCTTACTAGAGTAATGTGTAAAACGGAGAGGAAGTACTCTTTTAGGAGAGTGTTGGAAGTCTCAAACTGGCGTGTTTCATGGAGAAATACGAAACAAATACGATTTTATAAGTTCAAAATTCTGAAATTGTCTTAAAAAAATTTTTTTTTTTCTGCAGATATGATCAGTTCACTTTACGGATCTACAGTCTCTGACCGAAAGGTGAACTTCGACATTATGGATTGTTTATATGCAAATATAATATTAAACATGAATTCTCTCGTACACAGCTTTATTATCAGCTTCTTCATTAAAATGCGGCAGCAACGTAACACGAGAGATTGAAGATTGTAATTAATCCATTCGTTCAATGGATTTTCAATGTAAAAACAAACAAAAAAAAAAAAACGAAAAAGAAAATTAGTTTTTCCATTATTTACTTTCAAAGCCTAAATGAAAAAAAAACTATTTGTTTGTTTTTTCATATTTAGACATTTGGATTTAGAATTGTGGCACACTCGTAATTTTTCTTTGCATTTTTCAGTTTGAACAATGAATCAAAAAAGAAAAAACTAAAATAGTTTTTCCTTTTTTCATTTTTGTTTTGAAAATAAATAATGGAAAAAAAATATTCTATTTGTTTTTAAATTGAAAATAAAATGAACGCATACTACGCGGATTTATAATCTTTTATTAATTAAAGTTAATTCAGAATTTCTCAAAATTGTGACATTATCTCTCCGATTTGCGACTTAATATCTCAGAATTCTGACTTTTTAAATCTCAGAATTGCATGGTACACTGTTAGAATTAGGAGTTTTTATCCTGCAATTCTGAGATAAAAAGTCTCTGATTTTGTTTTATTTTATCTTCAGTGTTAAACTTCACAAAAACTAAAATATAAATAGTTTACATGGAAAATAGTGGACATAGCGCTTCTAAATAAACCTTTCATTGTGAAAAAGAATGCAAATTTGCCTTCCATTTGAATAAATGCAGATTAATAATCCAGATTATTTCGAGAAGCTTGATTTGAACTATACATTTCATCTTTGTGTCGCAGGAACCTTAGCTGAGGGAGATCATTTCATGATTTTCTCCAGCTGAACGTACTCACAAGAGCAGAAGAACGGCGGGCAGCACCACCACCGGACTGGTGACGTACCCCATCACGTTACTGAACCACTGAGGGAAATCATTGGTGCAAGTATGTTGGGGTCCTCCGAGAGTTATGTCATGGAGGGTGGCGGTTCTCATGGCCACTAAGGGTGGGGAAGAATACAGAAGCGGTCGGATCAGCATGTGTCACATTTGCACCGCCAATGCTTCAGAAGACAATTAAAAAAATGATCCTCAATAAAAGAGCCCATGGTTCCATCAGTTTTTGTGTGACGTCATCATTGTGGGAAAGTTTACTACTGCATTTAAAGTTACTCACAAATGGGTAAACATACTCTTTGTTATTGTATGCCATTGTTTTTTTAATACATGGGTAAAACAAGCATTCATCTTGTCAATGGCTTTCAAGAAAAATTATTCAACCGTAAGAGAGAGAGCGAGAGAGAGAGAGAAAACTACTAGTTTTCTAGAGAGGAGGAGAGAGGCGAAAAAATATGAGGGGGAAAGCAAGAGAGGGAGGGGAGAAGGAAACTAAAAGGTTAAACAGAATGAGGAGAGAGAGTGGGAGGGAGGGATAGAGAAATAAGAGAGGGAGGGGTAGATAAGTAAGAAAGAGAGTGAAAAAGTAAGTTAAGAAGGTAGAGAAAGAGAAAAAAGTAAGAGAAGACTAACAGTGAGACAGTATGAGGAGAGAGAGTGGGAGGGAGAGAAAGGTAAGAGAGAGGGAGGGAGAGAAAGGAGACTAACAGTGAGACAGTATGAGGAGAGAGAGGGGAGGGAGAGAGAGAAAGGTAAGAGAGGGAGGGGGAGAGAAGGAGACTAACAGTGAGACAGTATGAGGAGAGAGAGGGGGAGGGAGAGAGAGAAAGGTAAGAGAGGGAGGGAGAGAAGGAGACTAACAGTGAGACAGTATGAGGAGAGAGAGTGGGAGGGAGAGAGAGAAAGGTAAGAGAGGGAGGGAGAGAAGGAGACTAACAGTGAGACAGTATGAGGAGAGAGAGTGGGGAGGGAGAGAGAGAAAGGTAAGAGAGGGAGGGAGAGAAGGAGACTAACAGTGAGACAGTATGAGGAGAGAGTGGGAGGGAGAGAGAGAAGGTAAGAGAGGGAGGGAGAGAGAAGGAGACTAACAGTGAGACAGTATGAGGAGAGAGAGGGGGGGGAGAGAGAAAGGTAAGAGAGGGAGGGAGAGAAGGAGACTAACAGTGAGACAGTATGAGGAGAGAGAGTGGAGGGGGAGAGAGAAAGGTAAGAGGGAGGGAGGGAGAGAAGGAGACTAACAGTGAGACAGTATGAGGAGAGAGAGAGTGGGAGGGAGAGAGAGAGAAAGGTAAGAGAGGGAGGGAGGAAGGAGACTAACAGTGAGACAGTATGAGGAGAGAGAGTGGGAGGGAGAGAGAGAAAGGTAAGAGAGGGAGGGAGAGGAGAGAAGGAGACTAACAGTGAGACAGTATGAGGAGAGAGAGTGGGAGGGAGAGAGAGAAAGGTAAGAGAGGGAGGGAGAGAGGAGACTAACAGTGAGACAGTATGAGGAGAGAGAGTGGGAGGGAGAGAGAGAAAGGTAAGAGAGGGAGGGAGAGAAGGAGACTAACAGTGAGACAGTATGAGAGGAGAGGAGAGTGGGAGGGAGAGAGAGAAAGGTAAGAGAGGGAGGGAGAGAAGGAGACTAACAGTGAGACAGTATGAGGAGAGAGAGTGGGAGGGAGAGAGAGAAAGGTAAGAGAGGGAGGGAGAGAAGGAGACTAACAGTGAGACAGTATGAGGAGAGAGAGTGGGAGGGAGAGAAAGGTAAGAGAGGGAGGGAGAGAAGGAGACTAACAGTGAGACAGTATGAGGAGGAGAGTGGGAGGGAGAGAGGAAAGGTAAGAGAGGGAGGGAGAGAAGGAGACTAACAGTGAGACAGTATGAGGAGAGAGAGTGGGAGGGGGAGAGAGAGAAAGGTAAGAGAGGGAGGGAGAGAAGGAGGAGACTAACAGTGAGACAGTATGAGGAGAGAGAGTGGGAGGGAGAGAGAGAAAGGTAAGAGAGGGAGGGAGAGAAGGAGACTAACAGTGAGACAGTATGAGGAGAGAGAGTGGGAGGGAGAGAGAGAAAGGTAAGAGAGGGAGGGAGAGAAGGAGACTAACAGTGAGACAGTATGAGGAGAGAGAGTGGGAGGGAGAGAGAGAAAGGTAAGAGAGGGAGGGAGAGAAGGAGACTAACAGTGAGACAGTATGAGGAGAGAGAGTGGAAGGGAGAGAGAGAAAGGTAAGAGAGGGAGGGAGAGAAGGAGACTAACAGTGAGACAGTATGAGGAGAGAGAGTGGGAGGGAGAGAGAGAAAGGTAAGAGAGGGAGGGAGAGAAGGAGACTAACAGTGAGACAGTATGAGGAGAGAGAGTGGGAGGGAGAGAGAGAAAGGTAAGAGAGGGAGGGAGAGAAGGAGGACTAACAGTGAGACAGTATGAGGAGAGAGAGTGGGAGGGAGAGAGAGAAAGGTAAGAGAGGGAGGGAGAGAAGGAGACTAACAGTGAGACAGTATGAGGAGAGAGAGTGGGAGGGAGGGAGAGAGAGAAAGGTAAGAGAGGGAGGGAGAGAAGGAGACTAACAGTGAGACAGTATGAGGAGAGAGAGTGGGAGGGAGAGAGAGAAAGGTAAGAGAGGGAGGGAGAGAAGGAGACTAACAGTGAGACAGTATGAGAGAGAGATGAGAGGGGAGGAGAGAGAGAGAAAGGTAAGAGAGGGAGGGAGAGAAGGAGACTAACAGTGAGACAGTATGAGGAGAGAGAGTGGAAGGGAGGGAGAGAGAGAAAGGTAAGAGAGGGAGGGAGAGAAGGAGACTAACAGTGAGACAGTATGAGGAGAGAGAGAGTGGGAGGGAGAGAGAGAAAGGTAAGAGAGGGAGGGGAAGGAGAGAGAAGGAGACTAACAGTGAGACAGTATGAGGAGAGAGAGTGGGAGGGAGAGAGAGAAAGGTAAGAGAGGGAGGGAGAGAAGGAGACTAACAGTGAGACAGTATGAGGAGAGAGAGTGGGAGGGAGAGAGAGAAAGGTAAGAGAGGGAGGGAGAGAAGGAGACTAACAGTGAGACAGTATGAGGAGAGAGAGTGGGAGGGAGAGAGAGAAAGGTAAGAGAGGGAGGGAGAGAAGGAGACTAACAGTGAGACAGTATGAGGAGAGAGAGTGGGAGGGAGAGAGAGAAAGGTAAGAGAGGGAGGGAGAGAAGGAGACTAACAGTGAGACAGTATGAGGAGAGAGAGTGGGAGGGAGAGAGAGAAAGGTAAGAGAGGGGAGGAGAGAGAAGGAGACTAACAGTGAGACAGTATGAGGAGAGAGAGTGGGAGGGAGAGAAAGGTAAGAGAGGGAGGGAGAGAAGGAGACTAACAGTGAGACAGTATGAGGAGAGAGGTGGGAGGGAGGGAGAGAGAGAGAAAGGTAAGAGAGGGAGGGAGAGAAGGAGACTAACAGTGAGACAGATGAGGAGAGAGAGTGGGAGGGAGAGAGAGAAAGGTAAGAGAGGGAGGGAGAGAAGGAGACTAACAGTGAGACAGTATGAGGAGAGAGAGCGGGAGGGAGAGAGAGAAAGGTAAGAGAGGGAGGGAGAGAAGGAGACTAACAGTGAGACAGTATGAGGAGAGAGAGAGGGAGGGAGAGAGAGAAAGGTAAGAGAGGGAGGGAGAGAGGAGACTAACAGTGAGACAGTATGAGGAGAGAGAGTGGGAGGGAGAGAGAGAAAGGTAGGTAAGAGAGGGAGGGAGAGAAGGAGACTAAAGTAGACAGTGAGACAGTATGAGGAGAGAGAGTGGGAGGGAGAGAGAGAAAGGTAGAGAGGGAGGGAGAGAAGGAGACTAACAGTGAGACAGTATGAGGAGAGAGAGTGGGAGGGAGAGAGAGAAAGGTAAGAGAGGGAGGGAGAGAAGGAGACTAACAGTGAGACAGTATGAGGAGAGAGAGCGGGGGAGAAGTAAGCGAGGGATAGAGAAATAAGAGAGGGAGGGGTAGATAAGTAAGAAAGAGAGACAGAAAAAGTAAGATAAGAAGGCAGATAAAGAGAAAAAAGTGAGAGAGGTAAGGGAGAAGGAGACGAAAAGGTGAGACAGTATGAGGGAGGCAAACCATGAGAGATGGAGAGAGAGAGACAGACAGGAGACAATGAAGGAAGACAGACAGAGGGAGGAGAAAGAGATAACATTCAACAAACACATCTAGCAAATTAAAACCCTTTTTTTTTTGTCAATTTACATTTTTACTGTCCCCAAACCTAAAAATGTCTGATACCATTTAAATAAACGATATGCAAATGTTAGCTTCCATGGTGCCTTCATTGGATGTAAACCAAGAGCGTATCTGACAGGAAGAGACAACAAGGACGATCAGAACTCTAAACGAGTATTTAAGGGGAAGGAAAACCAGACTTGAACTAGATTCGTTTGAGGAAAGTGGTCCGAGCTTCACACCAGACGCTGGAAACAATCCATGCGAAAGAACCTAAACCACTTCAGACCTAAACGTTTATCAGACTAATCTATTAATGCTTCGCCAAAATAAGGACACAAAATATCAAGTACAAAACTCAGTGAAATCAAATGTCGTACCTGAAAGGCCCACAGTACTGCGACGGTCGGTACCTCACGATGGCAAAAATAGTGGGTAGCATGCACAGGAAGAGCATGAAGAGGAGCATCGCCAGATAGAAGTTATTCGATCTGGAGAAGAACAAAAATCAGATTGAACAAAAAAAAAATTTTATACTCATTTATTTATTTATTAAATAATTTTTTATTTATCTAATTTATTAACTCTCCCTGGTTCGCCACTAAAACGAAATATTGGTACAGGTCTGAAGATTTGTGTCTATTTGATTCTCAGGAGGATTGATCTTGAATCAAATAAACTTGAATAGGCTGGTAACGTTGGTGGTGCAGAAGGTTGCAGGTTCAAGGCTAGGTATGGGCCTTTCTGGGTGGAAATGAGTTTAAAACCTAATAACAGAAAATGACTAAGTAGTTTTATGCAGGTAACATTTAGCTGAAGTCTCCTAAGTTAAAACCTCACCAACTCACAAGCACATAACAACTCTTAAAAAGCCTGCACATAAAAATGTCTTTAATCTAGTTTGAAATCTATCTACAGAAGGGCTGAGATGGATCTCCGTTCCATGAGCAGCAGTGCAGAAGAATCTGAATGCTTTAGTTCAGCAGCAGCTCAGAATCAGCTGAGCGCAGGCCCTTTTGGTTTCTGAGGGACTAGGAGCAGGCTCAGACACTGAGGAGCGAGTCCATTTAACGCTTTCAAACTAATAAAAGAATCTTGAACTGGACCCTGTAGCAGACAGGAAGTCAGGGCAGTCTGCGTAAGACTGGGGTGATGTGTTCCTACTTTTTGGTGCCAGTCAGCATTCTGGCTGCTGCATCCTGGACCAGCTGAAGCCTCGAGAGAGCTGCTTTTGAAAGGTCACAGACTAAGTTTCCCGAGAAAAATAAGGGGAATTCATTCATTCTATTGTGGAAAGGCTTAGAGACTGATCGCTTAAGAATACATTTAGATTATTATAAAAAAAAAAACACAGCAGCACCATTATTGAAAGGGGCGATTTCTCAAATTTCAGAAAGTAACTTAATAAAAGTTATGAAAATGGTGTTCGTATTAGCGTTTAACTTATTTTAACACTTTCTCTCCCAAACAATGTTTCCTTTGTTTTTTATACACCATTATGTTTGTGTTATTTGTAAAGCTAAGACATTTTTGTGCATTGTGCTTTTTTAATGCAATTTTAAATATTGTTTTGGTATAATATTACGTTCTCAGACTAATCTTCCTTTCTAGTGAAGGCCACCACACAACTATGCGTATATTAAATGTGAAATGACGTTAGTGTACGAGCACCGAACTCAAAATATTGGGAGCGGACGCGAGCTCACATATCTGGAGTGAAAAAAAGTTCGGCTCTGCCGTATCTTCTCGTTTTTCGTAGTGTGTGATCTCACAGTCGCCCAATGAAAGCTGCTCTTGTGATCACGTGTTCAGAGTACTTTCAAGACATAAAAGAACCACTGGGGGGTGCCCGATACACACTCTCGCACCGATTCACGACAGGAAAAAGAGCAGAATAAGAAGTTTATGGAAGATAATGAATAGAGAAAAGCTTTGTTGGAGTTCCATAAAGACTACAAAAAAAAAAACAAGGACAGAAGGGAGGAAATATGGCGTAGCATCGCCATGGAATTGGGTTGGGGGTCGATTGGTGAGTGTTATTGTCTTAATTTGCCGTGTCACTGTAGTCCCCCTGAGCGCCATCCAAGGGCAAGGAGTGTCATTGCATCATACAGAGGTGTGAAAGTTGAAAAAAGTTAAAATGCCAAGTTATGACTCAAACAATGTGCGAAAAACAAAACAAATCTAAATGTTGTATTTACACAACATTTATAAATGAGGGTCCTGATTTTTAGTAAAACTTGCAGCGGTTTGTGTACAGCAATTGAAGTTGTTTTGTTTACTGAGGCGGTCAAAAGAAGTCTCTTGCTTTCAAAGTTACTGTTTAGGTTAGTCTTCGTTGGTTGCAAGAACAAATTTAGTGTTTGCATGACAACATGCATTTGATGGACGGAGTTTTAGAGCCTTTTAAAAAAAAAAACTTTTCATGCAACCCTCGCTCTCTCATCTACACTCTGTCTATTCTTAATACAGGTCTGGTCTGACGCTTTTCTTGCTCAAGATGTGACCACCTCTGCTGAGTCAGACCCTTTAACATCAACCTTTTCTTTCACAAAAAAAAACCAAAACAATTGAAGACTTGGAGTGCGCATTTCCTCAAGAAGCGTGATAATGTGAAGCCATCTTCCTGCTTTATGAGCTGTGAGGTTCATATAAAAGCAGGCAGCACCGAGTGGTTGGATCAGGGCTCACTGAACACTACGTTTGTTCTGCACTTGACTGAATTCAGTGCAGAGATAAGAGTCGCTGCTATGTTTGACAGCGCGTGGTGTTGAACAAAGCCTCACTCTGGCTTGCTCGCTCAGATTTATGTAAGAGCACCGTCTCCGAGGCTTTATCAGCCAGTCACAGATGTGAGGCCAGACATTAGCGAGTAATGAAGCACATTTTATTCGCTATTACACTGCTGCATTTGAGATGATGAAAAGGTATCATTCCATCAAACGCAAGGATGCAACGACTCAAAATAAACTCTCCGTGTCTTAGGCTTTATGTGTCAGAGTCTGCCAGCTTTTCTCATGTTGTGTTGCGTGACAGAATACTGACAGTCCCTTTCTATAACATTTTTTTTGCTTTTCTTCTTTTTATTTGTAGTTTCTTTGTCTTTAATATCGCCAGTTTCTTCCTTCCTGGAGATCATGGTAGTTTATTCCCTTGTACCAGTCACGTGACAATTTGGATCACATGGCTGGTGGTAGTCTAACCCTTGTGTTAGTCTGTGATGTACTGAGGAGTCGGACCATTTATTACTTTACTCCATCACCTACTATTTAGTTTTTAAGGTGAGAAAAGGTGTTTGCGCACAAGCATCCACATCCAACATCACACCAGAGACATCAGAGTAATGCACAGGAGTACACACTATGTTTATGCTTTTCAATCTGGAAAGAAGATGGACAAATCAGGGCTTGATGTTTGCCTGAATCAGAAGCTTTTAAAGAGTTGTCACATGAGGGAAACCTGCATACAGGAAAAGTGCATTTTCTAGTTCCTGGTGCGAACACAGCTTGAGGTTTTGTGTTGTTCTGCTGTATTCATGGTTGATTCGAAGCTGGCTGTTGCAACCAGTTTGTGTGTTCACTTCTAAACATCATTACAGTTTGTTGTTGTTATGAAAATCCAGCAGTGGAAGAAGCTCGCTGTGGAATTAAAAAAATGTGAAATTTTACAATTGTCAATATTTAGCGTTACTTCAAAGCAGTTTTCAACGTTAAGGGGTATTAGGCAGATGCAATGAACCCCAAAAACGCAACATAAAAAAAGATTAAAAGGGTTTATTTGAAGGAGAGCCAATCTAATACTGGATTTTTTAAGAGCCATCTGATGACATTTATTTCCAATTAAAATGCTTCAACTAATAGTTTAGATATTAAAACATATGTGTGCTTACGATGACTATCTGTTGATGGAGGGATGAAATGTATGATTTACATCACCGGCGATTAACTACCGGTTTTCAGAACTACAGTGTTTCAACTCATGAAGTCATTATGGTATAAAGTTTTATCCACTAAAAATCCAGCTAAGCTGAGCCTCAAAGTAAAATTACAGCACTGATCAGCCCAGCAGATGGCGCTAAAGCAATAGTAACAAAGCATGGAGATATGCTATGGAGAACTGACCTTAAATAGCTGAAGCAGCTGTGTTTTAAAGTTAGCATAAATTAAACTTAAATAATTAAATGACGCATTTAGAAAAAAAAATCTTAAATTTTAGGCTATGCAGAGGTTGCCTTGATGTTTAGGAGAGATCTCCTTGGTTTTCAGTTTTTGTTGAATTTGTTAGTTTCTATCTTTTATGTTGTGTTCTAGACTCTTGCTACCACCTTGTTGTTGACTCAGTTTACTTCCCGATTTCAGAAGGTGGTTCATGATGTCGCATGACTTACACAGGTTTTTTAAGCTGTTTTACATTAGTAGGGTCTTCCACTTGTTTTGAATGCAGTGAAATGCAGTAGCTGGTGTCAACATTAACCAGTTTTAAAATGTTTAATTTCAATGTAATGTTATGTATTGTTAGCACATCATGTGGTGCAAAATTGTCAATTACAGTTAAATTTAGAGGTTGCATGAATTTAGATGAAGCCTGTAAGATCTGAAGCTCATTTCTCAGAGTTTTATTAAAACAAAACCCGTCACGAACCATTATCCAAGCTTTGCGATTTTTGTTTGCAGTTCTACTGTATATTGTTTTTTTTTTCTATATTTGCAGATGCAGTTCTCTTTTGGGCATGCACCCTTTCTCCGACTTTCATGTAGAAATTCATGCCGAAGTGTTGTGAAACTCTTTGTTCGATTGCTGATAGAGAGCGTAGGAGCCAATATTGAGATATGGGTGTATTTATGTACATCACCAGGAGGGGCAGCAGGGAGTCAACTAACATTTAGCAGGTGTTCCAATCACGTTGTTTGGTGTGGCTTGCTGGAGGGAACATCTACAGTTTTTACCACACACACACTCACACATTAAACTCAACAACATGTAAAATATCTCCAGTATTACAAAAAAAAATCTAATGCAACCTATCAGTATGGACTCTTTTTGTGCATAAGGATAATGTTAACTCACCAAGCCAACTAAAGAAGCAGCCTGTTCCCTGCTTTTACAGAGAGTAAATGAAGAGTGTAGTTCTGAAGAGAACTTGAGACTTATGCAGGAACTTTCTCTCACCCTGAGCTGAAATAGAGCGAGCTGAAACACCCCCCATGACCCCAGTGGGCCAAACGTTCAGGGTGTACCCGTCTTAAGACAACGAATGGCTCCAGAGCGCTGGACTCAGATTGGTATGAAATGAAAATGCAGCACACCCTGTAATGATGTGATTATGGGTCGCTGACCTGGAGGCCCTGAAGACCTGCTGATGGGGAACATTACAGGTCAGCACAGCCCAGCTCCGCAGGTACATCAAGCCGATGAGCTTCAGCACATTAACGGCGGGCAGACAGGGCGAAAAGAACGCTCCCATCCTAAAGAGGGAGGGAAGAGCGAGGGATATGGAGAGATAGAAACGAGGTAGAGAGAGAGAGAGAGGCTTCAGAGACGTTATGATTGAGGGAATAAAGAGCTGGAGGGCAGTGGAGCCTCAAGGGCCTGCGTTGGAACAGAACGGTTTATTGCTGGCTGTGATTTATAATCTCATATATAATAACAGACAGACATGGCATTAAATATTAGGGTCTTGTTTCAGACGTAAAAAAGCAGTCAATGTAATCTAAAAACCATCTCAAATCATTACAGACAAATCGATAAATCACTTACCATATCATTCCCTGGTTGTATATCAGATGAAGAACGTTTTCCGCTATTTTAAATTCTCCATATTCTGGCTGGAAAAGAAAAAGGATTTCATGATGCACGCCTACTCGGTTCCTAAATCTGATTTCTGGAAAAGTTGCAGAGAGAGTTACAAATCAAGTGAGCCAATATTTAGACTATAATGTGTGGCACGACAAAGAAGTTATCAAGCATTGTTAAAACTCAAGGAACAGCTTACAACACCCGCGTCAAGGAGTGTGGCAGAAAGCCTCGGCCCTTACAGCTTTTTCAATACATTTAACACTTTTCCTAAACTCTTAACACTGCCAGCACAACGCCTGTATTTGTAGGCGATATAATTAACACATTTTTGTTGCTTTGATTAAAAAAAATGCACCCAGTTAACACAAATTCACCAAAACAATGTCATTTTAAATGCTAATTTACAAAACTAAATTTACGAACGCTTCCATGTTCAAAACAGAACTTATATCAGCTAAAGTCAAAGTAATGCGCTGTTCTTATAGTGATCTGATCACAAATATGTTCCCTGAATTGTATTCCATTAACTATGAAAATTAGTTTATTACAGTTCTGAAAATGTATAAAACACAGCTGATTCTAGAAGCACTCTCAGGGATGAGGTTTCTGCAATCA
The DNA here is from genome assembly GCA_900490495.1 of Danionella dracula. Taxonomy (NCBI): domain Eukaryota; kingdom Metazoa; phylum Chordata; class Actinopteri; order Cypriniformes; family Danionidae; genus Danionella; species Danionella dracula. The sequence goes on from UELW01000955.1 coordinate 330,253, forward strand.
CAAGATCAGATGATCTAAAAGAGGATCCTTGGGCTGATCTTGAGAGAAAAAGAAAAATTTAGAGTGAAAGAAAGAGCGAAAAAAAGAACGCAAGATGGTGCGGAAGATGAGTACCAGTGCAGAAGTGTATACATTTTTTGTATCATGATTACAGTGTTATGTATGTTTTGTATTTCTTGTTCTTTTGCAAAGCAAGTATGTACTGTCATACAGAGTCATAAAGACTCTTCCTTCAGGCCATCATTTCTCCACCAACACTCTCAAATATTTCCTCTAAACTTTGCACTAAGCAGCAGGACTCTGATGTGGACTCTTTGCACATTTCCAGTCGCTCCACGTTCTGTTGTTCTGTTGCTGCACTTTATTCTTATGTTACACTTTGCTCTGCACATCACCTCCAAAGCACATCTCTTAAGCACCTTAAGACTGCTATAGTTATAGTTCTATTACTTTAGATTTCTACTACGTCTATTTCTAGAATATCACTATATTCTGTTTACTTTTAACTTGAGCAATTTACTTATATAACCTGTGTTACTGTGAACGTTATTGTGTTTTTTTTGTACCAACTCTGGAGAGTACCTCTGTTCCACAACAAACTCTGTGTGTGTGCTGCACTCCTGCCAATAAACATCTTTCTGATTCTAATAAGAGCATTCATTTTTTTGTATTGAATTTCTGCTGGAAAATAAACTCAATTTATGCATTTACTAAGTCTAACAAAACACAAATGTTTTAAAAGGTTCAAGAGCACACTGACTCATAAAGTAATGAAGTTTCTGTAATTTCAGCTGTTTTTCATCAACGTTTTATGATTGACTAAATGTTGCTGTGGGAAGAAAACGTGTGTTAGTGTTGTGCTAGTTTAACATTGTGTTTTGAAAATGAGTTTTGGAGTTATGTTTACAATGTTTGATTTTGAGCATGAAACGAACTGCTTTGCCATTTGTGTTTTAACTGAGTCTGTAAGTTAGGAGTCAAGCAAACTTGTTAAATGAATTGAAAAATGTTTAGCAATTGTAAAAAAAAAAAAAAAAAAAAAAACTGTTTAGTCTGCAGCGTTTTTTCTCTGACTGAAGCTCCACCGAGTTGAACTTTCAGACCAAGTCATACTCACCAAACAAGTAACCTCGTTCATATCACATCTGTATGATGTCTTTTGGTTCAGAACTTGTTAAATTGATGTTCTGTTAAAGTTTACTGCTCAGGGGGCAGCGAACTAATTTGTAACGTACAACAGTTTGAAAGGAAATGAGTTGGGTCACTAAACACGTGGACTGTGGTCCAGATCGGAATCAGAATCTCATCTGGACCTGGAGCTACAAACCAAACCAAAAGATTTTACTCAAAGAGCGTGGCTTTGGTGGTCTCTGCAGCCCTTATTTACAGTTTTTCACAATTGCTAAGACAGATTTTCAATACATTTAAAACGTTTCCTAAACTCTTAACACGATTAACACAACATCCATCAAGGTTGGTGACAGAATTAACACAGTTTTTATTGTTTTGATACAAAATATCCATCCATCCATTTTCTTGTCGGTTTTCTTCCCTTTCGGGGTCGCCACAGCAGAATGAACCACAATTATTCCAGCATATTTTAAGCGGCGGATGCCCTTCCAGCCACAACTTATCGCTGGGAAACATCCACACACACTCATTCACACTCAAACACTATGAACAATCATTTTTACTCAATTCTCTTCTATCGCATGTCTTTGTTCTTGTGGAGGAAACCGGAGCACCCGGAGTAAACCCACGCGATCACGAGGAGAACATGAGAACTCCACACAGAGATACCAACCGACCCAGCCGAGGCTCGAACCAGACACCTTCTTGCTGTGAGACGACCGTGCTACCCACTGCGCCACCGTGACGCCCCTTGATACAAAATGTATTCAGTTAACACAAATGTAAAATGCTTGAACTTCTTTTACACTCGAGCTCCACCAACACCAAAACTATGTCTTTTTAAAGCCAAATTTTTCCAATTCAATCCCACAATAGAATGAATCGTGGAATAGAATGCAACGTTACTCCAAAGTTCTGCAGAACATGTTTTTCTAGACGTTTCTTACTCTGATTTCTTTCTTTTCTGGAAAAAAAAATCTCTTTTTGATATCACGGTCTCGGGTCTGGGTCATACACATGGTTCTATCGTACGAATAGCACAACACCATCAAACGCGATCTGAGCCCCTAGCCTAACAGATTTAAGGAAAAAAAAAAAGCTTGAAGTTAACTCACAAACTTGCTCTCCAAGTCCCAGCAGCAGCAGTCGCTCAGATAACGGACCACCAGTCCGCGGATGAAATCAATGAGCAGGATGCTTGCCACTGTGAAGATCATATCAATGATGGAGAGCTTCAACATCTCCTGTAAGTACCACACACAAAACCAAACACTCGGTTCATCTTCTCTGTAGGATGTTAGCAAACTGAATCAGGACTCTAAATCAGAGTTCTGGATTAAAACCAAGTGAGAGTCAGCTCTGACGGCGATTCATTAAACGAGCGCCAGGCTGGATTTATCAAGCCACGTATCCAATCCATATTGCTCTGCTCCTGAGGGAAGCATTTATCTAATCTGTCACATTAAAGCCTTGAATAAATAACTGTACAGATGACGACTGCGATGCTTCATTAGTGGACTCACAGGAAATATTTTGTCGGGGGGTTAAATATGCTTAGCAGGCTTTCTCTCAGGAGAAAAACACATCTAATATGCAGAGTAAAAATGAAGATGTGAGAGACATTCTTGTGCATTATCTGAACAATATTAAGCATTCTTTTTAAACACTCGATTTGCTTTAAAAGGTTTCTTACAACCGTTCCCTGAAAATGTGTAGAAACCTTTTTTTGAAACTTTGTTCAACTACTTAAAACATAATATTCTTGTTCAAAAATTTTGCTAAATTTGCAACTGTTCCTTCCTTGAGAACTTCTTTTCTTACTTCCTTCGAATTTCATTTTTTACTTACTTCCTTTTAAACTTCCTTCCTTCCTTCTTTCCAGACTTCCTTCCAAAATTCATTCTAAACTTATTTCCTTCCAAACTTCCTTCTTTTTGAACTTCCTTCTGAACTTTATTTTAAGCTTCCGAAGTTCCGTCCAAACTTATTTACAAACTTCCTTGTTTCCATACTTACTTCCTTTCGTCCTTTCCTTTCTTTCCATCCTTCCTTCTGATATTCCTTCCTTTCAAACTTTCTTCTGAACGTCCTTCTTTCAGGACTTCTATCCTTTCAACCCTCTTCAACTTCTTTCTGAACTTTCTTCCTTCTGAACTTCCTGTCTTTCTCTCAAACTTAATTTCTTTCCAAACTTACTTCTCCTTCCTTCCAAACTTACCTCCAAACTTATTTACAAACTACCTTCCTTTCAAACTTCTGTTCTTCTTACCATGCATTCCTTCCAAACTTACGTCTAACCTTCCTTCCTTCCTTTCAAACTTCCATCTGAACTTTCTTACTTTTGAACTTCCTTTCATTCTTTAAAATTTCATTCCTTGCAAACTTACTTCTGAACTTTCTTCCTTCTGGGCTTTCTTTCTTCCTTCCAAACATCTTTCTGAACTTCCTTCTTTCCTTTCAAACTTCCATCATTCTTTCTGAACTTCCTTTCAAACTTAATTTCTTTTCAAACTTACTTCTGAACTGCCTTCCTTCGGAACTTCCTTACTTCCAAACTTACCTTCAAACTTATTTACAAACTACCTTCCTTTCAAACTTCTGTTCTTCTTTCTATGTATCCTTCTGAATTCCCTTCCTTCCAAACTTCCATCCTTCCAAACTTAAGTCTAAGCTTCCTTCCTTTCAAAGATCCTTCATCCTTCTGAACTTTCTTACTTCTGAACTTCCTTTCATTCTTTCAACCTTCATTCCTTCTAGACTTACATCAAACCTTCCTTACTTCCTTCCGCTCAAACTTACTTCTGAACTTTCTTCCTTCTGAGCTTTCTTCCTTTGAAACTTACTTCCAAGCTTCCTGCTTTACAAACTTACTTCCAAATGTTCTTCCTTTTGAACTTCCTTTTTCAGAACTTACTACCAGACTTCCTGCCTTTCAAACTTACTTCCAAACTTTCTTCCTTCTGAACTTCCTTCCAAAGTTCCTGCTTTTCAAACTTACTTCCAAACTTTCTTCCTTCTGAATTTTTTATCCAGACTTCCTGCTTTTCAAACTTACTTACACAATTCCTCCATTACAATATTTCTTCATTCCTTCCTCCCGAATTCTTGATGTTTTTCTTGATTGTTTTGTTACCTGACCGACGTACGTCTCCCAGCAGGGATCTTGCTGTGATCTGCTGTTGTACTCGTAGACGATGGTCTGGTTAACAACAGCCTGCATTCTCATTGGCTGCGGGGCGGGCGTGGTGCTACTGGGTGGGTTTAGAGTGATGTTAAGATCTATGAGGGGTGTGGTCAAGGTGCTGTTGTGCCTCTCCGTCAGGTCTGGGATGATTGTGGACACCTTTTCTTCAGTCGACTGAGAAATTGTCGCCAGGAAAGATGTGGACTCTGAAGTGTTTCCTGGAGCCACATGAATCTGCATTCAAACAAAAGTAAAGAATAAACCCACTACAATAAAGCAGTGAAAAAGTATTTTTAAATAAATAAAATAACTAAACAAAACAAATGTAGTAAAATGAAAGAAAAAAAAAACCCTCAACAACTAGCAAATGCAATAGAGTAAAAATGAAAAACATGAATAATAAATTGTAAAAAAAATAAATAATAATAATTACAAATTAATCTAAATAAAAAAAACTAGAGTAAATGATAATAATATTAATAATGGTCGTTAAAAAGTAAAATGTACCCCCAGAAGAATGTAAAATAGATTAGTCAAAGCAATACACAACACAATAAATTTAAATTCAACAAATAAAATAATATTAAGAAAAAATCAACTAAATTAAAAATGCATAAAATGCAACAAATCAAAAGTTTTGTTTTGAAAACTAAATACAATTACAAAGTAAAATAGAACCCCAAAATAAGGAAAAATTAAGGAAAATAAATACAAATAAAGTATATATAATAAAATAAAATAAATGACAATGCAACAAAGTCAAGCTAGTACGAAAGTAAAATGTATCCCCAAAAATAGACAACCGAAGGAAGATACATATAAAGTAAAATAAAACAAATTTATTAAATATATAAATGCACCACCATTAATGTGACCAAAACGTAGAATAATAACAATTAACTAAAATTGGACAAATGAACCAAACATTTGCTCGTGTTTGATCATTTTTATACGACACATATGTCCCTTGAAAAGTAAATTCTGATCTTCGAAGACTGAATTGCAATTTGAAGCTCAGAGAAATAAGAAAGACAGAAGTAAGAGGACCGAAGCGAAGACTCACAGCCGAGCTCATGCTGTTGACTTTATCCAGGAGAGCTATGATCAGACTGTAGAGGTTCCCGAGGTACAGCACCAGAACCCTAAACCAAACAGAGAAACACGGAAGTAACACAGACACGATGAGAGCTACGAGAGAGAGCGAAGCGAGGCGAGGCTGGGGACCTGGCGAGCTGGAAGCGCAGGCTGGTTCTGGGGTGGTACATCTCTAGCTGAGCCACCAGCTCGAAGGCAGACGGAGCAATCATGGTGATGAGAGAAACCACCACGCTCACCTGATCAAACACAGCATCACATAGTAAACATCATTCTCAAAAAAATGTGCAAAAATTCTCTCCTGAACCGAGCTGATGTCTGGTCTGATTCGTTTTAGGAGAACGCGCCGCATTAGGTAAAGGTTTAGAGACCATAATTAATCAATCAGTCAAGTTTAGCAGTTGCTTTCAAAGTGAGGATCAAGTAGAGTAGATAGGAGTTCCCTCCGTGAGGCCCCTGGGAGCCTCGCTGACTGAGGCAGGTGCTAATCACCTCCCCAGCATAAAGAACATACAAACTTAAGATCCATCGACGAACAGTTCGCCGGACAGCAGCTGAAAAAACAAAACAAACAAAGACAAAACAGAAACTAACAAACGAAAAACAACGGTTAGAAAACTGTAACACAGACAACAAACAGGTGATCAGCATCAGCTGCAGGAGGAGAGATAAATGATGAGGAGAGCTTAGAGACGAACATTCAACCACATTGTTTTTTCACAGTTTGTATGTTTATAGCGCTCAGAATAGAATGTATCTCAGCCTTTCTATTGACATCTAAATGCTCTTTTACAATAATGAGATAACCACTTTCTCAGCTACACAAAACAATTACATTGTTGAAACCAGAACACTTAAACGTTTTTCAGTGTTTTCTGCTTTAACTCAGAAGTTTTCTCTATCCACATCTCAATTGAAACATGAAGACATTTTTTGTACATTTTGTAAAATTAAGTTTAAATAGCTTAACTTAATTGTATGAATTTTAAGCATTGAAATCAATCAATTTAAATACATTAAAAAAGTCAGAATTTTTCTTCTTTCACTCATCAAAGGAATAAATATGGATCACTAGTCCAGGGTTTCTGAAGTTAAAATTACAGTTAGTCCAGAACGCAGCAGCTAGAGTTCTCACAAGAACAAAGAAATATGATCACATTACACCGGTTCTGTGCGCCCTTCAGTGGCTTCCTGTACAACATCGCATCGACTATAAGATACTGCTCCGTGTCTTTAAGCGCTGAATAGCTCTGCTCGACCTGAGCAGTCTCCTCTCACGATATATTCCAGCTCGCTCTCTCCGATCACAAGAAGCAGGACTATTGATTATACTGAAGGTTAGTAGATCCACCAGAGGAGGAAGAGCGTTCTCATATAGAGCCCCAAAGCTCTGGAACAAACTTCCAGATGTTGTCCGGAGCTCAGCTACGCTCAGAGAGTTCAAAACTACATTAAAACCATTTCTGTTTAATCTAGCATTCGAAAAAATATGCTCCTGATATGTGTTCAAACCGGTCTGCTGTCTGAGCGCTGTAAGCATACAAACTACTGAGAAAACAATGTGGTTCAATGTTCCTCTCCTCATCATTTATCTCTCATCCTGCTGCTGATGCTGATCACCTGTTTGTTGTTTATGTTCCGCTGTTGTAACCACTGTTTATTGTTTCTGTTTTGTTTTGTCTTTTCGTTTTTTTCACAGCTGCTGTGTGTTTCAAGGATCTGTTCATCGATTGGTCTCAATTTCAAATATTTTTTATGCTGGGGAGGTGATTAGCACCTGCCTCAGTCAGGGTTTCTCACTGAGGGGTTCTTCGCTGGGGAAGATATTTTCTTAAAATGCGTGTGGCTATTTTGCTCCGGGTTCTAGTTTTTTTTCCCCACAGTAATAAAAGGGTCTTGGTCATTTTATTTCCTCCCAAGTTCAGTTTAAACCAGGCTTTTATAGAAAGTCAGAAATTACTGGTCAGCATACAAAACATTGTCCTCATAACAATAAACTTTATTTTCAATTAAATTAAAACAATTCCTAAGCTAGCAGTATTTCTACCCCATAGAATTATCTACCAGGAACTCATATTTACCCTACCTGATCCACATTAGGACTTTGTGAAGCTGCTTTGAAGCAACTGCTAAAAAAGTGCTATATAAAAACATTTTGATTGATTGTTAACTTTGGTTTGTTTAAGTTACTGGTGTATCTATTGAAACAACAAAAGCCAGCAGGAGCTGCGACGCTCCAGGAATTGAGTCTGAGACTTCTGATATAAACAGACAATGCACACACTGCAAAAAATGAATTCTAAGCAAAGCTGAAAATGCTTAAAATTAGATTGAAAATCTCTATTTTCTTATTTTAAGAAGAATTTTACGAAGAAAATAACTCTTATATTTTCTTGAGGAGAAAAAAAATTCTTATTCTGGTCATTCATTTTCTTGAATTAAAAAACTATGTGAAACAAGTTGCTCATCTTAAAACAAGAATTTTTGACTCAACATATTCTTATTTCAAGAATGTTAATGATATCTTATTTTAAGAAATCAATATTAAATACTGATAAAAACATGCATCTTGGAACAAGATTTTTTTTTTATCTAGTTCTTGTGTTCTTAGATCAAGTAAAATCTCTGACAATGGGGTAAGAACATTTGATTTCTTGAAATAAGACTCAAATGTTTGTGAAAAACAATAAGAAAAAGTATCTACACCGTAAATAAATCATCAATACCTCAAACATTAATAACCGTCCAGTTGTGATCTAACTTTGATGGAAAAGATCTATAGTTCAAAAAAAGTATGAGATTAAAAAACTCAAATATAGATAAACTCTTCTTAGATCAAGTAAAAATCAATCAGCCAATGGTGTAAGCAAATTTGAGTTGGCAAGAATTCTTAAAATTAGCAAAATCTTCTAGCTGGTAACAAATGCTGTTGGATCTTAAAAAATACAAAAACTCTCAAAACAAGTCTTTCCAAGCTGTGAAAAATGCACTGAAACTAGAATATTCCAACTTGTATCTAGTCTCTAGTGGTCTTAAAACTAGAATGTTTTCTCTTTTAGTTTTATATAGCTTATCAGAAACAAAATAACTTGTCAGCACAGTTCAGTGCAGTTTTACAACTAGTAAAGACTTGTTTTGAGAGGTTTTGTCTATCAGCTAGAATTTTTTTTTAATTTTAAGAATTCTTGCCAAGTCAAATTTATTTACCCCATTGGCAGATTTTTTAAATTGGTATAGGAAGAGTAAAACTTTAGTTGAGTTTTTTTTTTCTTGTTCCAAGAGTGCATTTTTTGCAGTGCAAAGTCTAAAGATTAAATTTGTAAACTTAAACAATCCCCAGCATTAACCTCGTTCTTCTCCCAGAGAGTGAGCTCGGGCTTCTCTTGCTCTAGTTTCTGAGAGCGGTCCACCACGAAGTAGATGATGTAGATGCTGCCGGTCAGAGAGAGGAGGACCAGGATGTTTGCCAGAATCCTCAAACTGATCAGAACTGCTCTGAAGGGATACAAAAAAAACCTGTCAAAATCAAATCTGACAATGTTGAAATTTTTATTATATATATATATATATAGAGCTCAGAGTAGAGCTTCTGTAGGAAGGGTGTTCCAGTCGTGTCTAGCTGAGAGAAGGCCTCAAGGAAGACCAGAGAGATGCTGGAGAAATTACGTCTCTAGTCTTGGTTGACACACCTCTTCAAAGTCAGTCAGCCTCCACTTTAAAAAACGAGGATGAGAGGTTTTGCTTCAACTAGAGGGGAATCAAAGTTCTCAGCTTTCCCGGGAAGGTTTATTCCAGAGTACAGCAGTGAGGAATCAGGCCCACAGCCAAGCGACAGATCCATGAGGAAGAATGTAGCTTAGCTATGGGGTTAAGGGACCTTAGTTAGGGGTAAACGAAAAGTCAAACCTCTCCCTGTGCATTTTGGACTGTTACAGAGCTGTTCTCTATCACAAATGCTGTTCATTATTTTTAAAGGTAGAAATTCTCAGTGGAGCTAATGGCTGTACTAAGCTGAGATCTGCAACTGATTTCAATTCTGCATTTTGTGGACAATGTTGTCTTGTTGGTTTTCATCGAGGCAGAATCTATAGCAGGTACAAGAAAGGTTCAGAGTTGAGTGTGAAGCGGCAGGAATGAGTTCATGGTTCTCAACCAGTAAAAGAGTAACTTGCTCAATTCAGTTTGGAAGAAAGTTCCCACCTTAAGTGAAGGAGTTCAAGTATCTTGAGGTTGTTTCTATCCATGTGAAGATGTAAGAGCTTGAAAAGCAAAGCCCTAAGTTTACCAGTCTACCCACATTCTGGTGTTTTCCCCCAGAAGACCCGAAGGATCTTTCCACCTTCTATCTTGTCTGATGCACCCATTGATCCAGCCCTGGGTAAGATATAATCGAACTTTTTTTTTTTTTTTTTTTTTTTTACAAAACTATTGGATTGCTTGCGTGAGCTGTGAGAAATATTAACAGAAAATGTCAGTAATGCCATTAGTGACATAATTGGGGATAATCAATAGTTGTGAAAAATTGGCTGCATTATCAGCAGTCTCAGTGGAACAGATGCAAGATTGATGGTGGTATTCTTTCTCTGCCTACATCTGGAGTGTCATAGATGGTTCTGCCAACACTAAGATGGCTGAATTAGTTTAAATATCCCAGCACTGATATAGAGCACCCTCCTCCTCCTTTAGAAGTTTATAGCGATCATCTAGAGATCATGTACAAACATTAGCACAAGCCTTGAGGATTGGTGTCTGGTTCCTACCAGCCAATGATCAGTTTTAATGTGTGAGGCAATTTAGATGCAGTCATCCGTCCGCAGTAAAAGGCTGTTTGTATAACATACAGCAGGGGTATTTTCTGATTCGCATGTTCTGCTGCGATTGCATTGGTCTGGCAGGAGAAGTCTGCAGTAAATCAGAGGAGCCTGAGGCAGCATTACAGATAGAGAGCAAGTGCGGATCACATCAGCGTAAGTCACTCACTGATACCATCACTCCCTCCCCATTTTCTTAAACATGCACTTCTGAGCGAGTTTGAGGGAGAAAACTCTCCAGTCAGCACTTAGCAGTTTGACGACGATGATGATGATGAAGAGGAAATACTTACAAGCTTGTTTCTTTCTTCCTTTCCTGCTCTTCTACAACAGCTTCCTAAAACAGTAGAAAAAAAACGTTTTTAGCTTGATCTTTTCAGATATAATCCAGGGACCACAACAAATGACTATACATGAATGGACCAAGGCTGGATTTCAAGTTAATTGTCAGGTAAATTAACATTACATCTCTTGGCAAATGCCCACAGCTATAACCAGGGGCGTTGGTAGACATATCTCTACTGGGACTACACTTGAACTGCTTTATGACATTTTTTTACCTGGTTATCCTAGTGTTTCAACCTAGTTGAGACAGCTTTGAGGTTTCTTGAATAAGTTTTGAAACTCTTTTCAGCAGTCTTGAGCTGATTTGAGACCCCTCCACCAGCTCCTCCTTTGTCTGTAATCTCTGCAGTTCAGCATGTTTAATATTACAGGCCTTTTAACATGATTACATTTTAATCTTTTGGCTCCCTTGAATGTACTTCAGTTCAAAATACACATCAGAACTTTTATTATGTAACATTATAAAAGTCTAATTTTGGGGGGTTGCCAGAATGGCCTTTTTAACCTGTTGTGTTACTCACGTGAATGGCAGCAGCCATGTCATATTGTAATTGTATGTAAGTGGAAATAAGGTAAGGCATTGTAACTCATTAAAGCTTTCGAGAGAGGTTAAATGGTCATTGAGTTTCACAGAGGCTGGCTGCATGATAGAGCAGGTGTTGCTCCACATCTGTGCTGTGCGTGAGCTTCAAAATAATCCCACCGGTTTACATTGTGTTCACAACTTCAACGGAGAATCTATAAGCTCCTCGTAGCACAATTTGATCAGATCCGAACATGCAACATGCGTTATATTTTCAGTTTAATAAAACTTTGATATGACAAAAAAAAAACAAAAAACACCATCCTTCCCAAATAAATGAACTAAATTACAGACTAAATAAAGAAGAGGTTTGCATTGAAGAGAGGCTCACTCTGATGCTGTTGATGATGGCGGCTCCTTTGCTCTCGGCCGCCTCTGGGTTCCCGATCAGATAATCCCACGCACAGAAGACCCGCCAGCAGAAGGTGAAATTCTCATCCGAGGCTCCTGCCAGACTCATCCGGGAGTTTTTAGCCATCCTGAGGAAGGAAAATTTCAGGAAGTCATATTCAGAGAGTTTTGAAAGAGACCCGATACACATGTTGGGATTTTTGGTGTACAAAGATGAATTTAAAGCCTGAAGAACATTATACGCAAGGCATGGAAAGTTTATTTGTATAACACATTTCGTACACAGAAATAAATTAAGATAGTAAAGTGCAGAGGTAAAATAGTTGTTGAACGTTGGTGCTCAGTCGACAAAAGGGCAACTAAACTGGAGAGTCTTTAGCCTGGATTTAAATGTAACTAAAGTGTTGGCACCCCTGATCTCCTCTGGAGCTGGTTCCTCTGTGGGCCGCAGGAGAACTAAAGGAGTATTTACCCTGTTTGGAATGAACCCGGGGGAGATCTAATTTATCTGATCTGAGGATCTCAGCTCTCTGTTTGGTGTGTATTCTCTGATCTTCTCTGTTAGGTGTTTAGCTGCTGAGTTATGTTTGGACTTATATTCGAGCAGCAGAACTTTCCATGATAACAATCCATGTATTCATTTTTTGTCAGGAATTCATTCAGTTGTTTTGCCACAATCTTTTCCATAATTTTACCAATGAAAGGGAGATTTAAGATGGGCCTGTAGTTGCTCAGTACAATATTATCTAATAGATCAGATTACATACTCATTTTGGCTCATGCTGACTACTGTGAACCAGAGAGATCAGGACAGTGTAACCAAACAAATCCTATCAATTGTTGCTCTAGTTCCAAACCAGAAGACGCAAAACAGATGTAAAAGCCCAGTAAGCCCACTTGTCGTTTGGGTAAGTAGAGACCAGGTTCGGCCCAAACATAGGTCACCAAGACCAGGATGAGTTTTTTTTTTTTTTTTTACAACAATTGCAAGTAGTATTTCTTTATAATGCTTACTTTCTCAGCAGAGTGATGAAGCTGTAGGCGAAAACAGCCATCCCAACAAGAAAGTATGCGAGGGGAAGTCTGTAGCCAGCGCTGCCAATTTTACGCACGTTTCCATAGTAGCCGTAGAAGAGCACGGAGTACTGCAGATACCCCTGAAACACACAAAAATACTTTTCGTTTTTCTTCAAACCCATAAAGTTATATACACATATCCCCATACATCGAAATATTTCAATATATGCTAAAGTGCCCTTACTGTGTTTATGAAAAGTTCCTTCTTTGATTTTAGAGGTCTTCAACGACGCAAGTTTGAAAAAAGTGTTTTCTTTCAAAGTGCATTTAATTTGACCAGTTTTGATCACGATTTCCAAATTATTTGATTAGTGACTAATTCGTAACACACCCCTCACCGTGACACAACCAGAGAAGATTATGGAGCTGCTGAATGAGATCTATCTGGCCCGGTTTTGATGGGTTTATTGAAATTATGTTGAGAGAAGGGCGTCACGGTGGTGCAGTGGGTGGCACGGTCGTCTCACAGTAAGAAGGTCGCTGGTTCGAGCCTCGGCTGGGTGGGTTGGCATTTCTGTGTGGAGTTCTCATGTTCTCCTCGTGATCGCGTGGGTTTTCTCCGGGTGCTCCGGTTTCCCCACAAGAACAAAGACATGCGGTAGAAGTGAATTGGGAAAAAACAATTGTCCATAGAGTATGTATGTGAATGTGTGAATGTTTCCCAGCGATGGGTTGTGGCTGGAAGGGCATCCGCTGCGTAAAACATATGCCAGAGAGTTGGCGGTTCATTCCGCTGTAGCGACCCCGAAAGGGAAGAAAGCCGACATAAAGATGGATGGATGGATGTTGAGAGAAATGAAAACCAGAGTAAATTCAACACAACATCAAACTGCTCATTGTTGAATAAAGAGTCGAGGTCAAGCTCATCAGAGAAGCTTAATGCTTGTTGTGAGAGCGTTCATCATTGAGTGTCCCGGGTGAAAATATGGTTCCAGTTCCTTACTTCACAGAGAATAAAAGAATTCTCAAGCTATCAGATGCAGGTAAACTAACTGAAAGGCTTGCATAACCAACCATGCTATGTTTGGGGTCTGAGCTTTTTTTCTTTTAAGTTCAGTTTCTCGACATGATTGAATGGTGTGGGAGGTTGTACAGCATGAAATGTGAGTGCACTGGCTAATTATATTTCCTTTTTTCGTTTGCTACCTCACCGACCCGTCTGTCCTCCTGTAATGCGATGTCTATATCTTGTTCGGAGGGGTCCAATTTCGCTGCATGTAACAGTGTAGTGACCAATAAAGGCAGTATTCAGTTCAATTGTTTTTTTTTTATTTTTAACCAGGACTCATTTCCATGAGTCTTGGTGGACACTTTCTAATCAAAGCTGAGCTTTCAGTTTTAAAACTCCAGCAGGGTGTTCCTCAAACCTAAATCTATGGATACATTTAAAAAAACTATAATAGCAGCTCTTCAAATACACGTTGTGTTCGTAATGATCTACAGAAATCTTTTTATAAACACAAAATACATTTAATAATATATTCTCTAACATTTTGTGTTGGTTATATATTTCATGTACAAAAGTAAAATGTTAAAACAATCATAATAACATGTACTTTGTTTTACACATACATTAAACAATATTTAAAATGTACTTAAATAATATTTTTTTATATTTTGAGCTACATTAGTAGATTTTTTTCTGAGGCCACAGATTCTGTTTGGCCCTAATCACTGACTCTTAGGAAACTTCATGTGTTTGTGTCAGTGAGGTTTGAATCGTTCCCAAAACATTTAGTGGTGCCTTAGTGTGCAACTCTGGTGCACAGGCTCCTATTTGGGTAACATGCTGTCTATCGTAGATGCAGAAAAATTAGTGCATGCTTTCATGACCTCCAGAATGGATTATTGTAACGCTCTGTTAGCTGCTGCTCAGCCTCCATGCTACAAAAATTATAGTTAGTCCAGAACGCAGCAGCTAGAGATCTCAGAAGAACAAAGAAATATGATCACATTACACCGGTTCTGTGCTCTCTTCATTGGCTCCCTGTACAACATCGCATCGACTACCTGAGCAGTCTCCTCTCACGATATATTCCAGCTCACTCTCTCCGATCACAAGAAGCAGCTCTACATTTTGTTAGTTTCTGTTTTGTCTTTGTTTCTTTTGTTTTTTCAGCTGCTGTCCGGCGAACTGTTGTCGATTGATCTTAAGTTTGTATGTTCTTTATGCTGGGGAGGTGATTAGCACCTGCCTCAGTCAGCGAGGCTCCCAGGGGCCTCACAGAGGAACTCCTCTCTACTCTGCCTGATCCTCAAAAGGACTTTGTGAAAATGCTTTGAAAGCAACTGCTAAAGAAGCGCTATATAAAAACTTGATAGATTGATTGATTGACAAAGCAGTTGGCAGGTCTATTTCCTATTTCATGTTTATTCAAATCCACCAACTTGAACTATAGCAGACTGATAAAGCATTAAAACAAGAGAAACTCTTACCCCCAGCGACCAGATGGTGTCCAGGTCTTGAGCGGAGGAGAGGTGCTCCTTGGGGATGGTTTTGCTGCGGGTGGTGCCGAACGGAGCGCCGGCCAGGAGCTGATCGGAGAGATAGAAAAGTGATAGATTAAATAGCTTTGTCTTTACCTCGGGACTGCAATAAATTTAGGGAGGAAAAGACTTGTTGGGTTTTAATAAAAGATGTGGTTTATATGTGAGCTATGAGAGTCTGACAGCATCTAAATATCAGTGAACACTCTCTGAATTTCTAATACAGATGCCACAAGGTAAACCATATATTTAGTAGTGTTTACCAGTTTCAGACCATTATCTCTCGTTTAACCCCTTCAGACCTGAATTATTTTCCAGCTTTCAGAAAACTGCAAAAGTTGCCAAGATCCGAGAGAAATCTGTCAGCTAACTGATAAAGAATTTTTTTCATAAAAAAAAAAACACTAAAACAAATCTTAATTGAGCTTGAAGACCTGCAGTCTGAACATAGCCCTGGATTTTCAACTCCACTTAAGTTTGAGGCATTTACACAGAATTTTAAAATAAAATTGTAATCTTCAAAGCCCACACATTTTAACCTCAATTCTCCAAAATTAAGAACTTAACCCATACATCAACTTATCTTTTCTCAATTTCACTTTCTTCTCTTCTTTTGTCTCTTTCCACCTTCTTTCCAATTCTTTCTTTTCTTCTGTCTCTGTCCTCTATCTTTGATTTATTGTCTACTTTTTCTCGTTCTTTTCTTCTATTAAACTCTTTTCTTTCTTTTAAAAGTCTGCAAAGAAAGGTCTAATACACAGCAACAGGTTCCTTTATCCATAATGAAAATAAAACAGTTAAGTTTAACACAGATATGCTATGTTTTTAGGGAACCTGAACCTTGGCTCCTATCATAGAATCATCCCTGGTATATACAGAACTGAAAAAGCTCTGCTGAAACAGAAATGAAAGCTCGCCCAAATGATCTCATCTACTTTTCCAACCATTTGTTTTGTGTAAACAATTTAGTGTCTTCATTCAGTATGACTCATTTTTTAATGGTAGAAGGAAATGAATTTATTATATTAGAGGTATAAGCAGAAAATATAAGATCTGGAAGACACATAATACGTAATTAACTTAACAGCGTATTCAAACCTCAGGCAGGACGATAAAGGCACCCGTCATAATAGTCAGGACTATATTGATCCCAAAGAGCCATCGCAGGAAAATGAAATACGATGCCACTCCTGATCCAAAGTGACCTTCCGAAAACAACACAGAGCACACATTTAGATTCATTTAGATTGAGAGTGTTTACATACAATGCCTCAGTGGATCTACAAAGTGCACGAAAAACAATAAAAGGAACACTCTACACAAATTATAAAGTTAAGGCCATGTCAATACAATAAAACACAAAATGCAAGCATTTCAGATACCCACTCTCTATCTTTTTGATCCTCATCTCCCACGGAACGAACAAAACAACAATGTTGTACAAGACTCTTGAAATCTTCTTCAGCAACTGCAGAATCAGAGGTTAAATGAAACGTTTAAAATCATTTCAGAGATGAAGAATGATTATTGCCAGACACACAAATATAGATGCTGTTGAGTAGATAAATAGTGGTCGAATAACATAACTGAAATGCTGTCTGAGCAGCCAGTTGAAACAAACAACAGACAGGACTGTGATGTTTATTACATTCCTATGAAACTGAAAAAAAAAAACAATTGATTGTTATTAGATTACAAGACTAGAACAACAAGCCCCCAGAATGGATACGAGGGGACACGCAGCTAGTACATTCTCAGTCTATTTTTCTCGACCGTACAGCTGAACTTAAGTTTCCGCTGAACAAAAATAAATATGACACCCGCTTCTCCCAGAAATCTGGATAACTTAGACCAGTCAGATCACAACTTCAAGGTTCCTGAAGTGTTATCGATCAAGGGCCCGAGAGCCACCACAAGTATAGGCAACATTATGTTGTCGTGACGTCTGAGGGATCAAAAAAACACGAGCATATAAAACCAGTTCTGAAATTCACTTCACTCGCTGCAAGTCTGATTTGCATGGTGAATAAACAACAAGGAATAGCTCACTAATATATTAATAATCTCTCCTTGCTATTATTGTTATTATTGAGTTTTTGATGCAGTTTTAATTTCTTTCACTCAAATAAGTGTGACGCAGGAATATTTCCTGCTTATCTTGTAGGGGACAGTCAATTAGAGCTGCCGTGGAAATTTGAATATGCAAAAGACCTTTGTCTTCACTTCTCAAATTTATTTAAGTCTCCTTACACACAAATGGGTGTATGAGGTTGCTCACCTTATTGTGTCGAAAACACTAAAGAAACAGTAAGGTGGGGCTTCAGTTTCAGTCTGTTATACACGGTGGCTTCCTGAAGATAGATTACATATGTGAGACTTAGTCTACAATGTGCCCTCCTCTCTGAATCTAATAAGGTAAGGGAGACTCCCCTACTTCCTGACAGCCCCAAATAAAAACACACTACCAACAAGTATACAAAAAAAAATTAACAATTTATTTTTAGTTGTGTTTGTATGTGTCTTATTTGTATAACCCAATAAAATAAAATGTAAATAAATTTGCAATATCAGAATACTTCTTGAATTTCTCACAATAACCTCCAAATTCAACAATAGAAATGCTTGAATTAAGATACCTTGTAACAGATCCTTTAAAAGAAAAGAAAAATAAATTCCTTTACGATTCACTTTTTCATTCACTCTTACAACAAATTCTTGAACCGCAATTAAACAACTGGTAAATTCCCAAAAGTGATGAAAATCAAAACATACACAATGTTACTCTTTCAGCAAAATAAACACTTATATGAACAGTCCCTTTAACTGTTTACTCACAGTTGTACTCACAGTTCAGGTTGTTTTGTGGCTCAATTCACTCACCACAGTTCACACTTTCAGTTCAGATGTAAAATAAAATGAACAAGAGGAAAATATCAGCCTTCAAAACTATTTAGGGTGCGTTGTCACGACGTGGGGTGCGTTGAAATATGTTGCGTTGAACCGAGGTTGTTGACTTCCAAGGAACTGAAAGTCTCTTGAAATGTTCCAAATTAAAGTGTATAGGTAAGAACAAAAAAATAACCTTGAGATGAATCACCAAGAGATGTCACTTAGATGGCAGGGTATATAAAAAACTGTTTGTGAAATCGAATTTTCGTCGTTCTGTTTTATATCATCCAGCAGCCATTTTAGTCTCACGTGCTCGATCATGAGCAGAAGGGTAGGAAAAACACGTGAGCAGCGCTGTAGTTAGTCTCTGACACGATTTCTCACTCGCAAAAATGTAAGAATCGCAAAATGCCAAACAAAAACTAAAGACAGGCAGGAAACGTTTGCAAACTGCAACGATATTTGCACTCAAAACGTACTCACAGCTTCAGTGGCCTTCACTCTAACTGCGTCACTCTAGCAGCTAGAGCCTAAAAAAACCTTTGCACGACGAAGCACAGATCACACTCTGGTCTGACACTTTCACAGCCAGTGCTGTCGTCCTTTATTCAACTTTAGCCGTGATAATCTTCCGCTGAAGCACCTTATCAAACAGCTTTTCGAACACAACCCCGCACTTTTCTTCCGTGACGCACTCAGACACTGCGCTCTCCTTCGTCTTACTCTCGATCTCTCTCTATCTCGCGATCTCCCGAAAACACGCAAGAAAACACAGAACACCCATCAAAATAAAAGTCCCCAAAACCGGTCACCATTCAAGATAATGTATACATGTATTTATACATCCGTCACATAAGTTAGTATCGAACCTTTGATGGCAGATATAGACATTTTATGGCATTTTAAAGGCTTTTTTAAAGGCAAGGTATCTCAAAAAAGCACTCACTGATCATCTGGATTAACACAAAAAGCTTTAATGTGTCTCAAAATTACATTGCGCTAAATTAACTATAACTAAATTCTTATTTCAGGGTGGAGTATTCCTTTAAGATTTGATTTAATCCATTTAAAGACTTCCGCTATGAACATGTTATCCTTTTTTTTAACTCTCCTGATGTCAAAAAGAACTTCTTGTTTGTTGTTCAACTATTTATCATTGCTGGAAAATTACACATTCACAAAGCAAATTGGACAGAACTAAACCCTGCGGCCAACGTTTTTAAAATTTGCAATGTATAATAATTGCCTACAATATAAAAAAACAAAAACAAGAAGGCAACGAGACGTTTTAAATTTTTTACAAATACAATGAACTGTTAATATTGTGTGCGTTTCTATATGTTTTTCTTTATTATTGACTGCTTCCTCTGGCTTGTTCCTTATGACGTATCTATGTTATGAAATTTCATTCAAATAAAAAAAAAGAAAACATTTCCTGGTGATCCCACTGCTGTATGAGACCGCTGTCGTCCACGAATGGAGGCGCATTAAAAGCCGATAAAGACAGCCTTCCTTTTGAAGTCATTAGTGAAAGTGAGCAGTTGGCTCGATATGGAGTGAGGCATACCAAGAATGTGTGCTCTGCATGTAGCCCATCCCAGTGTACACACACACACAGCAGTGAACAAACACACCGTGAGCACTCACCCGGAGCAGTGGCAGCATGGCTGCGGGGCCCGGGGAGCAGTCGGGGACCTGGAGCTCGCTCGAGGGCTCCACAGCTGTGGTTGCTGAAGATGGAGAGCAAGTGTTTAATCACTCACTCCACCTTCAACTCTGAGGATCGAACCTGAGACCTTCTGATCACAAGTTCATCTCCTCATCCACCGGACCACAACTGCACAATTACAGGAAGAGTCTTAAATGAGCAGAAAATCCGTTACGGGATTAGCTGTAAAACGAGGCCTTGTTTCACTCGTGATCACGACAGTTTCATTCTCGCTGTCCTTCTCATATTTAACAAGATCAAGGTCTAACCAAAACGTTTGAAGGTTTGAAGTCGATGGGCACGGCCATCTGATTTTTCAATCTGCCATGAAAGCCATAATCAGAATGAATAATTCTCCATCAGATCTGCTTGCTAAAAAGTCAATTAATTTTAATGTAGCGCGGTGCAGCCCTGGCAGAGACCGTTGGACATTTTAATTAAAGCCAGCTATAACAACAGGCCGTAAATCTGGGAGCAGCGTCCACGAGAAGGCGAGAAGCTCCGTGGCTGCAGACACTGTGGATACACACACAGAAGCTCCGAGCTGAAGAGGAGGAACACCAATGATGGAGGATGAAGAGAGAAGCGATACACAACTGTGTGAATGAAGACAGATGCCTATTGTAGAGACTCAAGAATAGAAATACAGAGAGCAGAGACACTGAAATCACAGATTGATTCAGACGGAATAAAACATATAGGAGTAAAAAAGAAAGTGTGAGAAAATAAAAGAGAATCAGCATAGGTGATTCCAAGGATAAAATTTGCATGTAGGGGATAATAGAAAGAATGATTATAAAAAAACACCAGCAGGAGGTTTTAGAATAATGGATCAAGCACCGTGAGTGATGAGTTCGAGACTGATAAATGGAGAAAGACAAACTGAAAGCGTGAAGTTTAGAGCAAAAAAAAAATTGGAAATACAAATTTAAGTATGTGGGATCTATCCATCCATCCATCCATCTCTCTGTTAAATAGATAGTACAATGAATTAACAGACAACCAGCATTAAACGCAGATCAATGTCTGATGGACAAACAAACAGATTAAGAGATAAACTCATCAGCAGACAGAGAGAGATGCTGGTGGAAAGAGAGTGGGAGAAAAGAAGACTAAGAAAAGGGAGAGAGAGAGAGATAATGTAGAAAAGAAAAGAAAGAGAGAGGAAAACAAAAAGAGATAAGAAAAGAAAAAAGAAGCAACAAACAACAAAAGAGAGACTAAAGAAGAAAAAATAGAGAAATAAGGTTATAAGAGAGAAATGAAGAGATGGGAGCGGGGAGGGAGAAAGGTCTGAAGGAAGGAAAAAGAGAACAGAAGAAAAGAGAACTGAAAAGGAAGGAAGGAAAGAAAAAAAGTAAGAAAATGAAAGAGAAGAAAAAATAGAAAAAAGAAAAGAAAATAGATGGAGACAGAGAGAGGGGGGAATTAAGAACGGAAAGAAGGAAAAAAGAGACAAGAATATAAATGAAAGTAAGAAGAAAGAAATAGAGTGAGAGAAAGAGAATGAAAAATAAAATAAAGAGACAATAAATTAAAAGAAAGAAGAATGAGAGAGAGAGCACTTACATCGGCTCCTGCAGCCTGGTAGCCTCTCGTGCGGGTGAGCCTGCCTTCATACTTCAGAACGATCTCTCTCGCCTGCCTGAGACACACACCGGACGCATCCATCACTGATTTAATACAACCCTCACCTTTTTAGAAATAGATGCATTTTACATTATAACAAGTTAATTTGTTAAGTTTTATTTAACTCTCTTAACTAAGAAATAAAAATCCAGTAAAAAAAAAAAACCTCAGAAAGTCAGAAATTGCAGTCCTGGAGTTTCAGAGCCCTCCATATTTTATCTGCAACATACTACTTTAGCTTCAGAGATGAACCAAGAGGAGCTAAATTTGTGTAACAGGTGCGCTTCATGATGGTCGAACCAGTACTGCGTCTCAATCAGAACACTTACACTGCACCCTTACAGTAGATACTCATTTTCAGCGTGTGAGACGAGTGTGAGAACGATCTGGGATGCACGAAAACGTCACGTGACGTGACGGAAGGAGTTGTGATCACATCATTACGCACGACGTGTGCGACTTAACTCCTTTTCCATTCCTTCTTTAAACAATATTCTAATAATAAATATAACACTCTCTATATTGATATTATTTATTTATGTGTGTCTTCTTTAAAAACGAGTCGTATTATTGAGAGAGCTTGTTTGTTTGGGTCCAAGAGAAAACTCCTTCCGCCCAACGCAGTGGATTTTGGGTAATATCAGCCGGTTGATCGTTCATCAACCTGCACTTCAGAATCTAACTGGAAAAGAACGCATCTGGGACCCGCTCTGACACTTTTGTATGTACACTACGGTTTATGTACACTATGGACACACTCATTCTCATTTCGAACCCATAGAAGTGTGGAAAAAGCGCTGATTGGGACACCATCACTTGCGTTTCAAAGCCCTCCTTATTTTATCTGCAATCCTGCATAAATACTTCGCTAGCTTCAGACAAACCAAGAGGAGCTAAATTAGTGCTTCATGATGGTGGAACCAGGACTTCGAGGACCAGGTTTGGGGATCCCTGCTCTAAGATATATTAATAATAACAATAATATAAAAAATAGTAATAATAACTTCAATCTATAGAGCACTTTTCCTGAAACTCAAAAACGCTTTACAATGTTCAGAGCATTATTCACTCACTCCACGTTCACACTCTGGTGGAGATGAGCTACCTTGATTGCATGAAGGCCACCAGTCACACTCATCCACCAGACACACTCCACCAGTCACACACATCCACCAAACACACTCCACCAGTCACACACATCCACCAAACACACCCCACCAGTCACACTCATCCACCAAACACACTCATCCACCAAACAACCACCCCAGTCACACTCATCCACCAAACACACCACACCAAACACACTCCACTAGTCACCACTCATCCACCAAACAACTCCACCAGTCACACATCCACCAAACACACCCACCAGCACACACACATCCACCAAACACACCCCACCAGTCACACTCACCACCAAAACACTCCACTAGTCACACTCATCCACCAAACCAAACACACTCCACACCATCCAAAAACACACCCCACCAGGTCACACATCCACCAACACACACCCCACCAATCACAATCATCCACCAAACACTCCACTAGCACACCACCACAACCAAACCAAACAAACAGGCACACACCACCCAACACACCAGCACCAAACACACCCCACCAGTCACACTCATCCACCAAACACATCCACCAAACACACCACCAGTCACTCATCCACCAAACACACCCCACCAGTCACACACATCCACCAAATACACTCCACCAGTCACACACATCCACCAAACACACCCCACCAGTCACACTCATCCACCAAACACACTCCACTAGTCACCCTCATCCACCAAACACACTCCACCAGTCACTCACATCCACCAAACACACTCCACCAGTCACACTCATCCACCAAACACATCATCCACCAAACACACTCCACCAGTCACTCACATCCACCAAACACACTCCACCAGTCACTCACATCCACCAAACACACCCATCAGCACATCACACCAAACACACTCCACCAGACACCACCACCAAACACACCCCACCAAACACACTCACCAGTCACACACCCACCAAACACACTCCATCAGTCACAAACGAAACACCATCAGCACACGCATCCACCAAACACACTCCACCAGTCACACTCATCCACCAAACACACTCATCCACCAAACACACTCCACCAGTCACACTCATCCACCAAACACACTCCATCAGTCACTCACATCCACAAACACACTCCACCAGTCACACTCATCCACCAAACACACCACCAGTCACACATCCACCAAACACACTCCACCAGTCTATCACATCCACCAAACACACCACCAGTCCTCACATCCACCAAACACCCCCCACCAGTCACAACACCAAACACACTCCACTAGTCACACTCATCCACCAAACACACTCCACCAGTCACTCACATCCACCAAACACACTCCATCAGTCACTCACATCCACCAAACACACTCCACCAGTCACACTCATCCACCAAACACCCCCACCAGTCACTCACATCCACCAAACACACTCCACCAGTCACTCACATCCACCAAACACACTCCACCAGTCACTCACACACCAAACACCCCCCACCAGTCACTCACATCCACCAAACACACTCCATCAGTCACACTCATCCACCAAACACACTCCACCAGTCACACTCATCCACCAAACAACCCCCACCAGTCACACTCATCCACCAAACACCCCCACCAGTCACACACATCCACCAAACACACCCCACCAGTCACACTCATCCACCAAACACTCTCCACCAGTCACACTCATCCACCAAACACCCCCACCAGTCACACACATCCACCAAACACACTCCACCAGTCACACTCATCCACCAAACACCCCCACCAGTCACACACATCCACCAAACAAACCACTCCAGTCACCACTCACACCAAACACACCCCACCAGTCACACTTATCCACCAAACACACTCATCCACCAAACACCCCCCACCAGTCACACACATCCACCAAACACACCCCACCAGTCACACTTATCCACCAAACACACTCATCCACCAAACACCCCCCACCAGTCACACACATCCACCAAACACACCCCACCAGTCACTCACATCCACCAAACACACTCCACCAGTCACACTCATCCACCAAACACCCCCCACCAGTCACACTCATCCACCAAACACACCCCACCAGTCACTCACATCCACCAAACACACTCCACCAGTCACTCACATCCACCAAACACACTCCACCAGTCACTCACATCCACCAAACACCCCCCACCAGTCACTCACATCCACCAAACACACTCCATCAGTCACACTCATCCACCAAACACACTCCACCAGTCACATCCACCAAACAACCCCCACCAGTCACACTCATCCACCAAACACCCCCCACCAGTCACACACATCCACCAAACACACCCCACCAGTCACACTCATCCACCAAACACTCTCCACCAGTCACACACATCCACCAAACACACTCCACCAGTCACACTCATCCACCAAACACACTCCACCAGTCACACTCATCCACCAAACACACTCCACCAGTCACTCACATCCACCAAACACACTCATCCACCAAACACCCCCCACCAGTCACACACATCCACCAAACACACTCCATCAGTCACACTCATCCACCAAACACACTCCATCAGTCACACTCATCCACCAAACACACTCCACCAGTCACACTCATCCACCAAACACCCC
The DNA here is from genome assembly GCA_900490495.1 of Danionella dracula. NCBI lineage: Eukaryota > Metazoa > Chordata > Actinopteri > Cypriniformes > Danionidae > Danionella > Danionella dracula. The sequence continues at coordinate 355,235 of UELW01000955.1, forward strand.
CCACCAGTCACACACATCCACCAAACACCCCCACCAGTCACACTCATCCACCAAACACACCCCACCAGTCACACTTATCCACCAAACACACTCATCCACCAAACACCCCCCACCAGTCACACACATCCACCAAACACACCCCACCAGTCACTCACATCCACCAAACACACCATCAGTCACACTCATCCACCAAACACACCACCAGTCACACTCATCCACCAAACACCCCCACCAGTCACACACATCCACCAAACACCCCCACCAGTCACACTCATCCACCAAACACACCCCACCAGTCACACACATCCACCAAACACACTCCATCAGTCACTCACATCCACCAAACACCCCCCACCAGTCACACACATCCACCAAACACCCCCACCAGTCACACACATCCACCAAAACACCCCCACCAGTCACACACATCCACCAAACACACTCCATCAGTCACTCACATCCACCAAACACACTCCACCAGTCACACTCATCCACCAAACACTCTCCACCAGTCACACGCATCCACCAAACACTCATCCACCAGTCACACTCATCCACCAAACACACTCCACCAGTCACACTCATCCACCAAACACACTCCACCAGTCACACTCATCCACCAAACACACTCCACCAGTCACACTCATCCACCAAACACACTCCACCAGTCACACTCATCCACCAAACACTCTCCACCAGTCACACTCATCCACCAAACACACTCCACCAGTCACACATCCACCAAACACACTCCACCAGTCACACTCATCCACCAAACACACTCCACCAGTCACACTCATCCACCAAACACACTCCACCAGTCACATCACCAAAACACACTCCACCAGTCACACTCATCCACCAAACACACTCCACCAGTCACACTCATCCACCAAACACACCCCACCAGTCACACTCATCCACCAAACACACCCCACCAGTCACACTCATCCACCAAACACACTCCACCAGTCACACTCATCCACCAAACACACTCCATCAGTCACTCACATTCACCAAACACACTCCACCAGTCACTCATCCACCAAACACACCCCACCAGTCTCAAACATCCATACAGGGCAATATGGGTGAAGGACAGCAGGTGGGATTGAACCGTCAACCTTCCAGTTACAGGAGCACCACTGAACCTACTTTCATCTTAAATCTTTCCGTCTGTATGACTGCTGAGCTAAAACGGTTTTATTTCAGATAGAGAGCCACTCTATCCGTCTTCAGCATCTCTTGCTTCGAGTTCAATCCCCCCAGCTTTGTGAAAACCTTGAAGATAACGTGGTTCAGTGAAGGTGAACATAGATACCCAGCTTCCATGACGCTTCTTTTCCGAGATGTCCAGCTCATCAAATGATTCACTCCATTCTTTATCAATAAAAATGATAAACCAGTAATAGCAAAATTAGCCCATAAAATCCAATGACAACATAACACAGGCATCACAGGAATAGATGAACATTGATTCTTTTCTCCGAGGGAGGGGGAGGCTTCCGTCAGAAGGCTGGTGTGTGTAATCACAGCCATTCACCCACAGATGATGAGGACACTCATAAAATGTAGCACGCACCTCTCCCATGCATCATCAGCCGTAAACCTGCCAGTTATTAGAAGTAACACCCACAATATACGTGCTAATAAACACATTAGCTGGATAATCATTACCGTCCTTATTGATTTAATTATTTTCCTCTGTTTCCTGGCCGGAACGTGTCAGGGTTCCTCCGACTCTCCAAAAATGCGGAAATGTTGTAATTGATGTAAAATATACAATCATTTTACTTAGAATAAACCATACATATTTTATTTACTCACACATTCTTGAAGGTTTGTTTGGCCTTGAAAAGAGTAAAAAGGAAATGAAGCTTTCACGAACTTTATTTGGGGGCCATAACAAATAAATAAATAAAATTATACATTTGCATTTATCAGACACTTTTGTCCAAAGCGACTTACAATAGGGGAGAGACAATATGCAATTTAATACACAGTCAAAGTCTATCTTTGTTCGCACGTAGAAGTTGTATCAACGGATAAATCAACGACAGCAGGAAGAAAATCAAGAGGGAAAAAAGGCATTTTTTTCATAGTAATATCTAGTTCAAAGTTCATGATATTAATATTTAGTTCATGATATGTCATAGTTATGTTATAGTAATAGCTACACTACCAATTATCAATTAGTAACTTGTTTTTATGAAAAAAAAAAATAGTTTTGAAAAACTGCCAGACTCGAGAGTTCAGATTTAAAGTTTTAGTCTTGTTTTGAGTTAAGACTCAAAAGATTAATACAAAAGAAGCTGACTGTTCAGAGCTCTGTGTCCAACCACATTAATAGACAGGCAAAGAGAAGGAAAAGATGTGGTAGAAAAAAAGTTCAAGCAATAGAGAATCATCGCACCATGAAGCTGATTGATAAATCCGTTCAGAAATGTGAGGGAGATTCACAGAGAGTGGACTGCCGCGGCAGTCAGGGCTCAGGAAGCACCGGCCACAGATGAATGAAAGACACGACTCTCAGCTGTTGCTTTTGTCAGTGTCAGAAGCATCTCAAGATGAAAAGAATGGCTACAAAGATCTGTTCTCTGATGATAGTAAATTCAGAATCTCCTTTGGAAGTCAAGGTATCAGAGTCTGGAGGAAGAGAGGAGAGGATCAGAATCCACGCTTCTTGAGGTCCAGCGTAGTTGCCATGTTCGGTGATGGTTTGGGTTGCCAAGTCCTCCTTTATTGTGAAAATTTATTTAAATAAATGTGTAAAAAACTATAAATTTTAATACCTGTATTTTTGGTCAAATTCTTACATGTTGCACCTTTTATGTTTCAAATTTCTTAATCTTGAAAATTTTAAACTCTATTTTTACAAACTGAATATTTACAGTTTAGGAATGTAGAACGCAAAAACTTCTGCCGTTTCTGCAATTTTCTGCCTTATAAAATGCAGCTGTCTTAAATTTGAGATATTTATTAATTAAGTAAAAAAAATAGAATCAAGAATTTCAAACCATGTTTTATTGGAACATAATATTTAGTTTAACTCAATTATAATTGAAAAATAATTAAAATCCACACATTTCAAATTCACATTTTTGGCACATTTTTAGCTCCATACTGCTATGCTTTCCATCACTGAGATGATGTTTGAGTCACAGATCAGCTTTTTAGAGGACACCACACAGAGCTTAACATCTTAATACAAATGCTTCAGAATATAAAACCTAAAGAGTTTAAAAAACCTTATTTCTGTGAAAGCAGCGTTTTAAAGTTAGAGACTGCTTCCCCGTCCTAAAGAAGCCTCTGCAGTTTGTGTGCTGTAAAATGAGAAACTGCTGGTCAGGCTAATGAAACAATTACTCAGCCAATTTAGCTTCTTCTCCGGGCATTATGCAGTAAATATAGCGAGCACCGAAAGTTAATTGTTATTTACATTATGGATTTAATACGCTGTTGCTTTCCTGAGCCATTATCATCAATTACAATAATATTCAGAAGCCGTTTCTTAACAGTCTAATGGCCATAAGTGAGAAACAAGGGTTTTTTTAACACAGAAATAATGCATAGTTCTTTTTATTTGTTCCACGAGTCCGCAGAGCAAACGCTAATGCTCTCAAACCAAAGCTTTGGTCTTATAAATGCTTTATGTGTTGTATCTGCTCCTTAAACTCCTCCACTAGAGAACAGTTCAGCTTTATGGCGGGTGATAATTCCAGAACAAGATGTACAGAAGGCGTTTTCTTTGCGTTTGTGAACTCTTACTTCAGCACTTTCAGCTTGCGTCGGATCGGCCAGGGTTTGACTCGGATGTTGGCGATGATTTCCTTCTGAAGCTGAATGTTCTGGAACATTTCCTCCGGATCGTTACTGTCCGCCCTCTCTCCCATCATTATCCTCCTCGTCAGACGGCCTGAAAGACAGATCGCTTCATCTGTTAATGGAGTTAATAACTCAAAATGGAGTTAATAACTCAAACTGTTGCTTCATACGATGATGAGAACATTCAGGTTCCAGAAGTCATATTTACGTTACAAGAACGTTCTGGGAACATTATCTCTGACGTTGCATAAACGTTATTTTGTCCATGTTTTTGGTCAACGTTCTCAAGGTTATTAAAACATTTTTGGAACGCTCTCTCCACTTCTGTGTAACTAATAATATAACGTTCTGAGAACATTATTTTGAAACATTCTTAGAACGTTAGTTTGTCCTGTTTGTTAACATTCAGGGAACGCTCTTTCAAGGTTATTTAAAAGGTGTTTAGAATGTTCTCTCCACTTCCGTGTAACTAAAAAGCATAATGTTCTGAGAACATTATTTCGAAACATTCTTAGAATGTTTGTTTGTCATGTTTTTTTAAATGTTCTGGGAACGTTCTTTTATCAAACATATTTTTAGAACATTGTCTTCACTTCTGTGTAACTAAACATATAATATTCTGAGAATCTAATTTTGAAACTTTCCTACAATGTTAGTTTGTTCAGTCTTTTTTAATATTCTGGGAATAGTCTTCCAAGGTTGTTAAGGACAGCCTAAAGCTCTTCAGGACTTTCAGCTCACTCCTCTGTCCACCCCAACCTCCTCCAGTGACCTCTCTCACTGCAGATGACTTCGCTGATCACTTCATAGACAAAACCCTCTCCATCAGCCGGCAGTTTGCACCACCCTGCACCCAAATTCATCCACAATCCTTGACACCTTGCATGTCCGCATTCACTCCACTCACAGAAGATCAGGTGTCCAAACTCCTTCTCTCAGCGCATCAAACCACCTCGATCCCATCCCCTCTCATCTTCCACAAACCATCTCACCTACCATCACACCTGCCCTCACTCACATCATCAACTCCTCGATCACTGCCGGCTTTTCCCCCCGACACCTTCAAGGTGGCCAGAGTCACCCCGCTTCTCAAGAAACCCACACTCGACACATCACTGGTGGAAAATTACAGACCTGTCTCTTTGCTGCCCTTCACTCAAAACAGCAAAACTCATCGAGCTGGTCGTCTTCAATCAACTCTCTACTTTCCTGACTCAGAACAACAAGCTTGATGACAACCAATCAGGCTTCAAGAACGGACACTCAACTGAAACGGCTTTGTTGTCTGTAACAGAAGCTATGCTGACGACACTCAACTCTATCTGTCGTTCCCTGATGACCTGTCAGTAACTACCCGCATAACTGACTGCCTGAACGACATCTCTACTTGGATGAAGAACCATCACCTACTGCTCAACATAGCCAAGACAGAACTTCTGGTAATCCCAGCTCATCCCTCTGTGCATCACGACCTCACCATCCAGCTGCAATCCTCTGCAATCACCTCTTCTCATTCAGTCAGGAATCTTGGAGTGATTTTGGATGAACAGCTGTGCTTCAAAGACCACATCACAAAGAGAACTCGAGCGTGTAGGTTTGTACTGCACAACATTAGAAAGATCAGGCCCTTCTTAACTGAGCAGCAACTCAACTCCTGGTTCAGGCTCTGGTCCTCTCACGTCTGGACTACTGCAACGCTCTCCTAGCAGGACTTCCAGCAAACGTGCTCAAACCTCTGCAGATGATCCAGAACTCTGCAGCTCATCTTATCTTCAAGGAATCGAACTGAGCTCATGTTGCTCCCCTCTTCATCACTCTTCACTGGCTCCCCATCGCAGCTCGTGTTAAGTTCAGATCTCTGATTCTGGCGTACAAAACTATCTCCAGATCAGCCCCTGTCTACCTCCACGAGCTCCTCCCACTCCTACATGTCCTCCAGAAGCTCCTACATGTCCTTCAGAAGCTCCTACATGTCCTCCAGAAGCACCTACATGTCCTTCAGAAGCTCCTACATGTCCTCCAGAAGCCTGCGCTCAGAGAAGGAACAGCGAATCGTGGTTCCGTCCCACAAAGGCAGAAGATCTCTCAGCAGAAGCTTCTCTCTCACTGTCCCTGGCTGCTGGAACAAACTCCTGATCCAATCAGGAGAGCAGCAGCACTAACAGCTCTCAAGAAGCACCTGAAAAAACCCTTCTCTTCAGGGAACACCTACTATAAAAAAAAAACTACTTTTTTCCTCCTCTGTCTTTATCTTCTTCCTCCATTTCTTTCCTGCTTTGGTTTATTGATCAGTTGATACAGATTCTATTATGAGAAGCTGAGATGGACTTTGACGGTGTAACAGGTTGCATATTGTCTCTCCCCTAATGTAAGTCGCTTTGGACAAAAGTGTCTGCCAAAAGCATAAATGTAAATGCACTTCATTAGGGGATTAGTATGAAGTGTAGAAGACAGACGGAGAGAGAAGGAGATAAAGAGACAAACGAAAGTCTCCTGAAAGCTAAGACGAGGAAATATGACGACGCGTTTGTAGCGCTTGGCTTCTCTGTGACTGCGGTGGGAGACGAGGAGAGACAGGTGTGCTTACTGAGTCTAAATGAAGCCAAATAATTGAAGGCGTCACTTAAAGACGTTACACTCCAATCACGCTGATAAACCGCTTGAGTTTTTTCAGAGAAAACGAGTCGAATATTAGCAGCAATCACGATCAGTCAAACAACGTTTATAGTTTTATTAAAGATTTAATGTTTTTTTTACATTTCAGATGCACCTTAAATCTTTTCTGCTACAGTTAATAAAGCTATTCTTTGTTGTAAGTTGGTCAATGTTTCTTTCTTTTGTTCTCTTATACGTTAATAAGGATACTGTGTTATGCAGAGGTGTACTTATAACACATTTAAAGACAAATAATACTATTTATAATAGGGGCAAGGGGGCAAGAAGTTTTCTTCTTCCTAAGGGGGCTCAACAGAAAATAATTGAGAAACACTGATCTAAGGTATTGGTTCTCAAACTTATTTCACCAAGTCACATCTCCGAAAAAAATAGCAGCTTCAAGTATCAAAAATAGAATAATTAAAGTACATTTACATTGATACATTTGACAGACGCTTTTGTTACAGTAGGGACTTACAGAACGGGAGAGACAATATGCAATATGTTACACCGTCAAAGTCTATCTCCTACTGTAGTCATACTTGAGTACAGTATTTTTTTCAATACATTTAACAACTTTGCTTAACTTTTAAAGCACTGAATCCGTTAAAACACACAATTGACAAAACAGTTAATTTCGTTCTCAAAACCCCTCATTGTAAGCAAAACCCTAAAACTCATTTTCAAAATACAATAACACAGTTTTCAAAACACGAACACGTGTTTTCTTCCGACAGCAACATTTAGCCACAGTTTTGGTGTTGGTGGAGTTCGAGTGTAAAAGAAGTTCAAGCATTTTACATTTGTGTTAACTGAATACATTTTTTATCAAAGCAACAAAAATGTGTCAAATGTATCACCTACCTCGACGGATGTTTGTGTTAATCGTCTTAAGAGTTTAGGAAACGTGTTAAATGTATTGAAAAAAAACTGTCTTAGCAATTGTGAAAAACTGTAAAGGGTTATTTCTGAGCGCACAAACGTAAAATAGTTTTACCCTTAAGTAGATTTTAGTATTCACACAGTATATTATAATATATGCGCATATTTCCTCATATAGGTTCTTTCCACGCAGGCATTTATATTTTACAGCTTCTTGTTTCTCAGTTGCTCTAATGTTAAGTCGAGTAAACAGGAACGATCTTATAACTGAATACACACTGTGATCAATTCATCTTATTAAACTTACATTCTCTTAATAAAATAGAATTATTCTTGAAAAAAGAATACAGTTGACAAATTTCATTTTAAGATCTCTGACAAAGTCATTCATATAAAAGTGAATCAAACAATAAACCATCAACAAACATTTGTTTAATAAACGAATTAGTTTATACCCTACAAATCTAAAGCAGGTTTGTCTTCTTAAAGTAACCAAACCAAGAGATGTTCATTTTTGCAAAAGCTATATCATTAAAGCATCACAATCTGGAAGAAAGTGTTCTCGAGCCCATTTTAAGAATAGTAATTTATTATAGAGCTGTATTTAAAAGTCAGAACTGGCTTGAGGAAAGAAAAATCCCAATCGCTCACCCGTTATCCTGGTGATACGGGGAATAAATCCTCCTGGAATTCTTCCTGATGCTCTTGTGCCTCTTGGAGGAAATCAGGGGTCTGGTGATAGTAGAGGGTTCAGCCATGCTCCTGCTTTAAAACTTCCTGCAGCCTCCGGTGGCCTGCGTGCCATCTGCAGGAGCCTCCCAGAGCCGGGGCAGTAAGTACCTGTCTGTCTGAGAGAAACGCTGCAGAAGCCCCTGAAGCTCAGACAAGCTCTCCAATGACAGCTCTATTGGCTTCTTAAAGGGACAGACCCCCTACTGCCACCTGCTGATGGACGCCTGCGCTCCTCTTCAACGGCCAAACACTCTGCCTTTCACGATTCCACATTAACACATGAAACAGTATCGGGTCTATTATTTAATAACAACTGTAATATTTTATCACACACTACATTTGGAAACAAACAACAAAGTGCTAGAGAGGAAAAAGCAAGGCACTGTGCAATTCTGAGGTTCTCTCTGCGGTCAGAAGAGATTTGAGATGTTGCGCTTTAAAGCTTTTGCTCTTGTTCGTGCATGAAAGTAACAGACACTAAATGTCTTCGGTACATCCTCAATAACTTTCAGCTTGGAGTTCTATCTGAATATCATTCATCAAATAAGTACGTTCTTAATTCTTCAACGTGGCTCCATAGTGACTGCTAATAATACAGGTTTAACGTAGATTCTCTTTTTGTGAACGGAAGTTAGAAACTCGAGGAATTTACAGTGTGGGCCAGACTCAACAAAACCAGTTACCAGCCAGTCAATCCAGATCCTGTAAGCTCAGGAAACACCTCTAAACGTAATGTGACTATAAGGTTTGCATCAAAGGTGCCTTAAATTAACTCAAACAAAAATAAGGCCTTAAAAAGTCCTACAATTGCATTTCAATGTCTTCATTGTAGATTTGGAAAGGCTCCCCACATCACCAAGATGCTGCTTTTAGAAGTTATCAAGAATATATTTATTTAAATGTTTCACGAGAGAATAAATCAAATGTCCGATTGCAAGCAGCCGTACTCGCACAGATGATTTTGGAAGCGCTTTTGGAAAACTGTTGTCTTTGTTGCATTAATAAAATTATAAAAAGGGTTATTCTAAAATGTTCTGTTGCGAAGTGGAATAATGTCGGACTAATTTCCACAAAGTTTAATTTGGGAGGTCTTAAGAAGTCTTAAATGTAATACTTATAAACCTGCAGATTCATTAATATATTGTGAGCTGAAGACAGATAACATTCAGAGGTCATTAAAACAACTGCTGATATGCTGAACAGAGGATTGTGGGTAATGTTAGTTAATTGAGCGTCCATCGCAACGGACATCTGCATTTACCAAGAAAAAACGTCACGTTTGGGGACCGTTTGGAGCATTCTGGGAGCAGTGAGCGCCATTGTGATTGGCTCCCTCACCACACCTTCAGCTCCGAGGATCAAACCAGCAGCAGCGCATCAGAAATCTATTTTTTTATCCACCTTCGAGGCATTAACTTGAAGTTAATCAGTGTCATTCAAGCTGCGACTGCTATTTGCAAATTTTTTAAATATTATATCTTATCTTTACCTCAAAACAGACATTTCATTAGCTCTCAACAATTAACATTCTGTCCAGTGATCAAAGAGTTCTCTGGGGTTTGGGCTGCGCGGTCATTAACCTGCAGATGATGCTCCTAAAAAATCATGCCATGAATTTTAAAGCGCCTATACGTTGGCCATGTTCCCGTTTTCGTATAAATTGGTCTCAGCTCGAGTTCAACATCGTAACAAAATGGTAAAAAAAATTGAAGATCCTATAAAAGTACAAAATGAGAAACCTAATCTGCTTTATATGATAATGTGCCATATGCAGCAGAAGCGCAAGGATTTCATCCCTCCCTAAGCAGAACGTAAGTGCTTTTAAAGGGCGCATCAGGAACGAGGTCTATAGTTTGGATTTAAAAATAGGGGAAACTGCCCACCACCCATTGATAAGTACAAGAAATGTTCCTGCTGCCAGATGATATAAGGGCAAGGGTAGTGTCAGCCTCAGGCATCACAGCCATGGAACGTGGGACATACGTCTAACGAGTTTGGCTCATTCTTTGGCGACGCGTCAAATTCTTCTGATTTGTTTAATTCATGCAGATCCTGGGCTTATTTTCATTCCGCCTGTGAAACAAAGTATCATATCAAGACGTAAGCCTGATTTATCTTTTGTGGACTTTGAAAAAGTAATTCATGCTTTTATAACTTCACATCTTGATTATATTGCAACGTCACGTACAGTGGACTTCCTAAGCAGGCAGCTTCTAGATCTCAGCTTGTGCAAAATGCTGCTGGATTGCTGCTGACAGAAACAGAGAAATGTGAACACATCGCTCCAGTCCTGGCCTCTCTTCACTGGTTCCAGTAACATTTAGGATCCAGTTTAAGCTCCTGTTATTTGTGTTTAGCGCCATCAATGGGCAAGCACCGGTGTATTCAGCTGAGCTCCTGTCCCTGCGCTCAGCTGATCAGGGTTTTCTGGAGATCCCTGGAGCCCATCTGAAGTCGAGAGGTGACAGAGCTTTGTCTGTGGTTGCCCCTCGGCTTTGGAATGATCTGCCTCCAGATATCTGTTTATTAGCCAATATTGTGATTTTTACTACTAGGTTACATACTTTTTTATAATCCAAGGCCTTTTAAAGTTTATATTATTCTTATATTTACTGTTGTTATTTTACAATTGTATGGTTGATTGTACTGCACTTTAAGCAGTTCCCCTGTGAAAAAAGTGCTTTATGAATGAATTTCTTTTACATTTCTTTTAAAAACTCACTCACTCAGTGGAATCAGGTGTGTTTGATAAAGGTTGAAGCAAAACTGTGCAGCGCTGTGGCCCTCCAGGAATAGAGTTTGAGACCTCTGGTTTAAACCTTCAAGTGTTCTTTCTAGAGCCCTGAAACAAAGGAAAGGTTTCAGTCTGAGACGACTGGTTTTATTTAGCGTTTAACCCAATAAACAGATCAATGCAGCTCATCGACAGAGTCGTGCTGAAAGAGCTTTGTAAAACGATCTCAAACACAGCACTAGTTATCATTAGACTTGTTTTATCAGTTAAGGATGAAGAATGATGTTTATTTTAGTAAACATTATCTAATCTAAGTATAAAATACATTTGATGTGTATGCAAAAAAAATCATTTGGATTGCATTGGGAAGAACTGATGACTTATCAAGCTAAAGTTCAATGATTTAAAAATGAACTCTTCATTTGACTTCGCCAGTGCACACTCGAGACTCGTTGGATTTTACTTTTATGATAGGATAGCCCTTTAAAAATGTAGAGTTAAGTCAAATTTATGATCCCATGGAGGAATTTTAGATAGCAGGAGTCTTTTGGGCAACGCTATAACTCTGAAAGACGATCGAGCTTCACCAAAGTGGACCATTTCGGTTGTGATAAAACAAATGTCATTGGAAAAAGTAATTACATGCACCTCTGTAAATCCTCTATAAGGTTTATCTGCTTTGCAATAACGTAGTTCGTACACAAGCAAAGACCTTGTAGAAGAGAAGGGCATCGAGATATCAGACATTCAAATCAGAAGCAAAGGCAAGGACACTAAACTACTGAAGATGTTAGTTTCTCTTTACTGCAGGCAAACACAAGCCAAACAGCAACCACGGTTTCTGCCGTTGACAAATCATCATCCAAACTACTTTTGAGAGCAATCTTGAGAGTAAAATCTACTCTATCCAGGCAGCCCTCAAGAACTAATAACACTCAAACTGAGTTAATATATCCGCTCTCTTTCATCTAAACCAGTGGTCCCTAAACTTTTTATCATCGGTGTGCAGGTTTTTAAATTCTGACTGAGATAATAAAAATAAAATATCCTTTCAAGGGACTTTCAACGTCAATCAGTGAAGCTCTAGCCTTTCCTCTCAGTTATTTGTACATTTTCTTTGGCCGGCTCAAGTGCAGCTCAAACTTTACAAGCTGCGCTTAGGAGGATCCATATTCATTATTTCAAACTACTTTCAGCTGAAATCGGGCTGAAACTCGCTGGATATTCATTTCCCCCCCTAAAATAATAAAAATATGTCCCAGAGATGCAAGCTGGTCCTTTACTTTAAATGGGCTTTCAAAGAAGACAATCCATGAGATAAAAATCTGAAGAAACAGCCAAATTTTCACTGTAAACTTGGAAATAATTGTATTTTGTATTAAAATATCTTTTGTTAATCAAGTTTTCCTAAACTCAGTTGGGTTCTGGTGGAGGCAGTTGTTTAACCTTTGTGGGGTATTCCCATATAATAAGCAATTAAAAATAAAAAAAAACACATTACCATATATAACTTATCTCAAATTCAAACAATATAGAGAACATATCTTGAATTATTGCAACCAGTTCCTTCTAGAAAAGAATATACACTGCACCTTACCTGTAAAGCACATCTCTTAAGCACCTTAAGACTGCTATAGTTACATTACTTTATATTTCTACTACCTCTATTTCTAGAATAGTACTATATTCTGTTTACTTTTACCTTGAGAAATTTACTTTTATAACCTGTGTTACTGTGAACGTTATTGTGTTGTTGTTGTTGTTGTTATTTCTATTATGAGAAGCTGAGATAGACTTTGACGGTGTAACAGATTGCATATTGTCTCTCCCCTAATGTAAGTCGCTTTGGACAAAAGCGTCTGCCAAATGCATAAATATAAATGTTTTGTACCAACACTGGAGAGTACCTTTGTACCACAACACATTCCTCGTGTGTGCACATAAACACTTGCCATCTTTCTGATTCTTTGCATTCTGATCGCTTTAGTTGTGTGATATTGATGTACAAAACATTTCTCTCAGTCTGTTCTGTCTCTCAGCACTGAACCTTCAAGCGTAGGGAGAACACAAACTGCATTTAGTGCTCTGTTTTCTGGTGAAAAAGGTTTGGAAACCGTGAAACCTGTGAAAATAGACGTTATCCACCTTCTGTTCACAGAAAAACTATGTGTACTTGAGAAAAAATGAGATTAGAGCAAGGTTTAAAAAAAATTATTATCCAACTCACAGACGTTGGGAGCTTCCAGGAGTTTTCAGCTGTGAAAATATTACGACATACTGTGTTACAATCCCCTGAATTCAAGCTGGCCTGGAGGCTGAACCAGGTTTTAAATGAAGTTGAATGCTTCTGGACTCTTGAACACATGCAAAAGAGAGTGGAGCACTCACGACACCTAGTGGACATGAGCAAGATTGCATTATTGTGATGGCCAGCTTACAACACATTTCTAATAAAAGTGAAAGATAAAAGTGAACGTGACCTGTTGGGTCACTCAACATTTGGTCATTTTTATTTAAGTACTTCTTTTCTCCTCAGTTCTTTAAATACCACACATTTTTGTGCAAATAATTTTACAGGTTTATACTTTCATGATTGTAGAATGCACATTTAGTACCTGATACTTGTACTGTCATGCATTTAAGTTCTATTATATATACTTTGCTGATTGAATATTTTAGAGATTTTTTGACCCAGGTGTGGCGTGATCTTTTTGGGCCTGGTGAAGGATGTTTTCTTCTTGTTGGAGTTTCATGGCAGTGCACACCAAAGGAATGGAGTATTACTGCCTCCTACTGCTCTGGAGTGGGAATAAGGACTTCCATTATATTATCCATTTCTTTATTTCTTAAGTATTTTAGCTTTTGTGTCAGAATTCTTAATGTTGGCCTTTCCCAATCTCAGTTGTGATCTTGATGTTATGTGTTTTGACCATTTTAAAGTCATAGCTATTACATCTTTTTTTCCTAAGCATTGATCTTTCGGCCCCTCGTCTAAGGCATATAATTGTGTATATTCCAAATGTTTTCTGTTCAAAGGAAACAATAAGTGACTTCCTGTCCAAATTGGACCAATCCACCTTGTTTTCTTCTGTGTTCAATCTTGATTTGTTGTTAAACAGTTATTTTTCTTCAAGTTATTAATCTTTATTTTTAAAGTAAAGTCCAACTTGTATTGTTAATTGCATTTAGATTGAGTGTTTATTTTTGATACCCCTATAAGTATGTTTAACGGTCTGATCACACCACGTAAAGATTACCCTTATATATGTTTTTAATTAAGCTCTATATGGTATATGTGTTAACCTTTTGTCTTCAGTGACCAGGTCGGTTGGTTTGATGTCTATGTTGATCTCTTTTATGGGCCGTCGGCTCTACCAAGAAACACCTTCTCACTTTTCACCTGAGCTGCATTAGCGCTTCATCTGATTGGTTAGTGGGTGGTGCTTTGGTCGACGAACGTGGCTACAGCCATCGAGCCGTTTTGAGAAAAAGAAAGTATTTTTACACAAACATGCGTGAACCAATCTGAATATTACTCAAGGTTTGTTTTTGATGCGAACAAAACTACAATAGGAGAGAAATGTCTGAAATGTCTAGTTTACACGATGCGACATTTTTAACTCAATGCTGAAATGCAAACTGAAAATACCCGAGTGTTAAAGTGATGCCTAATGAAAATATTAGCTAACTCCTCCAAATAACTACTAACTTGATTGGATTGGCTCCAGTTGGTTTCTGCCGATCCTTTTCATAGCTCAAATAAGATGCGTTAAAGCAGGCTCAAATCTGCAGCGCCAGCCATACAGAGCTGGTTTGATGTCGACAGAATGAAGAGCAGATCTGAACCCGGCTGCTGCACGCTGGGAGGCTGTAGGCGGCTGCGAGACAGACTTGAAAGGCTCGTCATATGAAAGGAAGGCAGACATGAACTTCCTGTGAACTCCTCTCATTTCTTTCACTTACTGTATTTGGAGGCAGCAGCTTTACATTCGGTGCTTTCTATGCAGGTTCAGGATTTTTCAACTCTGTTTACATTACGCTGAAGAAACAACGGTCTCCTGCAAGGCACATTGAGTCCAAGGGTCTTATCAAAAACAGTTCAATCTTGATGAAATGTTAGAAGGTAAGCACCAAATGCGTCTACCAAAACAAATCATCTTCATAAAACTGCACTTCTCTTTGCAAAGTCCCCCTTATAAATCTCTGATCTCCAGCAACTGTGCATGTGCACAACTTTCCTCATGAGACAAATTTAATGCTATTCATACATCACCAGTACAACAGAGCTCAAGAGAATTTCATGCATTAGCAACAGGAATCTGTTCTCATTTAAAATAAAGGCAATAGAAGCATGTGTATGCATTAATGTGCATCGATACCATGCACGAGGAGAAAGAAATTCAAAAGGTTGTTACAAAAGTCTGGCTGTTCAGAGCTCTTTGTCCAAGGACATTAATAGAGAGGCAAAGAGAAGGAAAATGTGTCAGAAAATGGTGTTCAAGCAATCACAGCATGGAGATGATTGAGAAACAAAGGGATAAAAAGGAAATTCATCTCTGTTCAAATCTGGAGATGTTTTGTCATGATATCACAATGGCACGACCAGGACTTATCTCTCATCTCACTCACCGAAATAAATGCTGGAAGGCCCTGTAACTGTAACTGATTATCACTAAGTAAAAACATTTAATTTAAGAGTTTTTTGTGTCATTTATCAGTCATGTGGCCTTTTAGGTTTCATTGGGGAAGACCATTGACACCTTGCACAAGGTGGGCGAGACTCAAAACGTCATTACATTAGAGGCTGGCTGTTCAAGAGCTCTGTGTCCAAACACATTAACAGAAAGGTGAAGGGAAGAAAACAAGTCTTCAGGAAATAGAGATAACCGCAACCTGGAGGGGATCGAGAAACAAAACCCATTCAAACACGTGAGAGAGATTCACGAAGAGTGGACTTGAGTCACCTCTTTCAGCTCGAGTCAGTGCTTCAGGAAGCACTGTGTACAGACATATGAGTTATAGCTTTCAGTTATCACTCTCCTTGTGTCGAATCACGCATCCGCCTGAGCTGACCCAGCTAACAAATTTATGTTACGTTCTGAGACAGTCACCTCTAACGTTGCATAAAAAATAGTTTGTCTAGTTTTTTATAATGTTCTGGGAACATTCTCTCAAGGTCATTAAAACCTTTTTTAGAACTTTCACTCCACTTCTGTGTAACTATAAAACGTTCTAGTAATGTTCTGAGAACTTCTTCTTCTTCTTCTTTCGGCTGTTCCCAGTTTAGGGGTCGCCACAGCAAATCATCTTTTTCCATCTAACTCTGGCCTCAGTATCCTCTACTCTTGCAATAATTACCTTCATGTCCTCCTTCAGCACACCCATATAACTCGTCTTTGGCCTTCCTCTCGCCCTCTTGCCCTGGCAGCTCCATCTCCAACATCCTTCTACCAATATAACTACTATCCCTTCTCTGTACATGTCCAAACCATCTCAATCTGGCTTCTCTGACTTTGTCTCCAAAACAACCAACCTGAGCTGTTCCTCTGATGTGCTCGTTCCTAATCTTGTCCATCCTTGTCACTCCTAAACTGAACCTCAACATCCTCATCTCTGCTACTTCCATCTCTGCCTCGTGTCTCTTCCTCACTGCTACAGTCTCTAACCCATACATCATAGCTGCTCTCACTACTGTTCTGTACACCTTTCCTTTGATTCTTGCTGACACTCTTCTGTCACACAACACCCCTGACACTTTTCTCCACCCACTCCAACCTGCCTGCACTCGCCTCTTCACCTCTTTTCCACACTCCCCGTCGCACTGGACTGTTGACCCCAAATACCTAAACTCCTCCACCTTCTTGACCTCAGCCCCCTGTAACTTCCCTCCCTCTCGTTCAAACACATGTATTCTGTCTTACTACGACTGACTTTCATTCCTCTTCTTTCTAGAGCAGACCTCCAACTTTCCAGGTGTCCCTCCACCTGCTCTCTACTCTCACTACAGATTACAATGTCATCTGCAAACATCATTGTCCATGGAGATTCCTGTCTGACCTCATCTGTCAACCTGTCCATCACCATAGCAAACAAGAAGGGACTCAAAGCCGATCCTTGATGTAGCCCCACCTCCACCTTGAACTCCTCCGTCTGACCTGCAGCACATCTCACTGTTGTCATACTCCTCTCATACATATCCTGAACTACTCTGACGTACTTCTCTGCCACTCCTGACATCCTCATACAGGACCATAGCTCCTCTCTCGGCACCCTGTCATACGCTTTCTCTAAATCCACAAAGATGCAGTGCAGCTCCTTCTGACCATCTCTGTACTTCTCCATTAGCATTCTCAGAGCAAAAATTGCATCAGTAGTGCTCTTCCTGGGCATGAAGCCATACTGCTGCTGGCATATATCCACTTCCCTTCTTAGCCTAGCTTCCACTACTCTTTCCCAGAGTTTCATTGTGTGGCTCATCAACTTTATACCTCTGTAGTTGTTACAACTATGCACATCACCCTTGTTCTTAAAGATTGGCACTAGGACACTTCTCCTCCATTCCTCAGGCATCTTCTCACTCTCTAGAATCCTGTTGAATAACCTAGATAGGAACTCCACTGCTGTCTCTCCTAGACACTTCCACACCTCCACAGGGATGTCATCTGGACCAACAGCCTTTCCACTCTTCATTCTCCTCAGAGCCTTCCTCACCTCATCCTTTCTAATCTTTTCAACTTCCTGCTCTACAATGTTCACCTCTTCCCCCCTTCTTTCCCTCTCATTCTCCTCATTCATCAACTCCTCAAAATACTCCTTCCATCTTCTCTGCACACTCTCCTCACTCGTTAGAACCCTTCCATCTCTATCTTTAATCACCCTTATCTGTTGCACATCCTTCCCATCTCTGTCTCTCTGTCTCGCTAATCTGTACAATTCCTTCTCACCTTCTCTCGTGTCTAACCTGGCATACAACTCATCATATGCCTTCTGTTTGGCCTTTGCCACCTCCCTCTTCACCCTGCGCTGTGATTCCTTGTAGTCCTGTCTACTTTCTTCAGTCCTTTCGATGTCCCACTTCTTTTTAGCTAGCCTCTTCCTCTGGATGATGTCCTGTACTTCCTCATTCTACCACCATGTTTCCTTATCTTCTTTCCTTCTTCCTGCTGACACACCTAGCACCTTCCTACCTGTCTCCCTGATCACTTCTGCTGTAGTTTCCCAGTCCTCTGGAAGCTCTTCCTGGCCACCCAAAGCCTGTCTCAGCTTCTGTCTGAATTCCTCACAACCATCTTCCTTTTTCAACTTCCACCACTTGGTCTTCTTTTCCATCTTTCCTCCCCTCTTCTTCCTGACCACCAGAAACATCCTACACATCACCATCCGATGCTGTCTGGCTACACTCTCTCCTACCACTACTTTGCAGTCAGTGATCTCTCTCAGATTGGCTCGTCTACTTAGGATGTAGTCCACCTGCGTACTCCTACCACCACTCTTGTAGGTAACTCTATGTTCCTCCCTCTTCTGGAAATAAGTGTTAACTACAGCCACTTCCATCCTCTTGGCAAAGTCCACCACCATCTGTCCTTCTGGATTCCTTTCCTTAACACCAAACCTGCCCATCACTTCCTCATCACCTCTGTTGCCCTCGCCCACATGACCGTTGAAGTCTGCTCCCACCACTACTCTCTCCCCTCTGGGAATACTCTCCATCACCTCATCTAACTCACTCCAGAATCTCTCCTTTTCTTCCAGCTTACAGCCTACTTGTGGAGCATAACCACTCACTACATTCAACATCACCCCTTCAATCTCTAACTTCAAACTGATCACCCTGTCAGACACTCTTTTCACCTCTAAAACATTCCTCACAAACTCCTCCTTCAGGATCACTCCAACCCCATTTCTCTTCCTATCCTCACCATAGTAAAACAGTTTGTATCCCCCTCCAATACTACGCGCTTTGCTACCCTTCCACCTGGTCTCCTGCACACACAGAATATCTACCTTCCTTCTCTCCATCATGTCCGCCAGCTCTCTACCTTTCCCGGTCATTGTACCAACGTTGAGAGTCCCTATTCTCAGACCTATACTCTTGCCTTTCCTCTTCTCTCTCTGCCTACGAATCCTTCTCCCTCCTCTCCTTCTTTGACCAACAGTAGTCCAATTTCCACCGGCACCCTGGAGGTCAACAGCACCGGTGGCGGTCGTTGTTAACCCGGGCCTCGACCGATCCGGTATGGAAATCCAATTGATGACTTGCATATTTGGTTTTGGCATGTTTTACGCCGGATGCCCTTCCTGACGCAAAACTCTCTATTTATCCGGGCTTGGGACCGGCACAGAAGTCACTGGCTAGAAACCCCTGTGGCTAGATTAGTAATGTTCTGAGAACATTGCTCCCAAAATGTTTTCTCTCAACATTATGAGAACACTTGTAACTCAAGGTCATTAAAAATGCTTTTAGAATGTTCACTCCACTTCTGTGTAACTATTTTTATATTTAAAAAACATTCTCGGAATGTTCTGAGAACGATGTTTGGATAACGTTTTAGTTTATCGTTATTAGAATGCTACTAGAACGTTCTTTTGTAAACCACATAAGCTAACATTTAGACAACGTTTAAATAATGTTAGAGAATGTTATGAGCGTGGAAATATGAAAACAACTGCTGATGAAAGTAAATTCAGTGTTTTTTGTCTCAGAGACTGGAGGAAGAGACAGGAGGCACAGAAACCCCGCTTCTTGAGGTCCAGTGTAGAGTTGGTGTGGGCCACAGTCAGTGATGGTTCTGGGTGCTGTCATCTGCTGGTGTTGTTCCTCTGTATTTTGAGTTTAAAAGTCTATGTAGCCTTCTACCGCACAGCTTTAGAGCACATCATGCTTCCTGCTGATGAACAACATAATGGAAATGCAGATTTAATTTTCTAATGGAACTTGTCATCTGCCATCAGTTCCATAGTTACCATTACCTGGTTTAAATAACATGGTGTCCCTGTTCCTAAATGGCCAGCAAACTCTGACTTTAACCCGAAGAAAATCTTTGTGGTATTGTGGTGAGGAAGATGTAATTCTCCAGACCCTCTAACAACGCAGAAGAGCTGAAGGCCAAGGCCAGAGCCCTCAGAACAGCGGTGAGAAGCCACAGTCTGATACATTCCATGCCACGCCGCTTTGCTTCAGCCATTCCAACAAAAAGTTCCACATGTGAGTTCTCTACATGTTCATACTTTTCAGTTGTCCGACATTTTGAATCAAAAATGTATTGTCTTATAAGTAATATTCACATTTTATGAGATGCTGATTTTGGTGTTTTCATGAGTTATCAGTAAAATAAAGACAATACTTGAAATATATAAGTCTATGAGTAATTAATTAATACAATATACTTTTGAATGAATAATAAATAAAATCAACTTTTTAATGATATTACAGCCCCTGTATGCTACACTCGTTTGTTCAGCGAATGTCCTGGGCTCAGATCCCGGACGAGCCCCCAATTTCTTGCCATGCCTGGTCTAGGGTGCAGGCCTCTAAAAAGAAAACTAAACGGTGGAAAAAATTCTCCGAGTTTACAGTGAGCCCAACAATTGCTACACAGAGAACACCTCAGTAGTTAAAGTGTAAAATGCTACATCAACAGTTAATTTTGTACCCTTAAAACGTTGCAAAGTTAAGTTTTTATTTTGTCATTTCAAGTAAATCAACAGACCACGCTCTAGAAATAAATATTGATTATAATAAAAATAATTAGTAAAACTAACACCAAACACAAGCAATATAACCACTATGAGTTGTAACACTTTTATTCCGCTACTTTTAGTTCTATTAGTGCGTGTACTGAAAATAACAACTGTCTCTCAACATTTACTGAATATTTTCTGATTACTTTTGGTTCATTTCTCACATACTGCACCTTTAAAACAGAGGCCTTTCCATGTTCTGACCTCCACATCTGTTTATTTCCCCCCTCCTTCATCTCACCTCCCCAAGCTCTTCATAACAGCTTCATTGCTGAAAATCAGCCACCTCTGGATTGTGTCTCCGGCATTTGCAAGTCTCCAAGGCCCTAAAGCACCTAAACTTCATTTTGACCCTCTTTTCCTCCAGACTTTTAAAAAGCGAGTACACCACCACCCTTCTCCAGAATTCATCCAGGGGGACTGACAGCTGTAAAGACCCAGCCAAAACAAACCTCCTCTGTGTGAGAGTCCCAGGTCCACTTCCTGCCAGCACTTAACCTCAGATGCACAATAGCAGTCTGTGTGCTCCACATCTGTATGAAGGCACACATGGCGACCCGTTATTCCCCACACGCCACATAATGACCAGGACCTCTGATTAGCCCTCTAAACATTCGGTTGGCTCTTTAAACTGCATTTATTTTCCCTTTAGTCTAGCCTCAGCACGAAGCTGGTACTCAAGGTCTTGCTGTTTTCTTTAGACTTCCTTTTTTTCGTAGCGTCACCTATCAAGTGTCTAAATGTTGTCGTGGGAAGCTAAACACAGCTGTGTCATGTGTGAGGGACACAGAGGGTCTTTGTGAGCTATCCCAGCAAACATTTCAATGTGGAAAGGCCATTGAGAAGGTCCCCTTTCATCACGTTCCATCTTGACTCCAAAATAAAGGCTTGAATGACATCTTTTGCCCATCTTTGCCACCAAATCTCATCTATTGCCCATGCTTCCCATCTTTTCAGAGAGCCTAAACCTTGCAAGTATATGCAATTCTGGATGTTTAAAATGTGTTTTTCTTTTTTTGTCTAGTATCGCGAGCGTGGTTGGCGAGAAATGGAGAATCGTACGAGACGAGCTGTCCTAATGTTAGTCCGGGACCATTGAGCGACCTGGTCCTGAAGAATACTCCCCCTTTAGATTTCCAACTATTACCGCAGTTTAAACGAGGAGTAGACCGTCTTACACAAAGTGAAAAGAGAAACATGAGTGTTGAGTGTCGAAGAGGTGGAAGGAGGGATAGCTTGCATGATGTAGCTGTTAGCTCTTTGCTCGTGTCTTATATGCTGGAGATGATCTGGGTAGGTGGGAACATATGATTAGTTAATTATCAGCCAAGCTCCTCCCAAACTTATGCTAATCTGATGATTAAACTCTTTTGTTAAGCCTGTTTACTGTCAATTTGTCAGACAACATCCTTTTGTAAAGTATAGAGTTGAAATACCACAAATTATGTTGGTTAGCATAAACAATGTCTTCTTCTATTGGTGATTTTAAAGCCAGAATGTCCTCAGTTCACAGTGGACCAGGAGAGATTAAAATAGAGGTAATCTAGCTCCTGGAGTGCCACTTTTATTTCCAAAATAATTTGGGCAAATAACCTAAAAATGTGTTATATTTTCACTGTACTCCCAATCTAACAAACTAATTTGTTGCATAATTGTATATTTTAATCAAATTAATAAAAAATAGGGTCCCCTGTGCTCATTGTTGTAATTTAAGACAATTTCATTGTCTCTTATGTTGTGTTGTGAGGAAAACCTGGCTAATTTCACTTGCTAATCACTAATTGAAACACTAGTTTAAACAGACAATCCGCACAATCTTGTTCCGCGCTCTTAAAATCACTATGTTTACTCTTAAAACTTTGCAAATTCAATCTTTTATTTTGAAATTGCAATAATTACAAGTGACCATGCTCTTAGGATCATTATTTTAACTTTTAAAGCTTTTATTTTGAAGTATAATAACTTTTACAAACGATCTTTAACAAACAATGCTTGAGAAATCATAACTTTTACTCATTAAACTTTTCAAATTTAAGCTTTAATTTTGATATTTCAGGAGTATTAACAGACCACGCTCAAGAAATCATTATTTTAACTCTATTTAACAACTTTGCAAATGTAAGCTTTTATATTTAAACTTCAAGTATAGCAACAGACCACACCCCAGAATATATATATATATATATATATATATATATATATATATATATATATATATATATATATATATATATATATATATTAACAATTAATATGACTTGCAAGGTGCGTCACGGTGGTGCAGTGGGTAGCACGGTTGTCTCACAGCAAGAAGGTTGCTGGTTCGAGTCTCGGCTGGGTCGGTTGGTATCTCTGTGTGGAGTTCTCATGTTCTCCTCGTGATCGTGTGGGTTTTCTCCGGGTGCTCCGGTTTCCTCCACAAGAACAAACACATACGGTAGAAGTGAATTGAGTAAGAATGATTGTTCATAGTGTGAATGTGTGTGTGTGGATGTTTCCCAGCGATGGGCTGCAACTGGAAGGGCATCCGCTGCATAAAACATATGCCAGAGAGTTGGTGGTTCATTCCGCTGTGGAGACCCCGAAAGGGAAGAAAGCCGATATGAAGATGAATGAATGAATGACTTGCAAGTGAACAGTAGCACAACCGCATTGATAAAAAATGGAAAGAAAGATGTTTTTATATCTCCTGGACCAAAAGTGTTTTTTGGCAACAAAAGATGAATGTAGTCATCAGAAATGAGTAGACATTCTATGTACCAACGAGCAAAATCCAGCAGGGGGCGTGGTGGAAGCACAGCAGTGGGTGGTACATGAGGTACACGACTCATTTTGAGGAGCACAATCATTTGAGGAGATTCAAAGACATGATTTACGATAAAAACTGCTTTTTTTATCAACAGGTGCAGTGATAGTTTAGAGGAATCAAATATTATTATCAACGATTTAAGAGCTGCATAATATGGCACCTTCAGGAATATTGCTCTATTATAAGTGCAGGCGATAACTCAAGCAGCAGCTTTCTGCTCTAACTGCAGCGTCTCTATAGGCTTGTTATGTAGAGCGCTGTACAGTGAATTAATAGCACCGTTTATTTAAACCAAAGTAATCTAATCATTAGAGACAGAATATTCCTCAGACGTGATTTTGTGTCAGCCAGGTAGCTTTTCGAGACTTATACATATAGTGTGAATGACGTGAGAGAACATGGGGCCTGCACTAGCACTAGCTATTCCATCATCAGCCTCACTTCCCGTTTGCTCGGTCTAGCTGTCTATTTGGGACCGTCACGGCTTGACGTGGGCCAGCCGGAGATCAAGGAGCATTATTGATGAATGTTCTTCCTAGCACCTTGCCAAGTCTGAGCTATAATGAGGCTGGCTGCAGATTCGTGAAGACCCTGTTGCATCTTCCTCTGTTTGGACTTGTTTTCGTGCTCTAGTATGGACTTTTTGCATGTTCTGTTTCCTGCACTTCTGTCACTGTGAACACAGAGGCTTTAAAGTGCAGGACTATTTCTAAGACCAGCTATGATGTATGGGTTAGAGACTGTAGCAGTGAGGAAGAGACACGAGGCAGAGATGGAAGTAGCAGAGATGAGGATGTTGAGGTTCAGTTTAGGAGTGACAAGGATGGACAAGATTAGGAACGAGCACATCAGAGGAACAGCTCAGGCTGGTTGTTTTGGAGACAAAGTCAGAGAAGCCAGATTGAGATGGTTTGGACATGTCAAGAGAAGGGACAGTAGTTATATTGGTAGAAGGTTGTTGGAGATGGAGCTGCCAGGCAAGAGGGCGAGAGGAAGGCCAAAGACGAGTTATATGGGTGTGCTGAAGGAGGACATGAAGGTAATTGGTGCAAGAGTAGAGGATACTGAGGCCAGAGTTAGGTGGAAACAGATGATTTGCTGTGGCGACCCCTAAACTGGGAACAGCCGAAAGAAGAAGAAGAAGAAGACTATTTCTAAGATTTGCTTTTGGACATGCTTTATTGAGATAAAGTTGAGTATGATACAAACAAACAGAGACATGATTTTTAGCATTTATTGTGATCATAATGTTTGCACTGCTGATTGCAGTGTTATGTACTTTTACTTTAGGCATTTTGCAAAATATTTTCTGGTATTTTTGTGATTTTACCTTTTTGTTTTTAATTGAGAACCATAGACTTTTTGTTGTATATGCTTTTTTGTTAACTTTCTAGGCTTGTGATAGTCATTTTAGTTTTTAATTAAAATGCTATAAATAAACTAGATTTTTTCTACCTGTCTGGGTGATCGTTGACTAATAGATTTATTGAGCTCCATGGAACTAGGACACTGGTTCAGCACTCTATGGTACAAAACCCTTTTCTGTCCGACAGGTTCATATAAAGATCTCTGTGAGAAGCAAATGGCTATTTATTCAGTATAACGCTCTCTATCATCTTTTATAGGTGTTTCATAGTAATGTTACCAAGGACATTGGTTGCCAAGGATTTGTAAAAATGTTTGTGTGTTTATCTGTTAAAGTTGAGTCTGTGTTTTTATTTATTAAAAGGAGATGTGACTGGTGGAGGGTGTTTTCGGTGAATGAGTGTGACTGGTGGAGTGTGTTTGGTGGATGTGTGTGACTGGTGGGGTGTGTTTGGTGGATGAGTGTGACTGGTGTGGTGTGTTTGGTGGATGTGTGTGACTGGTGGAGTGTGTTTGGTGGATGTGAGTGACTGGTGGGGTGTGTTTGGTGGATGCGTGTGACTTGTGTGATGTGTTTGGTGGATGCGTTTGACTGATGGAGTGTGTTTAGTGGATGTGTGTGACTGGGGGAGTGTGTTTGGTTGGATGTGTGTGACTGGTGGAGTGTGTTTGGTTGGATGTGTGTGACTGGTGGGGGGTGTTTGGTGGATGAGTGTGACTGGTGGAGTGTGTTTGGTTGGATGTGTGTGACTGGTGGAGTGTGTTTGGTTGGATGTGTGTGACTGGTGGGGGGTGTTTGGTGGATGAGTGTGTTTGGTGGAGTGTGTTTGGTGGATGTGTGTGGCTGGTGAGATGTATTTGGAGGACGTGTGTGTTTGGTGGATGTGTGTTACTGGTGGAGTGTGTTTGGTGGATGCGTGTGACTGGCGGAGTGTGGTTGGTGGATGCGTGTGACTGGTGGGGTGTGTTTAGAGGATGCGTGTGACTGGTGGAATATGTTTGATGGATGATTGTGACTAGTGGAGTGTGTTTGGTGGATGCGTGTGACTGGTGGAGTGTGTTTGGTGGATGTGTGTGACTGGTGGAGTGTGTTTGGTGGATGAGTGTGACTGGTGGAGTGTGTTTGGTGGATGAGTGTGACTGTTGGGGTGTGTTTGGTGGATGTGTGTGACTGTTGGGGTGTGTTTGGTGGATGTTTGTGACTGGTGGAATGTGTTTGGTGGATGAGTGTGACTGGTGGAGTGTGTTTGGTGGATGAGTGTGACTGGTGGAGTGTGTTTGGTGGATGCGTGTGACTGGTGGAGTGTGTTTGGTGGATGCGTGTGACTGGTGGAGTGTGTTTGGTGGATGCGTGTGACTGGTGAAGTGTGTTTGGTGGATGCGTGTGACTGGTGGAATGTGTTTGGTGGATAAGTGTGACTGTTGGGGTGTATTTGGTGGATGTGTGTGACTGTTGGGGTGTGTTTGGTGGATGTGTGTGACTGGTGGAGTGTGTTTGGTGGATGAGTGTGACTGTTGGGGTGTGTTTGGTGGATGTGTGTGACTGTTGGGGTGTGTTTGGTGGATGTTTGTGACTGGTGGAATGTGTTTGGTGGATGAGTGTGACTGTTGGGGTGTGTTTGGTGGATGTGTGTGACTGTTGGGGTGTGTTTGGTGGATGCGTGTGACTGGTGGAGTGTGTTTGGTGGATGCGTGTGACTGGTGGAGTGTGTTTGGTGGATGCGTGTGACTGGTGGAGAGTGTTTGGTGGATAAGTGTGACTGTTGGGGTGTGTTTGGTGGATGTGTGTGACTGGTGGAGTGTGTTTGGTGGATGTTTGTGACTGGTGGAGAGTGTTTGGTGGATAAGTGTGACTGTTGGGGTGTATTTGGTGGATGTGTGTGACTGTTGGGGTGTGTTTGGTGGATGTGTGTGACTGGTGGAGAGTGTTTGGTGGATAAGTGTGACTGTTGGGGTGTATTTGGTGGATGTGTGTGACTGTTGGGGTGTGTTTGGTGGATGTGTGTGACTGGTGGGGTGTGTTTGGTGGATGAGTGTGACTGTTGGGGTGTGTTTGGTGGATGTGTGTGACTGTTGGGGTGTGTTTGGTGGATGCGTGTGACTGTTGGGGTGTGTTTGGTGGATGAGTGTGACTGTTGGGGTGTGTTTGGTGGATGTGTGTGACTGTTGGGGTGTGTTTGGTGGATACGTGTGACTGGTGGAGAGTGTTTGGTGGATGCGTGTGACTGGTGGAGTGTGTTTGGTGGATGCGTGTGACTGGTGGAGAGTGTTTGGTGGATGCGTGTGACTGGTGGAATGTGTTTGGAGGATAAGTGTGACTGTTGGGGTGTATTTGGTGGATGTGTGTGACTGTTGGGGTGTGTTTGGTGGATGTGTGTGACTGGTGGAGTGTGTTTGGTGGATGTGTGTGACTGGTGGAATGTGTTTGGTGGATGAGTGTGACTGTTGGGGTGTGTTTGGTGGATGTGTGTGACTGTTGGGGTGTGTTTGGTGGATGTGTGTGACTGTTGGGGTGTGTTTGGTGGATGAGTGTGACTGTTGGGGTGTGTTTGGTGGATGTGTGTGACTGTTGGGGGGTGTTTGGTGGATGAGTGTGACTGGTGGGGTGTGTTTGGTGGATGTGTGTGACTGGTGGAGTGTGTTTGGTGGATGTGAGTGACTGGTGGAGTGTGTTTGGTGGATGTGAGTGACTGGTGGGGTGTGTTTGGTGGATGAGTGTGACTGGTGGGGGTGTGTTTGGTGGATGTGTGTGACTGGTGGAGTGGTGTTTGGTGGATGAGTGTGACTGGTGGAGTGTGTTTGGTGGATGTGTGTGACTGTTGGGGTGTGTTTGGGTGGATGTGTGTGACTGGTGGAGTGTGGTTTGGTGGATTGTGTGACTGGTGGAATGTGTTTGGTGGATGAGTGTGACTGTTGGAGTGTGTTTGGTGGATGTGTGTGACTGGTGGGGGGTGTTTGGTGGATGCGTGTGACTGGTGGGGGGTGTTTGGTGGATGCGTGTGACTGGTGGGGTGTGTATGGTTGATGTGTGTGACTAGTGGAGTGTGTTTGGTGGATGTGTGTGACTGGTGGGGGGTGTTTGGTGGATGTGTGTGACTGGTGGGGGGTGTTTGGTGGATATGTGTGACTGGTGGGGGGGGGTGTTTGGTGGATGCGTGTGACTGGTGGGGGTGTGTTTGGTGGATGTGTGTGACTGGTGGGGGGTGTTTGGTGGATGCGTGTGACTGGTGGGGGGTGTTTGGTGGATGCGTGTGACTGGTGGGGTGTGTTTGGTGGATGTGTGTGACTGGTGGGGGGTGTTTGGTGGATGTGTGTGACTGGTGGGGGGTGTTTGGTGGATGTGTGTGACTGGTGGGGGGGTGTTTGGTGGATGTGTGTGACTGGTGGGGGGGTGTTTGGTGGATGCGTGTGACTGGTGGGGGGTGTTTGGTGGATGCGTGTGACTGGTGGGGGGTGTGTATGGTTGATGTGTGTGACTAGTGGAGTGTGTTTGGTGGATGTGTGTGACTGGTGAGGGGTGTTTGGGTGGATGTGTGTGACTGGTGGGGTGTGTTTGGTGGATGTGTGTGACTGGTGGGGGGTGTTTGGTGGATGTGTGTGACTGGTGGGGGGTGTTTGGTGGATGTGTGTGACTGGTGGGGGGTGTTTGGTGGATGTGTGTGACTGGTGGGGGGTGTTTGGTGGATGCGGTGTGACTGGTGGGGGGGTGTTTGGTGGATGCGTGTGACTGGTGGGGTGTGTATGGTTGATGTGTGTGACTAGTGGAGTGTGTTTGGTGGATGTGTGTGACTGGTGAGGGGTGTTTGGTGGATGTGTGTGACTGGTGGGGGGTGTTTGGTGGATGTGTGTGACTGGTGGGGGGTGTTTGGTGGATGCGTGTGACTGGTGGGGGGTGTTTGGTGGATGCGTGTGACTGTTGGAGTGTGTTTGGTGGATGTGTGTGACTGGTGGGGGGTGTTTGGTGGATGTGTGTGACTGGTGGGGGGGTGTTTGGTGGATGCGTGTGACTGGTGGGGGGTGTTTGGTGGATGCGTGTGACTGGTGGGGTGTGTATGGTTGATGTGTGTGACTGTTGAAGTGTGTTTGGTGGATGTGTGTGACTGGTGGGGGGTGTTTGGTGGATGTGTGTGACTGGTGGGGGGTGTTTGGTGGATGTGTGTGACTGGTGGGGGGTGTTTGGTGGATGGCGTGTGACTGGTGGGGGGGTGTTTGGTGGATGCGTGTGACTGGTGGGGGGTGTTTTGGTGGATGCGTGTGACTGGTGGGGTGTGTTTGGTGGATGAGTGTGACTGGTTGGGGGGTGTTTGGTGGATGTGTGACTGTGGGGGGGTGTTTGGTGGATGTTGTGACTGGTGGGGGGTGTTTGGTGGATGTGTGTTGGTGGGGTGTGTTTTGGTGGATGTGTGACTGGTGGGGGTGTTTTGGTGGATGAGTGTGACTGGTGGGGGGGTTTGGTGGATGTGTGTGACTGGTGGGGGGGTGTTGGTGGATGTGTGTGACTGGTTGGGGGGTGTTTGGTGGATGCGTGTGACTGGTGGGGGTGTTTGGTGGATGTGTGTGACTGGTGGGGGTGTTTTGTGGTGGATGTGTGTGACTGGTGGGGGGTGTTTTGGGGTGGTGACTGGTGGGGGTGTTTTGGTGGATGCGTGTGACTGGTTGGGGGTGTTTGGTGGATGTGTGTGCTGGTGGGGGGTGTTTGGTGGATGTGTGTGACTGGTGGGGGGTGTTTGTGTGATGTGACTGGTGGGGGGTGATTTGGTGGATGCGTGTGATGGTGGGGGGTTTTGGTGGTTGGTGAGGTGGCGGGTGTGGATGTTGACTGGGGGGTGTGGGTGTTTTTGTGATGACTGTGACCTGGTGGGGGGTGTTGGTGTGGATGCGTGGTGACTGGTGGGGGTGTTTGGTGGATGCGTGGTGACTGGTGGGGGTGTTGTGGATGTGTGTTGACTGGTGGGGGGTGTTTGGTGGATGCGTGTGACTGTGTGGGGGTGTTTGTTGGATGCGTGTGACTGTGGAGTGTTTTTGGTGGTTGTGTGACTGGTGGAGGGTGTTTGGTGGTGGTCAGGAGGTCGTAGGCGCAGAATGGCAGCCCCGTTCTGTCAGACTGCTCCAGGGCAGCTGAGGGCTACTAAGGTAGCTGATCTCTACCAGAGTGTGAATGTGGAGTGAGTAAATAATGCTCTGAACATTGTAAAGTGTTTTTGAGCTCTACTGCAAAAAATGATGTGTAGAAAAATAAACATGTGCTGTGATCAGTGAAAATGTAATTTGACTTGAATTTAACAGTTTCAGCACAAACAATTCCCTTGTTTAGCATTACACGGTCTTTGAGTTGTGTGACTTTTTTTAGGAGGAAAAACAGTTAAATTCAAATTGTGTTGTACAAGAATCTAACCCACGATGAGAGTGTGCTCAGGGACAACGTGTCATTTTTAACACATCTCTCTTAACAGTGAGCGCTATATAAGTCGAACACATTATTAGTAGTAGTAATAGCAGTACCTCGACTGGTAGGTCGGAAGTGAGCAGATTCTCGTTCACTCCTATGTTAAAACTTCGGAGCTGAAAAAAAAAACATTATTTAAACCTCTGGTGCTGCAATGTTTTTATTATTTATGCATTCAGATCTCTAGTTTTTACCTTCATGAACTCACTGAGTAGAGTAAGTTATTTTTTTTAACAGTTCATTTCAGATATATTGAGTGTTAAATCTTTAGCTAATCAGATGTAATTCATATCTCTATGTCGCGCCTCTCTGAACCAATTTATAAATGCACTTCCATGATGCCGATAGCTGGCTACACGCATTCTGAGCCTCTTTTAGTCTTCATCTGAAACCTATGGTTGATGCATGTTCTATGTTTTAGTGCTTTAGTGAACTCTTATTTTGTTTTGTGTCACTCTGTGCTGCTCATCAAATGAATCAGCAGAGCTTGATTACATGACGGCTGTCTGACGGTGTCTATGTCTATCCTGCAACACTTCCTTGTGCTGAACCTCTCTTATTTTCCTTAAACAAGAGATAATCAGAAACAAAGCAGAGCTGTGGAATCTCTGCAGGGATGTTACGGTCCAGCCCAGAGCTCTTTCGAATCAGGAACATGAATCTGGGAATAGAAATGAGTCGACATGTCTAGCACCTCAGCCACACACGCTGCTCTGTGCCTCGTGCAGCGGGAGCCAGGAGCCGTTTCAATCCACTCCGAGAGCAGTGGATT